>OZ018320.1:219993020-220393020 GCA_963969495.1 Ceratothoa steindachneri
TAATGATTTTTTGCTGTTGTTATGGAAACGGCCAAATGGCGGAACTGAAGAATTGATCGCTCGGTAAATTTATCAACAGCCTCTTGAATGCATAAATCTTGGCTAAAATAGGTGGATGGGCGATTTAAACCAGAATCTTATACATTACAACGAGAAACAATATATATATATATATATATATATATATATATATATATATATATATATATATATATATATACATGCGGTTAGATAAAAGAAATAGTAAGGATTATTTAATCCCCTAGAAAATTGTCGGGAGTTCTTCCAGCCTCTTCAGGAGCGCCCCCCTCTGCGACTGGGAAACGATCCATTTCTCTCTCCCTCTAAAAATAAAGAGAAGACCCGCGACAAAAGCCACTATTCTCGTTTTCTTTCAAAAGAAACGCCAACTCCTACAAAAGGCTTCTGGAAAGTTCTGTTTTTTAAGGCAGAAAGGGATGGTTGCCCGGTTGTAAAGGGTGGCGATCATGAAGAGGTTTGACAAAGTTCAGAAGAATTTTCTAGCGGATAAAGGAATTTTATTATTGCCCTTACCTAACTGCAGTGGCATGGGCGTTATTGTTCACTTATCTAATATATATATATATATATATATATATATATATATATATATATATATATATATATATATATATATATATATATATATATATATATATATATATAGCAGGAGTAGGAAGACCCAGGTGATTACACTAATCATTTATTGGACGGACATTTCGGACCTTTACTAGGACCATCTTCAGCGACTATGTCAACCAGTTAGTATCCAAATTTCTCTCCAAAATATATTATCCTCGACCCTTACTCACTACAGTTTCTAAACAGAAGGTTTTCATTACACTACCCTATCTTGAGCATTTAACATCAGAGTTTAACAAACTCCTTCTCTCTACCCTCAACAATCATTTCTCTCAATACCAATTCATTTGTATCAATTTCAACCCTGTATCGTTAAATTCCTTTTGTCTCCATAAGGAGCCAATTCCTTTGGGCTTGCGATCCCGTATAATTTACAATTATACATGTACGACCTGCCACAGTGGTTATGTAGGCCAAACTGGCTTACAACTCAAATGCAGGATCGCGAAGCACTTGGGTTTGTCTCATAGGACTGGTATTCCCATTTCTAAACCTGAAGCCTCTTCCATCAGGCAACATTATGAGTATCACCATCATCTTCTTAATTCTAATTCATTTACCATATTCTCTTCAGCCTTAACTTCTCTCGATTTCAAAATCTTAGAGTCACTATATATCATTAAAATAAATCCAAACCTAAATAATTACGCCTCCTCAATTAAATTGTTCACAATATAACCAACCAACACTTCAATAGATTAACTAGCCAACCGACCAACCGAACAAATTTCGTTAGTAATTTTATATGTTTAGTTAGTTGATTTCTCAACTCCCACGTTAAAGGTCAGTCACTTTGTTCATTCTGATTTGTTTTCGGGTTTTTTGTTGTTTTTTATAATTTAATATAATAGGTTATTTTATTGTTTACTCCAGTAACTTTTAATATGTGATATTTAAGTCAGTTTATGTTATAATTTCACTTTCTATTATTTTTTTAAAATCACACTGGGTATTATTATTTAATTCTATATAATGTTATTAGTGTTTTTACTTTAATTATAATAATTGTCAATTTTATTATTTTAACTTGCCTTCTTCCGCTTTTTTTAATGCATTCTTTTAACTGTTATCAATTAATGTTCCTTCCCCTTCTCATTAGTCGACATAGTCGCTGAAGATGGTCCTAGTAAAGGTGCGAAACGTCCGGCCAATAAATGATTAGTGTAATCACCTGGGTCTTCATATTCCTGCTACATATCAGATTCTCAAGGAACAAATCAATTACCAGTATATATATATATATATATATATATATATATATATATATATATATATATATATATATATATATATATATATATATATATATACCTCTGTCGCATATAGTCAAAATATATTTAAGTCCTGCAGTGGAATGGGCAAGACAACCTCCTAGAAGTTTAGGAATATAAATTACACACTCAATGCCTTTGAAAAAACAAAACACACACAACTTAATTAATCTACCATAAATCATTTTGAATTCTATAATTCTTAATTTGAATCATACCTTGTTTCTCGCACCGCAGAACAGGTATGTAATCTGCGGGAAGTAGAGGTTACCTCATCAAAGACCATAATTCATTTTTGATGATCCTCCTTCTCCGTTCATTGAAACGGAGAGACAAGTGACAGGCGAACGGTATTAAAAGGCTTATATTATATAACAATCAAGGTATAAAATATTGAGTAAAGTATTTGTTCTTAGGGAGTATTTACGATATTGAAGATGGGTAGCCAGGAAGACAAAGGTAATGTGTTAGGGAGAAAGGTGGGGGATAGTGATGAGAGAAGAAGAGAGCCGAGGGAAGATAAACCTTGTAAAAGGACCGAGAGGGACAAGACCTCCAAAACCGGTGGTCGAGAGGAGACGAAAAGACCAGCTAAATCGCGTCATAGGAAGACAAAACACACGAAATCCGGACCAATGGCGTCAAAGCAAGCTAATTCGGGATCGAGAATGATAAGCCTCGTTAAATCAGGCTCGAGGACGAGAGAACACGCTAATTTTAATACCCAGGGTATTAATCACCGTAATTGTAAGCAACCTTCCGAACAGAACGCAACGACGAACTCCAGCCTCATTTGAGGTGGGAGATAAAAATATAAGGCGGTGTTTCTACGTGAATTGTTTGGAAGATCAAAAGTGCTTGAACGAAGCTTGATTTTAGTCAAGTTTCAAAAATCAGCGGTTAATACACTCCATTAGTCAGGTTTTGAAGATTAGCGGTTTTTTTTAATACAGCCCATCAGTCAAGTTTCGAAGGTCAGCGCTTAATACAGCCCATTAGTCAAGTTTCGAAGATCAGCGGTTAATACAATCCATTAGTCAAGTTTCGAAGATCAGCGGTTAATACTGTCCATTTGTCAAGTTTCGAAGATCAGCGGTTAATACAGTTGATTAGTCAAGTTTCGAAGATCAGCGGTTAATACTGTCCATTAGTCAAGTTTCGAAGATCAGCGGTTAATACAGTCCATCAGTCAAGTTTCGAAGATCAGCGGTTAATACTGTCCATTAGTCAAGTTTCGAAGATCAGCGGTTAATACAATCCATTAGTCAAGTTTCGAAGATCAGCGGTTAATACAATCCATTAGTCAAGTTTCGAAGATCAGCGGTTAATACTGTCCATTTGTCAAGTTTCGAAGATCAGCGGTTAATACAGTTGATTAGTCAAGTTTCGAAGATCAGCGGTTAATACTGTCCATTATTTAAGTTTCGAAGATCAGCGGTTAATACAGTTCATTAGTCAAGTTTCGAAGATCAGCGGTTAATACAGTCCATCAGTCAAGTTTCGAAGATCAGCGGTTAATACTGTCCATTAGTCAAGTTTCGAAGATCAGCGGTTAATACAGTTCATTAGTCAAGTTTCGAAGATCAGCGGTTAATACAGTCCATCAGTCAAGTTTCGAAGATCGGCGGTTAATACAGTTCATTAGTCAGGTTTGGGAGATCAGTGGTTGATGCAATTTTTCTCTTAGTCTAGTTTGGGAGATTCAGGCACAATTTAGTCATGGTGTTAAGCAACATGCTCCACCTCTCTTACTTTTGACGCTCTTAGCGCAATGACCTGGGGTTTGGCCTTCTCCACCTCTAACGAAAGTGAAAATTTATGAAAGAGATATAGCTGCAGATCCTACTGCACGCCTTGGGGCCGAGAGGGTAAAATACAGGCGATGGGGCTGGTAGGGCACATAACCCTCAAATGTCACCTGAAATCCGTTCGCGGGTTCCAACAGCACAAAATGGGTCAGGCGCGAATGTGTGTGATTGAATGTGTCTGATGGGTATTGCGCCCGAGCGTGCCTGAATGTGCTTAAATACTCGTACGTTTGAATGAGTATAATTGAATATGCTTCCCGGTGTTTGCGCACGACTCAGTGTGTTTCTGTTTGTTTGAGAGTGCCATCGTATATTTAAGTGTGCTTAAGCGTGTTTTAAGTGTGCTCGATAATGCTTTATGGCAATTTACTGTGGTTATTGTGCCAAGGGGTACTTGGGTGAGGTTGGCGGCTAGCGTGGGTCTGAGGGCCTTTCAAAGTGGAAAAATATCCTTGTGTCTTAGCTTGGCGGATATGTGTGTATGGAAGGGAAGATTGAGTGTATTTGAGAACGTTTCAGTGTATATGAGCTTGGTATATCTTGAGCGTGAATGATTGCAGTGCATCTTCAGTGTGTATGAGTATGGTATATCTTGAGTGTGTATGATTACAGTGCATCTTGAGTGTGTATGATTACAGTGCATCTTCAGTGAGTATGATTGCAGTGCATTTCCAGTGTGTATGAGTGTGGTATATCTGGATTGTGTATGATTACAGTACATCTTAAGTGTGTATGATTGCAGTGCATTTTCAGTGTGTATGATTGCAGTGCATCTTCAGTGTGTATGAGTGTGGTATATCTGGAGTGTGTATGATTACCTTACATCTTCAGTGTGTATGCGTGTGTTACATCTTTAGTGTATATGATTAAGGAGATCTCCCTTGTGTATGAATGTGGTATATCTTGAGTGTATATGATTGCAGTACATCTTCAGTGTGTATGAGTGTGGTATATCTGGAGTGTGTATGATTACAGTACATCTTCAGTGTGTATGCGTGTATTACATCTTGAGTGTATATGATTAAGGAGATCTCCCTTGTGTATGAATGTGGTATATCTTGAGTGTGTATGATTGCAGTACATCTTCACTGTGTATGAGTGTAGTATAGCTGGAGTGTGTATGATTAAAGTACATCTTCAGTGTGTATGCGTGCATTACATCTTGAGTGTATATGATTAAATGAGATCTTCTGTGTGTATGAATGTGGTATATCTTGAGTGTGTATGATTACAGTACATTTTCAGTGTATATGATTGCAGTACATCTTCAGTGTGTATGAGACTAGTATTTATTTATGCGTGCTTTTCTCCTTTCGTGTTTTATCTATCTTTTGTTGTTATTTTCTAATTGCTTCCTGCTACTTATCTCTAATTTTGCTCGGTTTTGTTCTTTTTCTTTAGCATTTCCTATTTTCTCTCAAATTTTTATAATCTTATTTTGTTCATGTTACTTTTCTTTCGCCTTTCCGTCAGCTCTATATCACTTTTTGCCTTCTACTAATTGTCTTGTCTGTATCTCAAATTACATAAAAGATACCTTTCTTTTACCTTTTATTCCCTTCTATTTTTTAGCTTATTTTAATTTTATATGCATTTTCTTCCTTTGCTTTTGCCTTTTTTATGTACCTATTAGCTTCTTGTTGTCTGTTTAACTAAAAGGATGTTTGGGTGCGACGTGAGTTGTTTAAAGGACAACCCTTACAACGTGTGAAGTTTGCTTTATGTCTGACCTAACCCAA
The DNA here is from genome assembly GCA_963969495.1 of Ceratothoa steindachneri. Lineage (NCBI taxonomy): Eukaryota > Metazoa > Arthropoda > Malacostraca > Isopoda > Cymothoidae > Ceratothoa > Ceratothoa steindachneri. Next base: position 219,998,502 of record OZ018320.1, read on the forward strand.
CCTAACCTAAAGTCTGTGCTCAAGTATTTCAACATTGAAATGAACCTTTGACAGAAGACTTCCTCTCTTTCAAATCATAACACCTGGACGAGTTCAGCGAAGATCATTCTAAACCGTCTTTCCTTCCTTATTCACTTTTTTTCAAAAGCTAATCTTACCGCATATTTATCTACTCTTTCTGTTCAAACTCCTCACTTTGCTCGTCACGACTTTGCCTGCAAATTTAATATGTAAAGTGGGTGTATTTTTTAGGTAAGTATTTAATCAATCTTAATTGGTGACGAAAGAAGGGCGTAAGTTTTTTTATTTTTACTATGTCAAGGTCAAGTTCCTTTCCCAAGTTCCATGTCCGATCTTCGACTCATCTTTCCTACTTTCTAACCTCTTTAAATTTCAAACAACTAATTCAGGTTGAAAACGAGCCTTGGGAACAAACCACGTTTTCTGCAATTTGTTTGAGGATGATGGGGGGGGTGGGGGCAATAAATTTGTGAACTGACCTCTATTCCAAACTGCATCATTCAAATCACTAAGTTAGTCTTACTTCTTTAAATCAGTAAGTTAGTCCTGCTTCTTCAAATCACTAAGTTAGTCCTGCTTCTTCAAATCACTAAGTTAGTCCTGCTTCTTCAAATCAGTATGTTAGTCCTGCTTCTTCAAATCACTAAGATAGTCCTGCTTCTTAAAATCAGTATGTTTGTCCTGCTTCTTCCAATCACTAAGTTAGTCCTGCTTCTTAAAATCAGTATGTTAGTCCTGCTTCTTCAAATCAGTATGTTAGTATTGCTTCTTCAAATCAGTATGTTAGTCCTGCTTCTTAAAATCAGTATGTTAGTCCTGCTTCTTAAAATCAGTATGTTAGTCCTGCTTCTTCAAATTAGCGTGTTAGTCCTCCTTCTTCAAATCAGTATGTTAGTCCTGTTCTTCAAATCAGTATGTTAGTCCTGCTTCTTCAAATCAGTGTGTTAGTCCTGTTCTTCAAATCAGTATGTTAGTCTTGCTTCTTAAAATCAGTACGTTAGTCCTGCTTCTTAAAATCAGTATGTTAGTCCTGCTTCTTCAAATCAGTGTGTTAGTCCTGCTTCTTAAAATCAGTATGTTAGTCTTGCCTCTTCAAATCAGTATGTTAGTCCTGCTTCTTAAAATCAGTATGTTAGTCCTGCTTCTTAAAATCAGTATGTTAGTCCTGCTTCTTAAAATCCGTATGTTAGTCCTGCTTCTTCAAATCAGTATGTTAGTCCTGCTTCTTAAAATTAGCGTGTTAGTCCTGCTTCTTAAAATCAGTATGTTAGTCCTGCTTCTTAAAATCAGTATGTTTGTCCTGCTTCTTAAAATCAGTATGTTTGTCCTGCTTCTTCCAATCACTAAGTTAGTCCTGCTTCTTAAAATCAGTATGTTAGTCCTGCTTCTTAAAATCAGTATGTTAGTCCTGCTTCTTAAAATCAGTATGTTAGTCCTGCTTCTTAAAATCAGTATGTTAGTCCTGCTTCTTAAAATCAGTATGTTAGTCCTGCTTCTTCAAATTAGCGTGTTAGTCCTCCTTCTTCAAATCAGTATGTTAGTCCTGTTCTTCAAATCAGTATGTTAGTCCTGCTTCTTCAAATCAGTGTGTTAGTCCAGCTTCTTAAAATCAGTATGTTAGTCTTGCTTCTTAAAATCAGTACGTTAGTCCTGCTTCTTAAAATCAGTATGTTAGTCCTGCTTCTTCAAATCAGCGTGTTAGTCCTGCTTCTTAAAATCAGTATGTTAGTCCTGCCTCTTCAAATCAGTATGTTAGTCCTGCTTCTTAAAATCAGTATGTTAGTCCTGCTTCTTAAAATCAGTATGTTAGTCCTGCTTCTTAAAATCCGTATGTTAGTCCTGCTTCTTCAAATCAGTATGTTAGTCCTGCTTCTTCAAATTAGCGTGTTAGTCCTGCTTCTTAAAATCAGTATGTTAGTCCTGCTTCTTCAAATCAGTATGTTAGTCCTGCTTCTTAAAATCAGTATGTTAGTCCTGCTTCTTCAAATCAGCGTGTTAGTCCTGCTTCTTCAAATCACTAAGTTAGTCCTGCCTCTTCAAATCAGTATGTTAGTCCGGCTTCTTAAAATCAGTATGTTAGTCCTGCTTCTTAAAATCAGTATGTTAGTCCTGCTTCTTCAAATTAGCGTGTTAGTCCTCCTTCTTCAAATCAGTATGTTAGTACTGCTTCTTCAAATCAGTATGTTAGTCCTGCTTCTTCAAATTAGCGTGTTAGTCCTCCTTCTTCAAATCAGTATGTTAGTCCTCCTTCTTCAAATCAGTATGTTAGTCCTGTTCTTCAAATCAGTATGTTAGTCCTCCTTCTTCAAATCAGTATGTTAGTCCTGTTCTTCAAATCAGTATGTTAGTCCTGCTTCTTAAAATCAGTATGTTAGTCCTAGGACATTTCTTCAGCTCTAGTTTCCCTGAGGACCTAGAGTATTTTATGCTCTTGCATGTCTTCATCTCTAACCTCTCTTCAAATCTAACTTATCTTTACCTTTAGCCTCTCTCTAGCTCTAGCTTCATTTCTGCCCTAGCCTCTCATCAGCTCTAACTTCTCTTCAGCTCTAGCTTCTCTTCAGCTCTAGCTTTTATTCAGCTCTAGCCTTTCTTCAGCTCTAGCCCCTCTTAAGTTCTAGCCTCTCTTTAGTTCTAGCCTCTCTTCAGCTCTAGCCTCTCTTCAGCTCTAGCCTCTCTGCCACTCTAGCCTCTCTCCTGATCTAGCCTATCTGCACTTTTAGCGTCTCATTTCTTAAATTGACAAAGTTTGAACCTTTTCGCCTAAGTAAACGAGCGAAGAGCCTTTCGTGGTGGAGGGAGGAAGTTTTAATTAGGCCTCTTCTCGCTTATGAAGCCTCTCAAATAGGCTCCGATTGGCTCGAGGGCCTCTTATGAGTCTACCCGAATTAAGATGGGTGTAAGTCACTTACGGAGGAATCAGATACAGCAAGAACTAATGGTGTCTTTCTCATTTTTAGGGTTTGTAACTGCTGCCATGCCGAGTGTCCTACTTCTGGGGTAAATTAAACCCCATGCTGTTATTAGTAATAGGCTGGAGGGATTTCCAGTCGTGATAATGAAGGTTTGAGCCCCCCGTGTGGGTACTTGCCGTAGTTGGGGAGGAGAAAGGGGGTCGGTTTAGGTTAATGCAGTACTCACACGCTTATCAGTTCGCTTTCTGTACTTTTCACCCATTTTCACTCACCCTAATTTCATCAGTTTCCTTAGAACGAGTTTTCAGAACATTTAAAAAAAGATACTTTTATTAGTTTCGCCTCTGCCCCCCCCCCAAATATTATAACGAACATTACCCAACACCAATAGAATATCCCTACCACTCCAATCATAGTGATACTAACCAATACCCAGGACTAGTAAACATCCCTTCATTGTGAGTTACCTTCTAAAGGGTAGTACTAGTCTATTGATTTATTGACTAGAGCCACTAAGCGTAGATAAGGAACGTCTCCCATACATTTCCTGTGAAATGGGAGTGACTAACTATTGCTATTGTTAAAGACAAGATCGCTGAGCACTGGAGGTATAATGGCTCATAAATGTGTATCAGCCCGACGTTCGATGTGAACACTCATGTCTAACTAATTTGCTCGATTTTTTTCCTTAGATGATCTTGACGTTTGAACAAGATAAAACTGTAGATGTAATCTCTCTCAACCTTCAACCTTTGAGCCAGGCAACCTGGTACAAATCCTTATCATGATCATCCTCGCCGTATCATCCTCATATGTCAACAGAGGTGGGCGTGATTCGAAAAAATTGAAGTCCGATTAGCGATTACTGATTCGCCAGCTCGCCAAGTCCGATTCGATTATCCGATTCGGGTGCCAAAAATCTAAGTCCGATGAGCGATTATCCGATTGGATTACATTTTTAAAATGTGATTCGATATTTTTAAAAGCAATTCAATGCTTTTAAAGCGATTTTCAATGTTTCTAAAGGGAATTTAATGCTTTTTTACCCTAAATAAGCTGTTTCTAACTAATACAAAGAGAAACCAAGCTTTTAAGATAAAAAATAACCATTTTATTTTAATTGAAATATAGTATAAGAACAAATTAAACTATACAATACATATTACACAAAATACACACAGTAATATTAATATATTCTCTCAGAAAAAAAAGATAGGGTCAACTAACAACTTTGTTCAAATATACCTCATAATATTTAAAGTTTTCCACTCTACTCTACCCTAAGGCCGACAGCTTAGTCCTCGTCTCCCTCCTCCACCTCGTGGGCCTTCTTGAGGAGGTGGAGGTTGCCCTTCATGAAGACGAGGGCCTCGAAGTTCGGTGCAGCGAGGGCCGCCCTCTTAGGCGGCTGAACACGCGCTCGACCGAGGCGGAGCTCGGGACTGGCGTGTTATACTTGAGGAAGAGTGTAACCCAAGCATCACGGAATTTAGGCGGGAAGAGATTAGGCGATAGCACCGGGTTCTCCCTACGCGGCTTCCTTGACCAGTTGTTAACCTCGTCCTTGACCTTCTCCTCGAGGCTCTCCTCGTGCTCCTCTGAATTTAATAATTAATCATGATATTTTACGCATTATATTATAGAGAAAATACGAAAGTATGAATAGAATAGAATAAAACGAAAAAATATTTTCATGAGAGAAATATAGAAAAATTTATTAAGAAATTGTTATTGCGAAAAAACAAAGACGACGTCGACCTGGATTAATCGCAAATCGCTTTAAATTTTCTGCAATCCGATTGCGATTATCCGATTCGTTTGGCGGGGGTTAGTTCGGTTTGATTATCCGATTTGAAAATGCGAGTTGGATTAATCGGATAATCGGACTTCTGAATCGGACCGCCCACCTCTGTGTGTCATCCTCTACTCACAACCAGCTCATCAACAATACACTTTTTTTCCTAACTATCTTATCATAGTCTCCTACACATTAACCTCTTTTTACTATCACTATCCCTATCTATCAACCTTCAAACATCTGTCGATACCGTTTCTCTTAAAGGACGTTTGATAGAGCTAAAAGCGCACGGAATAGAGGGCAACGTACTAAGCAAGATTGCAGACCGGCTGAAAACCTGAGGTCAGAGAGTCGTTGTCAATAGAAATTATTCTACATTTGCAGCGGTCACTACAGGCTTACCTCAAGGATCTTATCTGTACTCGCTTAAGATGTTTTTATTTCTCATTAGTGACCTATTGATTAACGTAAGATCCGAACCACGGGTATCTCCAGTGCATGGCAGCCGCCGCGAAAACGACGCGAATCTCGACTCCATCCGGCAACTAACCGATCTGATGTAGCTTCATTTCGCTAAAATCTGAAGCGGTGTTTCCACTCGGCTAAGCAGTAGCCATTAAATCTATTTAAGCGACTTTGGCATAAATTTAATATCGAAAATTGCAAAATTTGCTGATGATACGAAATCAAGAAATTAAGAAAAATATCGTGAAAGAAAACTTGCAGAACGACTTAAAAAGAGTAGTCAATGGTGAAAAGATGTATGTTGCAATTCAACATGGACAAGTGCAAAGGTAATACGCAGATGTAGGTTTTTATGATTTCCGAATATGACTGAGGTTACGGAGAAAATGGTGAGACGATTTGCAGATCTTAGAAACATGTGATTTGAAATCAAGTTCACTCTCAATGGAAACCTATGTTTCTAACGTTGTCAGAGAATGCGATTGGGGAGGCACCTAGATTGAGAGAGGGGGCTACATTTTTACAGTGAGCGACATCTGCTGAGTTGCCCGTCAGAAGAATCTTAGTTTTGTCATGGTTAAATTTGAAGAAGTTATCCGATAGCCATTCAATAATCATGCCATATGTAGCTAAAAGATTGGTGAGGTTTACGGCGAACGAGTTTGGGAAGGAGGATAAAAGTGTTTGCGTGTCATCTGCATATAAATAGAAGGATAGAGCAAGCAGAAGAAGGTCAAGAGTAAAGAAGTAGATACGAAAAGGAGGTAGACCAAGGACAGAGCCCCAATGAACATTATAGGATAGAGAAGCTGACCGTGAATATGCACCCATCGATGTGTAAAGAATGCATCCGAGATAGTAGATAAGACCAAAACCAGTCCAGAGCAGTTCCAGAGACACCCAGAAAGTCCCTAAGTCGGCGGAGAAGAACAGGATGGTTAACGGTGTCAAATGCTGCCGAGAGTTTGAGAAGCACCTGAATTATAGACCTCCCAGCGTCGGTTTCGCGGCGGGGTTGGTCAGTCATATGTAGGAGAGCCGATTCAGAGCTGTGACCTGCCTTGAAGTCAGACTGGAAGGTTTCGTCAATGAGGACACGTATTCAATTACGCGGAGGGCTACTACCCTCTCAAGAACTTCAGAGTGGAAGTGAAGTTATAAGATAGGACGATAGTTTGAAGGGTTATTACGATCAAAGTTTTGTTTCTTTAAGATCGGCCGGACAACAGCATGTTTAAATTCAGAAGGAACCCCACCTAGTGACAGTAAGGCGTTAAAGATAACCAGTGGGTGTGGTAGGAGGACTGGTAGGAACTGAACATAGACATTGGTTTGGAAAGTGTCAAGCCGAGAACAATTTTTTTTTTCCAGGATCAGAGTATTGAAGCAAGCTCTTCAGAGAAGACTGAGGTGAGATTGGGAGTTGGGGTAAGAAGGATTATAGTGTGACCGGAGACAGAAAAAGATGGGATCCGAGAGGAAATATTAACTACATTTTCAGACAAAAAGAGCACATAAGGCAGATGGGAAGAGGAGGGGGGAGGGTGAGCTAGCCTTTCAGAAGAGAAATAAGCGAGAAGCTTAAAAAGTGCACGAGTATTGTGTTTGTTTTCGTCAAGGATTTTGCGGGTGTGGGCCTCGCGGAATGATCGCAGGAGGGTTGTTTGCATGTTAAACATTTTGCATTTAAATCAAAAGATTTTATATTCTCCTGATATAAAGCGCTTGTAAGACAAACTGAAGCACCTTAATTTACTTTCACGATAGGCCTGGTATCTACGGGGCGAACTTATACAAATCTTGAAAATAATAAACGGGTTTACTAATATAAATTGTGACCCAATATTTGAGTTACTCCACCGGAACGTACACTATAAATAATGGTTTCAAGCTAGTAAACAAGATTGAACCCTTCCATAGCAAATGATTTCTTTTCTTATAAGGTCACACAGTCTTGGAAAAACTTATAAAAGAATCTTGTTGAAAGTACACTGTAAAATTGTTCAGAAATAGAATGGATTAATATGATCTAATAGAAATAAGTGTGGCGAATCTAATTCTTTGTCCATATCCTCTTTTTCCTGTCCTTAACCTCTGAACCCTCCCCCTTCCATTTTTTTCATTTCTTACACTAGCCTTGAGTAGATCTTGGGGGTATTTGCTGGTTTGGATTTTTACATCCATCAACTAGATGTTGCTAATCGAGGCGATGATATTAATGAACGTTATTCTATATATTACTTACATCGTTTGGTGTGTAACAGGGACGTATATGTATTATAATAACTTCTTTATTTGGCCTTTACTGCACAATAACAAAGTGTTGGTGCGCATCAATACCCTAAGATAGGTAAAAACGGACACAGAACTTGAAAAAAGAATAGATTAGTCGGCCTGAAGGCATGGCAGAACCGCTATCTCCCGAACCAATGCTATTTTAAATATATATATATATATATATATATATATATATATATATATATATATATATATATATATATATAATTTGAAGGATGAACGAAAGGACGCATAAAGGGAAATTCATTTCATTTTGTTAATAGATACAACGTTTCGGGTGAACTTTTCACCCATCTTCGTGTACTGGAAAATACAAGTCGTTGAGTAGACAAACAATTTAAGTTAGATTTTAACAGACAATCAAAATGATGAATCTATGGAACGTATTTAATATTTATTAAGAGGGGATTGCGAAAGTTTACAGGTAATTGATATTTTTGGATTATTATGTTGGGAGTTAAAAATTAACGATTGGGGAAACACAGGAAACACATGAGGATAAACCAACCTTAAACAATCAGCCGTTAGAGGATAACTGGGGAGAAAGGGCGAGGAGCGTAAGAAGAAAGAGAAGGTTAGGAGGTTGGTAATATATTTGTTTAGAGTAGAAGTAGTGGGTGAGAAGAGGAATCGGAATTTAAGGAAGGAGAAAGGTATTTAATATACATGGATTCAAGAATCCTTAGTGATATGGGATCAGGGGTGGTTTTCAAGATTATAAAATCGTTAGTTGTGATTTCGGTTTTACAATTAATAGATTGAAGCCTAACAGGTGAGAATTCTTTCGTAAAGAGAACCTTTCCTGTCCTGTAGCTAACACCCAAATGGGAACAGAACCTCGCCCTCAGCGAGCGCACCAGCTGCCTATGTATCTCCCCACTTTACAATTGGGGTAAGTAAACTCGTAAATAACGGAGCACTTTCGTTCAGGCGGGATTCTGTCCTTACAATTAAAGTATAATCCTATGTGATGTCTATTTATCTGAAAATTAACTTAAAATTGGTATGAAAAAATAATTTATTTAATAGAGATGTAATTTCTTTTGAAATTTTTATTTAAAAAAACCCAGATCCGGAAAGATTATGTAACGGATATCTTTACAAACAGTAGGGAATTTAAATTTGGGATGTTAACTATTATTTAAATATTGGGCCGTAATATTTTTAATCAAAGACACAGGAAAACCGTTTCGTTTGAAATAGTTAGTCAAAAATACGACTTCTTGGTGAAATCCGGAGTAGGATGAACAAATATTAAAAGCCCGGAATATCAGTGTTTTGATGGCACTTATTTTGAAAGAAAAGTCACAAAAACTAAAAAAGTTTAGGCCTTGACCACTAAAGGTTGGCTTACGAAAAACTTTGGTTACAAATCCACTCCCATATATATATATATATATATATATATATATATATATATTAGTGTAGATGGGTAGCAGTATTTCTTGAATGCAAATTTTGTTGAAGACCATGGCGTATTTCGCCTTAGTTAATTTCCTTTGGCAGCTTTCTATTCTTCTAACTGTCTTTTTAATTCTATCTTGTAGATGGTTGATCACTTGCCCTGTATTCATCTCTCTTTTAAATGAATACAGAGATGAATACAGGACAAGTGATCTAAAGGATGGAATAAAAAAGACAGTTAAAGTAAAGAATAGGAAGTTGCCAAAGGAAATTAACTAAGGCGAAATACACCATGGTCTCCAAATCGAATATTATGGGATTGGAGTCATTGTTATTGTATTATTATGGGATTCGAATCATTGTTATTGTATTATTATGGGAATGGAATCATTGTTATTGTATTATTATGGGATTGGAGTAAATGTTATTGTATTACTATGAGATTTTTATTGTACTAATATGGGAATGGAGTCATTGTTATTGTAATATTATGGGATTGCACTCATTATTATTGCATTGTTATGAGCTTGGAGTAATTATAATTGTATTATTATGGGATTAGAGTCATTTCTATTGTATTATTAAGAGATTGGAGCAATTTGTATTGTTATGGGATTTGAGTCATTGTTATTGTATTATTATGGGATTGGGGTAATTATTATTGAGTTATTATGAATTGGAGTCATTGTTAATTCTATTATTAGGGAATTAGAGTCATAGTTATTGTATTATTATGGAATTGTACTGATTTTTATTGTATTATTTTGGAATTAGAGTAATTGTTATTGTAATATTATGGGATTGGAGTGATCATTATTGTATTATTATGGCATTGGGTTTATTGTTATTGCAGTATATGGGATTGGTGACATTGTTATTGTACTATTATTGGATTGGAGACATTGGAATTGCATTATTATGGGATTGAAGTCCTTGGTATTATATTATCATGAGATTGGGTCATTGTATAGTATTATTATGTGATTGGAGTCATCGTTATTGTATTATTATGGGATTAGAGTCATGCTATTCTATTGTTATGGGATTAGAGTCATTTCTATTATATTATTATGCGATTACAGTCATTGTTATTGCATTATTATATCATTTGAGTCATTGTTATGGTATTATTATGCGAGTGGAGTCATTGTTATTGTATTATTATGGGAATGGAATCGTTGATATTGTATTTTTATGTGATTGAAGTTATTGTTATTGGAATATTATGGGATTGCGGTCATGTTTATTGTATTATTATAGGATTAGTCTTTTTTATTTTATTATTATGGGATTGAAGACATTATTAGTGCATTGTTATGGAATTGGAGTCATTGTTATTGTATTATTATAGGATTGGATTCATTGTTATTGTATTATTTTGGAATTGGATTCATTTTTTTTTGTATTTATATGCGATTTATGTCATTGTTCTTGAATTATTATGGAATTGGATTCATTGTTTATCGCATTATTATGGGATTAGTGATTAGAATGATTTTTATTGTAGTATTATGTGAGTGATGTCATTGTTATTGTATTGTATTATTATGGGATTAGAGTCATGGTATTATATTGTTTTTGGATTAGAGTTATTTATATTATATTATTATTCGATTACAGTCATTGTTATTGCATTATTATATCAATTGAGTCAATGTTATTGTATTATTATGCGAGTGGAGTCATTGTTATTGTATTATTATGGGAATGGAGTCATTGATATTGTATTTTTATGTGATTGAAGTCATTGTTATTGGAATATTATGGGATTGCGGGGATGTTTATTTTATTATTATAGGATTAGTCTTTTTTATTTTATCATGGGATCGTTGTTATTTTATTATTATGGGATTGAAGACATTATTAGTAAATTATTATGGTATTGGAGTCATTGTTATTTTATTATTATTGGATTGGAGTCATTGTTATTGTATTATTATGGGATTGGAGTCATTTTTATTGTATTATTATGGGATTGGAGTCATTTTATTGCAGTAATAGGGATTGGTGACATTTTTATTTCAATATTATGATATTGGAGTCTTTGTTATTGTATTAATATAGGATTAGAGACATTATTATTTTATTACTATGGGATTTTATTCATTTTTATTTTATTATTATGGGATTGGAGTCATGGTTCTTGTATTGATATGTAAATGGGTTCATTTCTATTGTACCATAATATGATTGGATTCATTGTTATTGTATTATTATGGGATTGAAGTCATTATTATTGTATTATTATGAGATTTGATAAATTTTCATTGTATTATTATTATGAGATAGGAGTCATTGTTATTTTATTTTTATGGGAGTGAAGTCATTGGTATTGCATTATTATTGGATGGCACTCACTCTTATTTTATTATTATCGGATACAGTTATTTTTATTGCATTATAAGATTTAACTCATTGTTATTGTATTATTATCGGATTAGAGTCATTTTTATTGCATTACTCTGTAATTGGATTCATTGCTATTGTATTATTCTGGGATGGAAGTCTTGGTTATTGTATTACTATCTAAATGGGGTTATATCTATTCTATCATTATAGGATTGGAGTCATTATTTTTCTATTATTATGGGACTGGAGTCATTGTATTTTTATTATTATGGGATTTGATTAATTTGTATTGTATTATTTTAAGATGGCAGTTACTCTTATTGTATTATTATGTGATGAAGTTATTTCCATTGCAGTATTGAATGGAGTCATTGTTATTATATTATTATGGGATAGGAGCCATCGTTTTTTATTATTATGCGATTGGAGTCATTGTTGTTGTATTATTATGGGAATGAAGTTATTGTTATTGTATTATTGTGAGCTTAGAGTCATTTTTATTGTATTATTATGGGATTGGATTCATTGTTATTGTATTATTTTGTGATTGGATTAATTTTTTTTGCATTTATATGGGATTTGAATCATTGTTCTTGAATTATTATGGGATTGGAGACATCATTATTTTATTATTATGGAATTTTAGTCAATGGTATTGAATTATTATGGGATTGGATTCATTGTTTATCGTCTTACTATGATATTATAGATTAAAATGATTTTTATTGTATTATTATGTGAGTAAAGTCGTTGTTATTGTATTATTATAGGATTAGAGTCATGGGATTGTATTGTTAAGGGATTATACTCATTTCTATTATATTATTATGCGATTAAAGTCATTGTTATTGCATCATTATATCATTTGAGTCATTGTTATTGTATTATTATGGGATTGGAGTCATTATTATTGAAATATTGTGAGATTGGATTCATTGTTATTATTATGGGATTTGAGTCAATGTTATTGCCTTCTTATGGGATTGGAGTCATTGTTTCTCGTATTATTATGAGATTAGATATTATAATGATTTTAATTGTATTGTTATGGAATTGGAGTCATTTTTATTGTAATATTCTCGTATTGGAGTCGTTGTTATTGTATTAATATGGGATTTGATTCATTTTATTATATTATATGGGATAGGATCATTTTTATTGTATTCTTATGGATTGAAATCATTGGTCTTGCATTATTATGGGATTGAGTTATTTTTACTTTATTATTCGATTGGAGTCAATGTTATTGAAATATTATGGGTTTGAAGTCATTGTTATATTGTATTATTATTTGATTTGAGCCATTCCTATTGCATTTCTTTTTTATTTTATTATTTTGGGATTAGAGTCATTGTTATTGTATTATTATGGGGTTAGAGTAATTTTTATTGTAATATTATGGGATTAGAAACATTATAATGCATTATTATGGGATTGGAATCATTGTTATTGTATTCCCATGGGGTTTGTGTCATTGCTATTGCAATACCATGGGAATGGAGTCATTGGTATCTTATTACCTCAGGTATGCTTGTAGATAATAGTATATTCTTCCTCTCCTTAACGCCTCATTTTTCCTTATGCTACCCTCGAAGGGATCACAATGATTAATCTTAATTATATTTTTTGTTTTTTCTTTCTTTTTTCGTTCTTTTTTTTCTTTAATTTGGATTCTTCTTCTCCCTTCTTCGTATGGACGTTGAGTGTATCCTATGGCCTTTGCTTCTCTTGAATCTGTAGTTCTATTTTTTCAAAAGAGGAGATAGAAGAGGTGCGGCAAATTACCAACCTCTTATCCCGACAACTGTCTGGAAGGGATATTTCTGTAGTACGTATAACCCAGCCATAAGGGGTGCAAGCCATAAGGGGTGCAATCCATAAGGGGTGCAAGCCATCACAACTCTATGCGGGTCCCAAGCCCGGATAAATAGCGAGGGTTGGTGTCAGAAATGGCATCCGACCGTAAAACCAAGCCAAAACCAAAATGAGCTACTACCAAGGAGTATTAGACCATGGCAGGGGCGGCTAAAGAAGCGAGCTTCTGTTGCCTATAGAAGCTGACATGAGGGAGAAGGGACTGGGGACCAACATGAGGGAGACGGGACTGAAGACCAACAGGAGGGAGAAGGGACTGGAGACCAACATGGCAGGAGACAGAAACAGGTGCAAGCGGACTAATAAGCTGACGACGAAGAAGAAGTGATAAGATGTAGCCGAGCTCAAACCTTAAAGAGACTCGATTAATAAAAACACGGTTTTCGACTGCGCGTCTTTTTTAATAAGCATTATAAGAATTAAAAATATTGTAAGTAAATACAATCCTTTTATATCTTTGATTTAAATGGGTTTTTTTTTAAGGAAGCTTTTGATTCTCTTGTACATACAAGATTGTGAAAACAGTAATTAATGGAAGATCGTCAAATTGAGTTTCCTTTGGGATTGGAGTGCCTCAATGTTTAGTTTTTGGTCCAGGCTTATTTATTGTGGTAATAAGCGAATTCGATTCGAAATGGTTGAATAAAGTTGCGGTATTTGCAGAGAACGTATATTGAACGCAGCAAGAGCAACCAAATGGCTAGGGCGTCAACTTTACGTAGTTTTCGAGTGGTCTGATCTGCTGCAGTCAAGTTTAACGTCAATATATACGAGGGGCGGTCAATAAGTTTTTCGAATCGGTAGGGCAAAACAGAGGAAGGGGGATGGCTGTTTGTGGGGCTGTTAGGACAAGTTAGGACAACTCAGGACCTGCAGCCACACGCTCTACCTCGTATATTTAAGAAGCAGTGGCTGATCGCAGATCGTCAGTCACAAATTTTTCAACAATGGAGAAGGTTGAGCACCGCGCAGTGATCAAATTTTTGACTAAGGAAGGCAAGAATGCAAAAGAGATTCATGAAGGCATGGTTGCAGTGTACCCCGACACCGCCCCTTCCTATGCAACCATTGCTCGCTGGAATAGGGAGTTCCGCCATGGTCGTGAGTCCCTTGAATATGACTCCCGTCCAGGACGCTGTCAGACGTGACCAACGAGGACAATGTGGCCCATGTGGAGAGGATAATCCTCGAAAATCGACGGGTGAAGGTCGAAGAAATCGAGCGAGAACTTGGAATATTACATGGAAGTGTTATCAACATCATCCAAGACAATTTGGCCATGACCAAGGTCTCTGCCCGTTGGGTCCCTAGAAACCTCACGCCCCATGATCGACTTCAACATCGTCAAAGTCCACAAGGCCAGAGTTGCACAAGCTGCCCTGCGCGAGTGCGGATTCAAGGAGCTCAACCATCCCCCATACAGTCCAGATCTGGCCCCTAGCGACTACCTTTTATTCCGCCAGCTCAAGGCTGCACTGCGTGGACGCTGGTTTGGGGACGATGAAGATGTCGAGCTCGCCGTCCAGGAGTGGATTGAACAGCAGTCGGCAGATTTCTGGTTGTCGGGAATTCGAAGCTTCAGGGACAAGTGGCGCAAGTGCATTGAAGTTGAGGGTAGTTATGTTGAAAAATAATAAAACACTTTTCCTCATATCTCGTTTCCTTATATCCGAATTGCAAAACTTATTGACCGCTCCTCGTATATAGATTGATGCACATTGACTGCCACAAGGCTTACTTTGATTTCACTTCAGGGAGTCATATTTATTCTTGTCAATCTCTTAGGAGGATGTGAACTCGGCCTAAGAATTTCGAATCCCTCTAAATTTTGGACAAATTTCTTCGCACACCATTTTAAAGAGGACACATTCACTATTATTTTATCATTGTTATTACTACTAGTAGGAATATAATTATTATTATCATTGGATTGCATTTTGGGCGAGCATAAGCCCTGATAAGGAGCGAAATGAGTACACCCTACATAAAAAATGTTACAAAATTCCTTTGTATGTTGCCTGTTGATTCTACTTCAAAAAATAGAATTAGGAAACAAAAAGAGTTGCATGTTATGATGGAGCACTAAAGACTTCGTTGCCACAATTTTTCTCTCACACGGGAAGATAAGCACACATCTCCACCCTAGTGATTCTGCCTTTGCGCAAATAAACAACAACATATCATTTTCTTGCTTTTTGTTACTTCCTTCCAAACATGACATATTTTATTTTCCTTTACACCTCCTGCTGGGTGCCATTTTTTAGTCAAGTGCACGTGACTCTATAAATCGGTCCGTAGGTAGATCGGTCAGTCGGATGCTAACTATTTTACTTTTCAATGAGTTTTTTGCCAATACCGTCGTAAATATTAGGCCGATTCTAACGAAATTTGAATTACTTATGTTGGTTTCCATTTTCTTTCGAATGATATAATTGACAAGGTCCTCCTAAGGTTAGTCCGGGAATTATTGAAAAGGAATTATTATGGGATGGATTGCCGCACTTATTGACAATTTTGAGAGGTCTCAGGTTAATTGATCTGGGGTTTTTTTAATTGATAATACATTCGTTAATTAGACCTTTTTTCAAAATTACTGAAATTATTGAGAGCAATTGACTTTGGTCTTTTGACCTTGTTATTGTTGCCTTTTTCAAAGCAGTCCATATTGATCTATCTGATCTTTCAGCACATTCTTTCTTTCTTTTACTATTGCTGCTTTTAAAACATTTCATATTATTCTATTTTTTCATCTCCTCTGTTAGAAAAATATTTTCGACCGGTGAATTGTCCCCTCTGGCTTTCGTCTATCTGCCCTTCTTTTGTCTCTCTACCACTCTTTGTTTGTGTGTTATCACCTGTCTGCATATCCCTTATCTGTGTAAGTAATTGCGGTGAGTGTTTGAAAATTCTGTTGGTGAAGATTGAAATGACTAGTTTGCGTAGAGTGGTCAACGCGCCCCGTTTTCTCGTTTCTTAGCGGGCTTACGACTCCCTCCCCAAATTGGGGTTGGGAATGGGGAAGCACACTTTAGAAGCGTGGGGCCGAAAGGGGAGTTCCCTCGATCTTGTCACCCTTCTCTGGTGGGTGGGGTTGGGTGGGGTCCTCGTTGACCGTTAGTTTTATAGTTTCAAAAGAAAGAGCAACCATTGGAAGAACATGCGCCATTGGGTGGCACTGACTTTTACGCAGAGAGGAAAGGAACCGCGGCCTCCGTTTTCGTAAGCAAAATCATCTCACCTTTTTTAATTAGCTTCTTTCACCTTAAGCATAATAAATGTAAAGTGTTTGGGAATTAACAGTAAGTTAATTTAGGCTATTTACGAGACTGAGCTAAGTTCATCCATAACACTATCTTTTTACGAACGTGATTTTTTGCAGTGGTTGAATAATAATAATAGATATTTATTCTCTTAGTTCGGTTATGACATAGGTATATTTTAAGAGCTGCTTTAGAGTTTGAAAAAACGAAATGGTGAAGTTCATAAAAGTTATTAAAATTTAGGCATTGATAATTTGGGACTCAACTCGTCACAAAGCATCTGTGAGAAGGCATTTAACTTTTCCAAAACTATCAATCTGAGTTTGTTGCCTACCTCCAACTCCTCTATTAACTATTAGAGACCTAGCCTTCTCACATTGGGTGAGGGCGATACTAACGCCCTCTACTTGTTTTTTTTACTGGTGGAAAAGAAACAAAACGAAATGGAGTCAAAACTAAATAAAAACAACCCCCAAACTGGAAAAAGACTAGAAAATCGACAATAAACGCATTAGGTGAGCACCAAAGGCATTAGAAAAACAACAAGAAATCATTAAAACCCATGAAAAGTGTTACTAGCCGTTACTAGAAATTTGAAAGGCCTTAGCAGTTAACAATTTTCTTTAAACAGTTTGCAGCAAATTTGGAACAATTTCAACTATAAGAAGCAATTTTTTCTTCCTACAACGGCATTATTTTAAATAACCTAATAAAAAATACTATAAGATAAAAAATATATGGAAAAAAAAGAAAGAAAGAAAGAAGTGAAATAATCCTTAATAATTGAGTGAAAACTTGTCTCCCTCAGCGAGTCTTCGGAGACAACCCGAGAGACCTGAGTGAAAAGAAACCTGGGTGAAAAGAGAACTAGGTGAAGGGAGATTTGGATGATTGGAGATCTAAGTGAAGGGAGATTTGAGTGAAGGGAGGCTTGGGTGAAGGGAGATCTGGGTAAAGGGAGACCTGGGTGCAGGGAGTAAAGAGAAATCCGCCATGATAATTGCTTAATTGCTTGCTCGGTGTAAGATTTGGGGTCTGGGCGCTGAAAATGTCTGACCTTGGGAGACAACGTGGATTCTGACCCCCACTACTTCCGGGGTCAATCCCAAACCGTTGTTTCTGCTCTCCCCACCCCCACCCCTTCCATCAATGCAGTAATTTAAATTCAATATCTTAATCAAGTCAGTCTGCCCTGAATCGGTTGGCATGGCAACAAAATCTTAATTATCATGTACAGGTCGATGCTTTGCAGGAAGCCCTCAACTGACGTGTTAGAAACACGAACGGAACATGTTGATGTATCGTGGAGGTATAGGTGCGTTCACCACCTCATCTACACACTACATGTATACTTATGTAGACATCAATTTTGACTGTAGACCATAATGTGGGTGGGCTGGTGTACATACTGGTTTACATGGGGTGAAAGCTGTTTTGCAGCATTCTCACTTCAACACGTGACGTCACACAATGCCAGACGCGGCGGGGGGGGGGGGGGAGCAGGTGCCAAAGTCAGTGCCAGGAAGGCGCCAACTGCCTCTGTCACGGCGGGAAGGCGCCGAGAGTGCCCGCAGGCTGTGGTCACGAAAAATAAATGGAAGGGCCAAAATAGGATGTAGGCATGCATCTCAGTGCCCATCTTAGGTAGTGCCAATAGATAATAGTACCATAAAGGCGGAATTGGTGCAAGTATGTCAGAAGGAAGAGACCAAGGACGAGAAAGAGATAGAGTAACAAGGAAAGAAAGTACCCTAGAAGACTTTACGGTCCATTCAAGGGGGTACCTTTGGACTAGCAGTCGAGCGGGCACATCTCTGCTCAAATGCTTTACGTCCTTAAACGGCCACTTTTCAGGACCCTGTCTAATCTTGACTTGAACTGGTCAACAGATTCACTGTTAACAACTTCCACTGGAAGTGCGTTCCAACTACCGCAGATACTGTAGGTGAAATATTTTCCACACAGATCGCGGTTGTAACGCTTCAGTTCAAGTTTGTAGCCATCATTGCGCGTTCTGTTCTCACTCAGTGTGAAAATATCCCGGTAGTCAACATTGTCGAACCCTCGAAGTATTTTGAAGACTTCGATGAGCTGACCACGCAGTCTACGAGTTTCCAACGAGAACAGATCTAATTCCCTTAATCTATCTTCATACCTTTTAAGTCTGCTAGAGGGAATCAGTTTGGTTGCCTTGGCTTGCACGTGTTCCAATCTCGCGATGTCCTTCCGAAATGAAGGACTCCAAAATTGTACAGCATACTCCAGGTGTGGTCGGACAAGTGAGTTGTACAAACACAGTACAATCTCTTTGTTCCAAAATCGAAACTGGCGCTTTATGTAACCTAGCATCCTTTGGGCTTTTTTCTACGCTTCAATGCACTGTTCAGAGAACTTGAGGTCACTAGTGATTGTTACACCCAAGTCCTTCTCAGTGTCGGTGGATTCAATAGCAGTGCCCTTAAGGATATACTGAGATTGGGGGTTTCGGTGGCCGATATGCATCACTTTGCATTTGTTCACGTTAAAAGGCATTTGCCACGTGTCCGACCACTTCCCAATCTTCCCAAGATCTTCTTGCAGGCGGGCAGTATTTCCATCCTTTGCAACGTTCATAACAAGCTTGGTTTTGTCGGCAAATTTAGAAATCTTGGCAACCATGTCACCGTCCATGTCGTTGACGTAGAGGATGAATAGTAGTGGTCCCAGGACAGAACCTTGAGGCACCCCGCTAGTAACGGGCACCCACTCAGAAGCCTGTCCATTCACCATTACCCGTTGCCGTCTGTCACTTAGCCAGTTCTCTATCCAGCCGGCTACTTTTCCGTCTATGCCCAGCGCTCGCACTTTCCGGAGAAGGCGGCGGTGTGGTACCTTATCAAAGGCTTTCTGAAAGTATAAGTAGACCAAATCCACCGCCTTGTCCCGATCGTGCTCACTGAAGACGAAGTGAAAGAATTCCACAAGGTTCGTCAGGCATGACCGTTGCCTTCGGAAGCCGTGCTGGGAACTCCTCAGTAGCAAGTTTGACTCTTAATGCGACGTCATTTTTTTTCACCATCATGCTTTCCATGAGTTTACCGACTATCGAAGTCAGACTTCTTTCAACAATTTAAGTAGAAACCCATCCGGGCCAGGTGACTTATTCGGCATTAGGTCAGTGATCTTTTTTTCTATTTCTCCTTCGGTGAAGTCAATATCCTCCAGCTTTTCCCCCGAGTAGGAATCCGTTGGCTGAGGGATGGGACCACACTCTTCAGTAAACACTGAAGCGAAGTAGTCGTTGAGGAAGTTAGCATTTTCTGCAGCTGAGTGCTTTAATGTCTCCTCCTCGTTCTTCAAAGGGCCAATCGTTCGACGGACTGGTTTACGGCTGTTTACATATCCAAAGAACTCCTCGGGATTCTCTTTACAAAGTCTCGCCACTCGGAGTTCCTCAGACCGCTAAGCCGCCCTTATGCTGGACTTCACTCTCCTGGCTAGCCTCCGGTATTCGTCAAAGTCACCCGAGATCTTCGATTGCCAGTACATAATTCTCTTCTCTCTAAGCAGTTGGCCGATTTCTCGATTAAACCACTTTGGTTGAACAGAAGACCGACGGGGGAATTTCAGAGGGATGAAACGTGATTGAAGACTCATGAATGTGGTTTTGAAACTGTTCCACGAGTCTTCAACAGCCTCGCACACTTCTAGCCTCGCGTCAGTCAGTCCAGCACGAAGACCTGCAAAGTCTGCTCTTCTCAAATCAAGTTTCCTCGATTCACTAGTTGCAGGCGCTGCCTTCGGGACTTTAACTACAAATCTAATTAGTCGGTGGTCACTGCCACCGAGCTTTTCGCCAACAGAGAGGTCCTCAACGATGTCATCCTCAGAGGTGAAAACCAAGTCGAGGATATTTTCTCCTCTCGTTGGTTCTCTCACCCATTGAGTGAGGAACTCGTTGTTCACGAACTCCAGGAGTAGTGGGTTCTCACCACAGGGTTCTCTGGTTTCACAGTTAACTTGTGTGTTGAAATCCCCCATGACGATACACACTCTATCTTTTACAAGTTTGCCTAACAGCTGGTACAGACTCCTGTCCTGTTCTAAGAGTTGGGCAGGGGGTCTGTAAAGCACCAGGGTCCTGTATCTGGCAGGACCTATCTCTAGGTCAACACCTAGTAGTTCATGGTCAGATACGATGTTGCATTCCGTCGAGTTGAGGGTATCCTTGACATCACACAACATCACACCGCCACCCTCTCTGTCTGGCCTATATTTCAGGAATCGTGAATTCACCTTCAAAATCTCAGCTTGAGGGTTTTATCTACGACTCCGTTATGGCCACCATCTCAGGTTCTTCAGTTGCTACGAGGCCACGAAGTTCAAAAAACTTGTTTCTGATAGACCTCGCATTAAACAGAACTTTCAGGGAGTCCCCGACTGTAGGAGAGAGAGAAGTTCCAATTATATTTATTATTAAAAGGCAATGATAATAATAATAATATTTATACAGATAATTAATGAATGGGCAACGCTGGAAATGGAGGTGGAAGTGGATTTAGCCAAGAAAGAGAGAGAGAGAGAAAGAGAGAGAGAGAGAGAGAGAGAAGGAGTGAGGGGATAATGAGACTATGAAATATTGCTTTTATTTACTATATTGGCACCTATTAAGTGCTTGTATTAAGGCAGGGGGAAAGGGAGATTTGGAGTGTAGTCAATTGTGTGTTCTGTCAGACAAATCGCTCCTTTAACTCCGTCTGCACCCATAAATGAATCGCTCCCTTGGCCACACCCTCTTATTCCTTAAGGCCCGAAACGGTGGAGGTACATTAAGGCTAACCCGTTGGCGTCTCATGACGTCACTCGGAGATTTCCCCCCTCTCATCTCCCCCCCCCCTCCCTTCCTCCCGCCACCGAGTGCAGAACAACCCAAAGAGAAATCGAGACGGAAAGAGGAGCTCGTCGAGTCCTCCTCTATATTAAGTAGAAGCCACCGCCATTTCAAAACACAAATACTTCCAGGGGGATGAGACGCATTTTAGCTAACCATCCCTCTCTCTATTCGTATATCCATCCATTTATCTTATCCATCTCATTCATCCATCTTGACCATGCATCTCGTCTATCCATTATCCTATATCAATCTATATATTAACCTTACAATCATTTAATCTATTAATGTATTTAGCTATATATCTATCTAGCTCTATCCGTCTAACCTTACTGAGTTCCTCTTTGCTTGCTTGTCTATCTGTCTATTTCCCTGTATGTCTATCTGCCTGTCTGTCTGACTGCCTGCTTGTCTGTCTGACTGCCTGCCTGTCTCTCTCTCTCTTTTTCTCTACCTTTCCCCTCTTGCCCGCCCTCCTGCCTGCTAGCCTGCTTGTCTACCTGCTATCGTGCTTAGCAGCCTGCCTACCTGCCTGCTTACCCACCTACTTGCGTCTCGATCAGCCTGCTTACCTGTGCGCCTGGCTGCTTGCCGGCCTGTTAGTGTCTACTTGTATGCATACATGTCTGCCCTTTTGCTTGCCTGTTGGCCTGTATACTTGCCTGTAAGCCTGCTGACCCGAATGCTTGTTTCCAGCCTGCCTGCATCCTCCTCTGCCTTAATGCCTGCCAGAACCTCTGCTTGATTGCTTTCCAGCCTGTCTCCCGGCCTCTCAATCTACTTGCATTCCAACCTCCAAACCTGCTATCTTTCTCCTCCTACCGTTTATCTCCCTGCCTAGATGTTTTCTGCCCTCCTGTTTTCTAGCTCGTTTGCTTACTTGCCTCTCTCTCACACATTCCCCCACCCACACATTTCTCTCTTTCTCACATCACCCCTCTCCCTTTCTCTTTGTCAAATTTCTGCTGTTGATTTCCTCTTTCTAACATCAATTTGTTATCGGTCCTTTGAAAAGCAGATTCACTATTGCGTGTTGATTTAGTTATTTCGAAGGGACATTCATAAAGTAGTAAAGTTAAGTGAATTGAGACTGTGTGGTGGATACATAACTCACTTATCTTAATTGTAAAGACTGCTAAAGATACTAGGAACCGAGAGAGCACGAAACTCTCTTAAATTTATTCATTCCACCAGGATGGAAGGCAACGATGAGTAGCATTATTATCTATTGCTGTTTCCTCGAGGGAGAATAAAACAATAATAAGAAGAAAGCGAGAAGAAGAGGAAGAAGAATGGAATAAAACAATATTTTTCTTTAATTTTCTAAGTGCACTTTAAAATATCCCCATCCCCCACCACCACCACCAGCGCGACTTCCCAGCATGACTTCAGCGAGATAGAATACATCCCGCATGAAGATGGCAATTCAGATAAGCCACGCGAACTATTGTTGAGAAAGTGCAAGATTTTATGAGCGAGAAATGTTATGAATATTTCCTACAGTTATAGAGTGTTCAGGAGGATATAGAAATGTTATGAATATATCATACAGTTGTATTGTGTACAGGAAGATATAGAAATGTTAGGAATATTTCCTACAGTCAATATCGTATTCTGGGAGATATAGAAATGTTATGAATATTTCCTACAGTTATATTGTGTTCAGGAAGATATAGAAATGTTAGGAATATTTCCTACAGTCAATATCGTATTCTGGGAGATATAGAAATGTTATGAATATTTCCTACAGTTATATTGTGTTCAGGAAGATATAGAAATGTTAGGAATATTTCCTACAGTCAATATCGTATTCTGGGAGATATAGAAATATATATAAATGTTATCATTATTTCTTACAATGAATATCGTGTTCAGAGAGATATAGAAATGTTAGGAATATTTCCTACATTGAATAGCGTGTTCAGGAAGATATATAAATGTTTTCAATATCTCCTACAGTGAACATAGTGTTTAGTATTATATATATATATATATATATATATATATATATATATATTAGTGTAGATGGATCGCAGTCTTTCTTGAATGTAAATTTTGTTGAAGACCATTGCGTATTTTGCCTTAATTAATTTCCTTCGGCAACTTTCTATTCTAACTATCTTTTTTACTCCATCTTGTAGATGGTGGATCACTTGTCCTGTATTAATCTGTTTTTTAAATGAATGTGTTTAGTAAATTGCTAAGCTTTCGATCTTTTTCGATAATTTTCGGAGCGTTTTGATATGTTCTTGCCTCCTTTATCGATGTAATGAGTGGAGTGAGGATCTGACAGAATGAAAGAATTTGATTTGATGAATAATAGTTAAGAAAAAAATTGGTGTGGAAGTTACGATGATAGATTGTGGGTAAAGAGAGTGTGTAGGGTTTGTCTTGGTAGTGAGGGCTACACTTTTTATTTATCTTAGTTTTCTTTTTCGTTGTCCATAACCTTAAATCCTGTAATTTGTATTGATGTGTGAACGTGAGTTTGTGTTATAACGCATTTAAGCTTTTCTTTTATACTTATTTTTTAACTTTATTTTTATTTTCCTAAATTTTGAAGTATTTTTATAAAATTATCATATATATTTATATTTATTTTATTTTATTTATTTATTTTTGTCAATTTTTTTCGAGTATCTTTCTACTCTTCCTTTTTATTTTATCTATTTTATTTTGTTTTTTTATGATTTTATATATTTATCTCCTTTGCACTATACTTATTTTAAGAGAGAGAAGATTTTCAAAAGTAATAATATAGTTAATTACCTATTCTAATTCGTCTATACTAATTTAAGAACTTTTTACATTTATTTACATTTGTTTTGCTTACATTCAAACACATTCATTCATGTTTGTTAGTGTATTTGTTAATATATAGTATGTGTAGTTGTTTGTTCAGTGTGATCTCTATGTGAACAACGGTGCCAACTGTTCCTCGGAGCATTGTCTCGACCTGGAAAATTGCCTTCTTCTGGTCACTTTCTCCCTTTTGTTCGCTGGGATGTTTAGACTCTCAGCTAGTTCGGGTGCCGTTTCATTCGGGATCCTCTCCGATGTTCTTTTGGCCAGACTTTGGGTCACCAGATTGATTGGTGTCAAGGCGGCTCTCCGGTGCAGTTCTCTTTGGGAGTATTCGATCTCTCCTTCTGCACTAGTTTATATAGAGAGTCGCCTTGTTCTGGACTCTTTCTAGACGCTTTGGGTCACCACCGCTGGGTATATGAGCGTTGCTCGAATATGCATGAGATATATTTTTCTGGTGTTGCTAAAGCTCAGATTTCTAAATCTATGAAATTTGTTGAATTCTAACTTCGCCAGATTTTCCCGCATTATGAAGTGGTGGCTATATACGGTAGAGGTGATGCGGAGCCCTAGAACACTCCCTTATTGGCGATAGGGGAATATTAGCTTCCTTATTGTCACATCCGCTGTTTTCTGCGGCTGAGGGCGAGGATCTTGAATTTTCAGCTATTCGTGCGGATTTTACACTTTCTTTCGTATTCATTTACGTTCCGAATTTCGTTTGCAGTCTCGAGAGCCTGACCTCTGGGATTCCTGAATGTACCAGGGATCACCTGGGTTATATCATCCGCAAACTGGCGATATAATGATTCCTCCTTTATCGGAGTTGGTAAATCTATTGTGTAGATTAGATAAAGGAGGGGGCTCAAACAACTTTCCTGTGGGACTCCGGCCTCGAGGAGGAACTCTGGCCCTTAGTTACCCTCTATCATGATCTGGGCGCGCCGTTCCATGACGAAGTCGCAGATGATTCGCTCCAGGATTGGGTCGAGCTGAAGGTTTAGGATCTTATGTTGAAAGCCCATCAGCCAGACCTTATCGAAGGCCTTTTGCACGACCCTTAGTACGATGTCAATGTACTTTATATCCGCTTAGCACTTGACGATTTACTCGGTTAGGAGCGCGAGTGCGTTGTCGTTCCGCGCTTTTTCCGGAACCCGTGCTGTTGTGGGTTGTGGGAGCCCTTCTCGTCAAGTTGATTCTGAGGCCTGCTGGCTAGGATCTTTTCCAGAATCTTGCCGATAATTTCCAAGAGAGAGATGGGCCTGTAGTCCATCGACTGTTCTGGAAACTTTTTTCCCTTTGAGATAGAGATGATTTTTGCCACCTTGTATCCTTCAGGGAAGTAACCAGTGTTCAGGACCGAATTCATTACGTCGGTAATACCATGAAAGAGGCGTGGGAAAGCATTTACCAGATGGATTTTGGTAATCCCTGTCCAGCCAGGAGATCTATGCTTGAAGGATTTGAGCGTACTTAGGAACTCCTCAATAGTGATCGGTCGGCCGTGGCCCTCCATTCTCCTCTCCTCGGAAACGTGCGGGTGAGGATGTGTGCGGTGGATTAAATTATTTAATTCGTCAATCACCTGGCCTTTGAAGTCAAGGTCGAAATCCTCATTCTCTCCTGGTGTTATGAAGAATATTTGTCACCAGTACCTTCTGAACCTTCTTTCAAGTCTTTCTGGATCTTTTATGGTTTCCTCATGATTTTCCAGCCTATTTTTTTCCTTCGGGGGCATACCTCTCAGTTTGTATGCTTGGCGGATGTATAAGCTGTTCTACCTGGGAACTTTTCGATCAAGAGATCTCACGCGTAAAACAAACACTCGTGAACAACGGTTTCTCGAACAGCATGATTGTAAAAACTCCAAACATTTTTAAATATACAATTCGAAGATACGGATAAAACAAAAAGTAATCAGGAAGCAGTAAACAACATCAAACTGTATTACAGAAATCAGATGTCCACGGCCTATAAAATAGACGAAAAAAACGTCAAAGAGATTGTTAACCGTAACATCAAGGTTAAGAATCAAATTGACAAAATTCAACTTATTGTATACTATAAAACGACAAAAGCCAACAATCTCCTTATGAAAAACAACAGCTGCCAAAATTCCTCGAATCTAAAGTCAACCAAAATAGTTTACGAGTTTATCTGCTCCAATGAAGACTGCAAGCTTTATAATAACTCAAAATATATTGGCATGGCAACCACCACCATTTCGAGGCGTTTAACCATGCATCTGCAAAGCGGAGGGGCTAAAAATAATATGGAGAGTGCGCACATCAACCTAACTAGAGATATTCTAGTTAAAAACACCGTAATTTGAGGAAAAGCGGGAAATAAAGCTAGGCTAAACATCTTAGAAGCCATCTGCAATAAACGAAGAAAAGCTGTCCCTCAACAGTCAGGCCACGAGCTGGAATCGAACATTAAAGTTGTTCTAAAAATTCCACTCACGGGATTGGCTCGTTTCCTTTGACGTTACGCTTAAGCGAGGCGGAATATATATCCCCTAAGAACCGTTTTCTTTTCATTCAGTCCTATTCTGACTCCACACATTTCATCTCCTTTTCGCTGAATCAATCACGCTTGGTAAAGCAATCACCGAAAACATCACCGCCCTTTCCTTCGACGAGAATTTTCGCCGCTGAGGTTTGAAGTTTAAATACAAAGGAAGTTACGAAAAACTACATCTGTAAATCTGGAAGGAAAAATTCACGCTTGCGAAAAAGAAGGTTTTAAGATAGATCATGTCAACCTCACCTCATCTTCATTCTCTTTTTTCAGTTTTATTTCATTTATTGGCTCCTACACATTTTCTATACCACACCAAAAATCCTCTCATTCGGGAGGTACTAAAAAAGAGAGAATATAAATTTTTTAGGTGCATCATACTCATCATCATGATCACCTAATCCCCCACCCACTAACCGCAACCTGGGCACGATGACTTGACTAGTGGACACTGTCATTTCACCCTCGTCTCAACTATGCAGTGCACTTGCGATTGCATAATTGGAGGTACGCGAGGAGGATAATGGGCCGGGTTGCAACCTTCTCAGGGGAGTTTAAACACTTCGCCTGTGAGGGGTCACCAGAATCGCTAAGGGACATAAAACCGTCTCAGCGTATGTCGCGTGCAACTGCCGTTTTTAATTACATCGAGGAGGCGGCACACCCGGTTAGCGCTGGTTGATTCCACGCTAATCAACAAAAAGTCTGTCACATTTCACCCCACGAGAGGAGCCCACCCGGGTCCATCAATTCACCTATCATCATCACATCATTGACAACTAAACTAGCAAAGGCGGGACCAAAAGGAAGGGGGAGGAACAAAACATCACACCAACATGGAGAACAATATGGAGAACAGAAGGCTTTCTTTGAGAGTCGAGCTCGGGTCACAAAAACCCGGAAGAGGTTTACTTATAAGAACTTTATACACAAAATTGAAGATCGTCCTTACCAAACTAATAGAGGTCCCCAACGGATACGTGGCCCTATGCTACAAACAGAATGACATAGAACGCCTGGTAGCACCAGACGGCCTAAAGGTGCTGAAGAAAATTGGACTAACCCCGAAATTACCACCGCCACTACTGGTAAACCGTTCCTTCGTCTGCCCTAAGGTAGACCTTTATGTGGGGGTCTCACACAAAAGAGGAACTGAAGGAAGAAATTGAAAGAGAAAACCAGCAGCTGAAAATAACAGAAGTCATAAAATTCGGACACCACACGCACGTGTTCAAAGTTATCTGCGCCACGGCGGAAATGGCGAATAAGGCTACCATCAACGGGATCTTAGCCTTTGGAATGAGAATTCCTCCCGAAAACATGGAGAAAGAAATTCATTAATTTACCAACTTGCTTCCATTGCTACGCCATAGAAGGGCACGTAGCAAGAAACTGCCCGAATAAGGACAAAAAATTATGCTCGGAATGTGGAGGCATTAATCACACCTTCAGAGAATGCACGAAAACCAAAAAAAGGTGCGTAAACTGCCAGGGTCCACACAAGACTATATGCAGTAAACTGTCCAAAAAGAAAAGAAATCATATACAAGAAAGATCAGGAGCAAAAGAAAGAAAAAGAATCGAAACTAAACCAAACCTACGCCAGCGTAGCAAAAGCTACGGTGAAAGAAATAAAGGAGACCCAAGAACCAAAGATCAACATCAAAATACGTCCTAAATATTGCACAACCGGGGACTTTCTCGGAAACGCTCAATCTTCTTCTTGAGAAAAACGGAGTTAGAAAGATGTGGATCTAAACCGCTCTAGCATATGGAGTAACGGCGGGCAAAACCCTTCAGATAAACGATATGCTAAACATAGGAGCAAAGATGGAAGAAAACGAGGAAACAAACGGAAACTTCAGAGAATGAACAAAAAGAGGGAAAGAAGAGCCATAAGAAAACAAGAAAACAACCAATTAAAAAGAACCAAAACCGAATGGGACACACAAACCGATACGGAAAACGAAACGGAGAGAGAGGAAGACTGTCGTTACGAAGCAAGAGATTTTAACTTAGGATCTTCGTAAACGAAGCCTATCCAATACCCAAAAGGTACTAAATTGAACGATTATCCCAAAACTTCTAGAACAAAACAAAATAAGGATCTTCCCCAACGACGTCAAAATTATCAAGAAAGATATCTTCGAGAAAATAACAAACGGCAAGTGGAAAAAAACCCAAACCAAAGAAATAATTAGAAACAAGATAATTTAGACAAAATGGAAAACGAGACAACCCAACTAAAAATACTACACCTGAATACCGACGGATGGAGAACTAAAGCAATACAATAAGGAAATATATATCGACAACAATCAAAAACTATCACAAAGGCTTGGATGACTGAAAACAAAGAACAGGAACATAACTGAATAAATTAAAGGAATTTAGAACAACCTACCATAAATATGGAAGGGAAGCATAAAATGAACAGTAATAATACCAAATTTGTAATCGAATTGGAAGTACGTTACCGAAAGGTACCCCAAGTAACAAAATTAAGATTTTGACATAGATAATAAAGAAGACAAAGAACAAAAAACTTAGAAAGCAACCAATAAAAGACACAATCCTAAAAGAGATTAGAAGAGCATAAAAAAGAGAAACATCAGAGGAAAGAGATTAGCCAGTATTCTGGCAAATTTAATTTTCTATACTCTCACACACACTAACACCCCCTCCTTAATAAAAAAAAATAAAACATAAAATAAAATATCTCCCCTTCTTCTCTCATCTTCTTATTTTTATTCAGCCTGATTCTGACTCCACCATACTTCATCGGTAAAGGAGGAAAGAATACCTAAACACGCTCCGAAGATGATCGAAAGATCAGCAATTTAGTTTATTTTTTACCAAACGCATTTAATAAAAAAAATATGAATATAGGAAAAGTTATCTACCATCTACAAGATTGACTAAAAAAGACATAAGAATAGAAAGTTGCCAAAGGAAATTGATCAAGGCGAAATATACCATGGTCTTCAAAAAAATTTGCATATATATATATATATATATATATATATATATATATATATATATATATATATATATATATATATATATATATATATATATATATATATATGACCTACAGTCAATATCGTTTTCATGAAGATATATAAATGTTTTGAATATTTTTTCAAGTTAAAATCGTGTTCAGGGCGATATGAAAGATGCAGGTTGGTTTAAATCAGGGGTCTCCAAAGTGGTCGATATCGACCCCTTGGGGTGCGATGAGACTATTCTAGGGGTTGATGAGTATAATACGGGGTCGAAAGAGGGTTGATTAATGATATGGTGGGTCAATTTAACTTTAGGGGGAAAAAAAGAAGACATTCACAAGAGAATTTAAAATACTGATAACACTGTCTAACCTAATTTAACTTTTTGTCGACTACAAAGATTAGAATGACATTTTTTAATGTAGTTTTATGGATAGATTTAAAAAATGGGTCATTTTTATCGAAATGACTCTAGGTTTTTGCAAGTTGCCAATTACTATTTTTGTGAAATTTTGAAGATTTTAACGAATTTCATTCTTTTATTTCTTATTTTCAGGTTATTTGACTAAATAAAATTTTAAATAAAAGTCACAATTTTAATTAAAATGCCAAGAGGAGTGTAAAAATAGCGCAGATAAATTCTGCTACATATGTGGTTCAGTAACATCTAAAAATAATCAAAGAAAAATTCCTTCTCTAGTGATAAAACTATATAATTTGTATTTTGGATGTAAAATTGGCGACCAAGATAAACCATGGGCACCACATATGTGTTGCACGACATGCTTTAATTCTTTACCAAAATGGTCTAAAGGAAAAATAAAAAGCCTTCAATTTGGTGTTTCAGTGGTATGGCGAGAGCCCCAAGATCATGCCACTAACTGCTATTTCTGTTTGGTAGACATACCAAAGTAAGTAATTGTTTATTGTCCACTGTACCTATATTTTGAAGTAATATACTGTAATATTATTTTTTTTAAATATAAAATTAATTAAGTTTAGAACCACTTTATTGTAATCGCACATAGATACATAACTTTAAATTTATGCATATAATTTCCATACTTTTAGGTAAAACAACGAAGTGCACTTTAGCTGTGGTATATCCCAACCTTAGTTCTGCTATTCGGCCTATACCTCACTCAAAAGACATTCCAGTACCTGAACCACCTGCAGAAATTGTTTTGTCTAACTCTGATGAATCAGATATGGAATCATGTGAACCAGAAACTGAAATTTATGTTCCTGAAACTGTGGATACTACTCCAAAACCTTTCTCACATCTTGATCTAAATGATCT
The DNA here is from genome assembly GCA_963969495.1 of Ceratothoa steindachneri. Lineage (NCBI taxonomy): Eukaryota > Metazoa > Arthropoda > Malacostraca > Isopoda > Cymothoidae > Ceratothoa > Ceratothoa steindachneri. The sequence continues at coordinate 220,029,390 of OZ018320.1, forward strand.
TGTAAGAGATCTAAACTTAACAAAGCAACAGAGTGAATTACTGGCCTCGAGACTGAAAGTAAGAAATTTAGTAGCAGAAGATGTTCAAATTACTAAGTTTCGCATAGAAGAGACAAAAGTAGGTTGTCATAATGTCATACGTGAACCATTGGTTCCTAAGGAAAACATAATTTTGCTACCACTTCACATAAAATTAGGTTTAATGAAACAATTTGTGAAAACCTTAAAGCATGACCAGCCATCCTTCTTATATTTAAAAACAAAATTAAACAAGGAATCTTTGTTGGGCCTCAGATTCGACAACTTATGGTAGATAGTGAGTTTGAGGCAAAATTGATCAAGCCAGAATTTGAGGCCTGGCATAGTTTCAAGAGTGTATGTAATGGTCTCCTTGGAAGGCACAAATCAGAAAATTACCACATTCTTGCTCATAATTTGATTAGGTCATATAATGAGTTGAGATGTACATAGTATGTCACTAAAGGTGTATTTTTTAATTCCTATCTGTCCTTCTTTCCAGAGCATCCAGCAGACGTCATCGATGAGCATGGTGAAAGATTCCACCAAGATATTGCTACTATAGAAAATCGTTATAAAGGAAAATGGAGTCCTGCAATGCTTGCTGACTTCTGCTGGGCCCTTCACAGAGATAGTCAAGATGTTGTACATAAAAAGAAGCCTAAATATTCTAAAAATATATTACTATTGTATAGATTTCAGCAATTTTGAAAAAATCTTAAATCTTCATTATTTTTTTAAATATATTTTTTATAATACCACACTCTGAAATGTATTAAAAGGACTTATTCATTTATTTTGATGAATGAGCTTTATATTTCCGCTTATCTTTATACTTTTGTCAAATAAAATAAAAATAACAACAAATATTTCATACTTCTATATACTGAATAATCTAATTTTAATAAAAAATTAAATGTGCAGATTACAAAAAACTGAAGTCATTTCATGAAAAATAAAGATCATTTTCGTAATCTACGCAAAAAACTAAAATAGAAAACTACTTTCTCATTTATGTAGCAAAGTCATTGTTGGACAGTGTAGTTAATTGCTGACCATCCTAAGCTGTGTCAATTTTTAATTGAAATTACCGAGATTTGGACTAAAACTGTCAAGATCATGGGCTTGTAGTGTTTGCGGAAGGGGTTGACTGGTGGACATGAAAAACCAAGCAGAACACACACCCTCTCTTTGTGGAGCTCTACAAAGCACTGAGGCCTTGCCGTAAGTGCTATTCTTGTTGTAACTTGCGTTTGACCTGTGCCGCTGTACGTATCTGTACGCAACCCACAAATCATTGCATAACAATGGTCCCACACTGTTATGCAATGCTTCCAGTCGTACTATATGGAATTATTTAATTTATAAACATAAATAAATAATAAAAAATACGCACATAAACACATCTTCTATGCTCTGTAATATGACAGGCGTAGTTACTAAGTTGCCCCGATGGCTATTTCAATTTTCGGAACGTTAAAATAAAACACACTGCCATCTCATAACTTTCGTCTTACATATTGAGAGTAGAAAATGCATTAAACTTAATTTTGATTTATTTTAAAATTCCAGATGAACTCTCATTTTAAAGATATTTTAATCATGTTTTTCCATTATCATAATATTAACGGTAGAACATAAACCGGTAACTAAGCAAATTGCGAATTATAATGACTATCGACGGGCAGCTATACTAGAATTTTCTGTAATGGATGTGCTTCGTTTTCGTTCTGGTCTGTTTTGGTTTGCTGCCATGGTGAGACTTGAGAGTGAGACGAGTGGGGACAACCAGTGTATACTTAGCGTTCTTAGCTATCGGTGTGGTGCTTGGAACTTATAGCTGTGCATTTACTATTTAAATTTGCCCATTTCTAATGGGCACAATGGTGGCCACTAATGCTAAGAAGAAGTGCAAACAATATTCACAGGGGTATTTGAAATTTGGTTTCGTACCTTCTTTTACTAATGAAACAATGCCTATGTGTTTGTTAGGCGAAAAGACTTTCGGTAATGATGCCATGAAACCGACGAAAATCAAAGACCACCTTGAAAGGATTCATTTTGATAAGAAAAACAGAGATTTTGATAATTTTAAAATGTCGAAAGCGAAATTAAGAACTCAGCCAAATTTAAAGAAATATTTTAAAGCTTCTGGCAGTGCTGATGATGAAGGAGTACTGAAGACATCATACAGCATCTCTCTTAATATAGCCGAGAAAGGAAAAGGGTATACTATCGGTGAAGAAATCAAAAAACACTAGCAATGAAAGATGTGGTTGAAAATGTTATGAAAAAAGACTATCAACCTGTTCTAAAATGTATACCATTAAGTGAAAATACTGTGCAACGACGCATTGAGGAGATGACCAATGATGTGGAGAGAACATTAACCTTTGAGCTTCAGCTCAAAAGTTTTCTATTTAATTCGATGAATCAACTTTTGGCAGTTCAAATATTCTTATGGCCTATGTGATCTAATATAGTCCAAGCCTGAAGCTGTTGTTGACGAATTTTTATTTGCTAAATACCTTAAAGATAATGCAAAAGATGAGACAATTTTTCTATGTTTGGAAGATTATTCGAAGAAACACAATGTTCCCCTTGGGAATATTACTGCAGTGGCTACTGATGGTGCACCAGTAATGGTTGGTCGTTACAGAGGATTTGTCCTCTTTCTGAATGAAAAGGTTCTTAATGTACGTAATCTTCACTGTGTTTTACACATAAACCATCGTGTAGCCAAGAAACTCATTGGTGAATTGCATAATGCTTTAAAAGAGTGTATCAGGTCAATAAATAAAATCAAAGCTATCCTGTCAATTCACGACTGTTTGCAATGTTATGTAAAAAAAGAATGATGAAGCGTTCAACCAATTGTTTTTGCACATTGAGGTAAGGTGGTGGTCAAGAGATGATAGCTTGAAAAGACTTGTTAACTTGTATGGCTCAAATGTAGAGTTTCTTACGAATGTGGACCCATCACTATGTGACGAGTTAAAAATGTGAAGGAATCATCTGTTCAAAATTTCGATGAAGTACAGAAACGTTTGCGAGGTAAAAAGATGTTACAATTATTCAAGCTCAAACAATCCTAATAGGCTTTCAAGTCAAAATAGAGCTATTTAAATCTTCAGTGGAACGTAGAGATTTTAAATATTTTTCAAACGTGAAAATTGGAAGAAAATGAAAACATAATTTTCAGAGTGTGATTTGGAGATTATATATATATATATATATATATATATATATATATATATATATATATATATATATATATATATATATATATATATATATATATATGCCACCTTGAAAAATTAAAGGAAGCCTTTAAAGTACGTTTCGAGGACCTAGAGAAAATGAATGTATCCGACTAGATGTTGCACTGTTTGATTTGAAAATAGAAAATGAAGACATTGAATCTTACTTAGAAGATGAACTTGATGAAATGTGTGTGGATCTCGAAGCTAAGTCGTTGTTCAAAAGTAAAGACTGTGATTATTGGAGCAATGTAAATACTACTACTAAATACCCCAAGCTTAGAGCAGTGGCTGAACCTTTTTTACTTGCATTCCCAAGTTGAAGCTGGTTTTAGCCACACAGATGCAGTTTTATCAAAACAGAGCAACAGGCTGAACCTGGAAGAAGGTAGAGATTTACGGCTAAAACTCACCAATTTTCCACCGAATATAAATAATCTTTCTGCTGCTAACCAAACACATCCTTCCCATTAATGATATCAACTACTTCAATAAAAAGGTATGTTGATGTATTGAATATTAGGCGCTTCTCCCTTTTTTATTACCCAATCTAACATTTTATACGACATATTCATTTATCATACTGTATTTCCACGTATTTCGATACGTCCGAACACCTCTAAGGGTAAATTTCAACATTATGTTCATAATTTTGCTAATTTTCCATGATTTCCACAATGGCGGTAAACAGTTTTTCCTTTTAGTCGCGAGCGACTCTACATCTCACTATGTCGGTCGGTCCCCGTTTTGATTTTTTTTGTAATAACATCATAACTATTCAGCCGATGTTAACGAAATCTAAAACTCTTGTGTTGTTTTACATTCTCTTTCGAATGATATAATTGCCAAAGTCCTACCAAGGTTAGCCCGGGAATTATTTTCTTTTGGCAATAACATCATAATTTTTCGGCCGATACTCTGCTAGACTAGACTAGGTTATAATATGCTATACTCTGCTAAGTGTTTACATTCTCTTTCGAATGATAGAATTGCCATGGTCATTCCAAGGTTACTCCGGGAATTATTGAAACTCTTAAGGACATAAATCAGAATAAGTGAGATATGAGAGATTTTTACGAAGGAAGGGGAGACAGAACAATAGTTTCTTAGGCTTTGGTATGCCGATACTCTGCTAGACTAGACTAGGTTATAATATGCTATACTCTGCTAAGTGTTTACATTCTTTTTCGAATGATAGAATTGCCATGGTCATTCCAAGGTTACTCCGGGAATTATTGAAACTCTTAAGGACATAAATCAGAATAAGTGAGATATGAGAGATTTTTACGAAGGAAGGGGAGACAGAACAATAGTTTCTCAGGCTTTGGTATGCCGATACTCTGCTAGACTAGACTAGGTTATAATATGCTATACTCTGCTAAGTGTTTACATTCTCTTTCGAATGATAGAATTGCCATAGTCATTCCAAGGTTACTCCGGGAATTATTGAAACTCAAACTCTTAAGGACATAAATCAGAATAAGTGAGATATGAGAGATTTTTACGAAGGAAGGGGAGACAGAACAATAGTTTCTTAGGCTTTGGTATGCAGGTTTCCTTATTGATATACATCAGAATTGGCACATAAACTTAATTTCAATTTATTTATTTTTAAGTACATGCCTAGAGGTCGATGAGAAGTCAAAGATTCAATGAAGGGTTCAATGGGCTAACAATTTAGGGGTACCCCTAGTTTAAATGATGTTATGATGAGGAAAGAATGAAATGTTGTAGTTGGACATATACTCATTGAGGGTAAGAGTGAGAAAAACGAAGTTAGTCAACGAAATCTATAGTGATGATTTTAATTTTTCATTTGGCTTTAAATGGGTGAGTGCATGAATGTTGAAGTGAATCTAAATAATACGAGTTTGACGGTCTGTAAAAAGGAGATATATTGTTTTTAAGAGAGCAAAAGAGGAATGTAAGAAATTTTTGAAAAAATATCCTGAAGCGATGGAGCTATGAGAAAATATGCGAAAGTTAGAGGATACTAGTCGAGGTGCTAGAGGAAGTACGCACCACTCCTGTACTTATCTAATTTCTACAACAAAGATCTTCCCTCGTAATTAAACTGCTTTATGTCTACCCGAGACCTCTACACCCAACCCAAGTAGACTAAGTGGTCGGCAAAGTAAAACAGCAAAAACTCCCCGATAAAAATCAAGGGAAACTGGAGAGGGGCAAACAGGACGCCTTGTGGAAGACTCTTTTCTGATATTTCGATAAAATCAATGTTTTTCTTCACTTTTGACATCAATTTGGGAGGAAATGGTGTAGTTGACAGAATAGCTAAACATAGGGCTCCTAAAACAACATGCAATTTTGGTATCTAGGGAATGAATGAGTAGTGGTGGTAAAGATAGATCAATTTCACAATTTTATAGATTCCAATCTCATGCAGACTCAAGATAGAGGAGTTTTCATCATAGATAAACAGAGATTTATGTATGCAAATGATTCCTGCATATTTTGCCGTTAACATATGAGGATATAGAGCAACATTACAATCAGGATATGAATATTAATTCCTTATAGGAAACCAGGACGATGCGGGTATTTATTAGACTGATAGGGGAGGAATTTAGGATCTTTATGTGACCGCATTTCAAATTGGTTTGGAGTACAGCCCGATCACAAGGCTATGGTTCAAATCTTTGAGGTGAACCTCTGTTGGACTGGATGCCGGTCGTTTATTAGTCGCGTGCACACCACCACTCTATAAGTTACTATGTCGGTCTATATAGGTTTTCGTTCGGATGGTAGCCATTTATTTTTCTTTTCACGGATGTTTTTTTGGCAATAACATCCTAACTATTCGGCAGATTCTAACAAAATTTAAAACCCTTATGTTGTTTTACATTGTCTCCTGAAAAAGATGTAATTACCAAGGTCGTCCCAAGGTTAGTCCTAGAATTATTGAAAGTTTTGAAAGTCATATGGTTATGAGTCAGAATAATTGAGAGCCCGCGACTTAGGTCTGTTGACCTTGCTTCAAGGTGGAATACCTGTTCCACCAGGTGAGGTCAGGTTACATAAAGCCTGTTGCTATAAGGAAAGAGATAAAAAAGAGGGTCTTTAAATATTTACCACCGGTCGTTAGACCTAACTTTAATGGACGGAGACCCACCGAGAGGGTGAACCAAGGGTAAAGCCCCCGCTACACAAACCTGGAGGCATGACACGCCCTTCGGGCCCCATTGTTGTATCCAGCAACAGGAGAGGGGTGTAGCACGTGGCAGCATTTGCAACTGGCATCTTCAGAATTGCGTGCCTTCCTGGCCCCAGTGTGTACCCCGCAACAGGAGAGGCGCAGCGTGTCTCAGCATTCTGCAGCTGCCATCTGCAAGATTGGGTGCCTTTCTGGCCCCAAAGCCTACAGGAAGATGCGCAGCTATATATCTTCAACGCATTTTCACTTCCCCTAATTTCACTACTTTGTTTATAGATTATCTTCTTTTAAACTTCAGCGGAAGATGCCCTCGTTGGTTTCGCTTTATATTAAAAGTGTTTGTATAAACCTGCCCCCCCAAATAACCCCCCACCCCACTCTAAAAGATAAGGAAAAATTGAACAGGGTTCGATCCCACACGATGTCACTTACCTGTCTTAATTAAGATCTGAGGGAAGGAGGCTCGTGTCCTATCCTAGTTCCTCAGGATACTGGGGTATGAGGAACCCGCTTTAGGTAACGGGCCCCATACCCCAATCCTTTAATACCAGGCAGACGAGGGTGAGCAGAAGAGCTGCCACTTTATGGTCATCCCGGAAGAAACTTATAATTATCCCATAGACAATTGAGCAAAATATTAATTCAGCCCGGAATGGCTTGAGTACATCTTCGCCACATGACTTCACCCCCCAAATAACTTTACTACTGAGTATCTTTCATAGGTTTCTTAGGGGTACATCAGTTTTCTGCTCAGGCCAGATGATTACCTCGATATTTTCAGCATCCAAGAACTGCTTTACCGCCTTTGCTGAGTGGCACGAAACATTGGACTGCATGAAGACAGGCTCACGTAGTGTGATGAAATAGGGGATCACGTGTTTCCTAAACTTCCTAGACAGATTCTTATATATTGCATCATTCACTTTGTCGCGTAAACGGATGAGTGAACGATCTCCAGCGCTTGATACCATACCACTCACCATAACGCTGCCCCTTCAAAATTTAGCTGCCTTTTTCCTGCAGGTAGGATTCAATCTTTCACTTGGACGAAGCTTTACATACTGCTTCCGTCTGATCCGAGCAAATAAAATATACGTTCGTCACTGAAAACACTTTTTCTACTTTTCAGCACTCCAAGTGCATGGTCAGTAGCGAAGGCCAACCTAGCGGTTTTATTCTTTTTTACTTACGAGGTGTTTCTTAGCAAGAAGACCCGTTATGAGTTCCACCTCTCTCAAGAGACATCATACCGTGTGGCGAAACGCATTTATGGTCTTTTTCTCTGAATCTTGACAGGAAATACTGGCTACTGTCTCAAATCGGTCCTTCATCGACATCCGGTGCAACCTGTGATCTTCCCTGGAAGTGTTTTTTCGAGTGCGAACCGTTTTCTTCGTCAACTCACATGGCCACATATCCTCGTGGAGCTTTATAGTGCGAGAAATCACACTTTTTGACCAACTACAATGTCTCGAAATGTCAGACAGTGTCATTCCTTTGCTCTACCACTGGACAACTTGCTTTCTGAAGTATCTTTCGACCTTAATTCGTCTGACCATCTTGATAAATGAGTAATACCATCAATACTAACTTAAAATACACATGAGGCAGTTGTCATAGAGACGCTACGAATATTTATATGTACACCGAAAGTTGTTACCGCTCTGTAGTTTTGGATGCAGCCTTTCTTCAACCGCACCTTATTTTACTCATATTCTTTATCCACTGTTCTATGACAGGAAACATATACATTATCAGAGGAAATTTACAAAGAATTTTAAGGGGGCAATTTTCATAGAAATTAAACGAGTATTTTTATGAAAATTTAGATTTGGGTATTTTGTTCTCTAGTTTTGGATGGTACTGTATTTTCATCGCAATTGCACTAAGGACTGTGACATCACACCAAATTTCTCTTACTTGCCCCTTTATAAACCTCTCTTTGATATCTCGCCCTCATTTATCAATTCTCCTTCCGCCTGTCATCCTCTTTATCAGACATATAAACACTGCACTCCCTTTGTGTTTGATTTCTACTCGACAAGTCACGTCTCCTTGTTCATAAAAAAAACCACTTAAAATCCTATTAACTTAATTGATTTGATGTTAATCCTTCTCCGCTCTGTTTCCTCGAAGTACACCGATCGAGCAAATACTTGTTCAGGGACCTTGTATCTACCAAGTACTTGTTCAGGGACATCGCATCGCCAAATACTCGTTTAGGATCCTTGTAACTCATTTAATATTCTGCCGTTTCGCATTAATCAGTAAAATGTCGATTTTAATTAGCTTTGTTTATCGTTTCGCATCAGAGTTCCTCAAGGTCAAGCGCTATGACCTCCACAATTTCGAAACACGAGAAAAATTACTTTAGCAAAAATGAAAACAATACTTTTAAAATTAGCTATGATATAATGAAGCTCTATTATAATTAGTATTATAACTTCGCTCTATATTTATCTCTCCAACACAGTTATACTGTTACTAGGATAATCCACCGATAACTCGCAGTTGGCAACTAGAAATGGTCGTACTTTTCCTAAATGGTGTAACCAAAGATCTTGCATGGGTTAGGTAGTCTATATACAGAGCATGGGAATCATAAAGCGAGTTTATGATGATGGCGTTGAATAACAGCTTTGTATACTAGAATTGTACTTTGTGTACGTTTATTGGCATGGAATAAAAGTGAGAAATATTTAGCGTGTGGGGTTTCACCCCCAAATAGTTTAGCTACAAAAATGGGGGCCTGTGAGTTTCTATTTGTGTTTTTCTTTTTTCTAAGATGTTTTCCAGTATTTTAGATAAGCTTGAGATCCCGTGCCCAGTAGCAATCTAGATTGTAGCATTAATGCTACTATTTTTTTCAAATTGAACGGCGGTTGCTAGGCCTTTTAAGTGACTCAAAGTGCAGAATCCATGTAAAAATTGCAGCTTTCGCTGATATATGCATCAGACAGTGCAAATTGGTGTTAAATACTACGAAAACATTTGATATACAATTTATTCCTGTTACTCGCTCATCTTTATTGATACTTGTAAGTATTTGTATATACACAATTTTCCTTAGCGTTTATAGATTGAGCTTCCATAGCCCGGGATTGATTTTTCCATTGCTTGGTATCTTCGATCCATTCTTTTCTTTGCTTAAGCCCTTGTTCCACATAAGCTCGTTACAGCCCGAGTCCAGGTCATCCTCCACTCGTGCGTGATGGGCACCCTCAAACCGTTCTCTCCCGGTTCTCCTTGGACCCAGCACGTCTTGGCACTTTCCCCACGTCTCCCCACACCTGCTGTGACCTTTGCCCGCCCACGCGTGGGCGCCGAACCGGGTCCGCAGGGTTGCAGTCCAGTTTTTATGAGTCCCTCGACAGCTTCCAAAAATAGGCTTCGGGTGAGTAATGGGCGCGTGTGTCGTGAGGGTTGAGGGGGGGAGGGGACTGGTGATGGGAAGGAGGTGAAAAGAGAGGCTTCGCGAGGGGGGATTGAAGGGGGGGTAGTGATAAAGTGAATTTAGAGGAGTATTGAAAGTATTTAGCGGGAAAGGAAAATGGGAGGAGAAAGAAGAGGAATGGTATAATCAGGAAGGAGGGAAGTTAGTCATTTGGAGGAGGAAGAAGAAGAAGAAGAAAAAGAAGTAGAAGAAGAAGAAGAAGAAGAAGAAGAAGAAGAAGAAGAAGAAAAAGAAGAAAGAGAAGAAGGAGGAGGAGAAGGAGGAGAAAGAGGAGAAGGAGAAAAAGAAAAGGAAAATCAGATGATGAAGGAGAAGAAGAAGAAGAAGAAGAAGGAGGAAGAAGAGAAGGAGGAGAAAGAGAAAAAGAATAATAATATCTGAATAAGAAGAAACAGGAGAAAAAATAAACGAAGATGATGAAGAAGAAGAAGGAAGAGAATGAGGAGAAGGAGAAAAAGAAGAAGAGAAAAAATAATAATAATCGGAATAAGAAGAGGCAGGAAAAGAAGATGAAGAAGAATAAGAAGAGGTTAAAGAAGTAGGAGACGAAGAAGAAGAAAAAGGAGGTGAATAAGAAAGAGGAGACAAAAAAGGATAATAATAAGAAGGAAAGATAAAAAGTAAGGAGGAGAGAAGAAGTGTGGGGGGGAGGGGCATTTGGCGTTGGTGAGGTTTTGCTGCAATAGTCAGAACACAAAAAAACACGGAAGGGGGTGGGGAGGTTTGAGGTTAAGTGGTGGAGTTAGGGGAAGTAAAAATAGGTAAAAATGACGCAACTAGACTCGCCAAAAGAGGAGACTAGCCTGCGCATTAGGGAGGGGATTAGTAAGTGGCCGGATGGCCAATGGGGGCTGGAGGAATAAGGACCCCGGTGGCACTCTAGAACTGAGTTGACTCATCGGGCACTCAGTGTCAGGCGTCATCTAAAGAAGGGAGGGGGGGGCATGTAGGGTAAACTTGAGAGAGAGAGAGAGAGAGAGAGAGAGAGAGAGAGAGAGAGAGAGAGTGGGTAAAAGCTAAAGAGAGCGAGGAGAGAAAGAGAAGAGAGAGAGGAGAGAAAGAGAAGAGAGAGAGTGGGTAAGAGCTAAAAATAGCTAGGAGAGAAAGAGAAGAGAGAGAGAGTGGGTAAAAGCTAAAGAGAGCGAGGAGAGAAAGAGAAGAGAGAGAGGAGAGAAAGAGAAGAGAGAGAGAGTGGGTAAGAGCTAAAAATAGCTAGGAGAGAAAGAGAAGAGAGAGAGGAGAGAAAGAGAAGAGAGAGAGAGTGGGTAAGAGCTAAAAATAGCTAGGAGAGAAAGAGAAGAGAGAGAGAGAGTGGGTAAGAGCTGAAGAGAGCGAGGAGAGAAAGAGAAGAGAGAGAGTGGGTAAGAGCTAAAGAGAGCGAGGAGAGAAAGAGAAGAGAGAGAGAGAAAAAGAGAAGAGAGAGGCAACATGTAACGTAGTGTGTGTGTGTGTGTGTGTGTGTGTGTGTGTGTGTGTGTGTGTGTGTGTGTGTGTGTGAGAGCGAAAGAACCCCGCAAGAAATGTAAATCGATCCTCACAAGCGACAATTGTTCACACAACAGGTGCTGATATGAACTGAAAGGGGAGATGTCCCTCCCGCGGTGATGTCCACCCCCACGGGGGCCTCACCCAACCACCCGGAACCCGACACCCCACCCGTCAGATAAGGACACCCTCCTCGCCATTAACATAATGAAATTTCGGCTCGAAAACTTGGTTTTCCTCCGACCGCTTCGTCTTCTTTGTTTCGGAGCAGATTTTGGGGTTAACTCTTCAGGCCCAATGTCCTCGTTAATCCACCTCACCTATTTCTTTGTGAATCCATCGGTTATAAGAATTCGTTCATCTATATCATATGACCCATTTCTTGGCAAATCCATTTCAATTTACCCAATTCTTTGTTAATCCATCTCATTTGGCCCATTTCTTTTAATCCAGCTCATTTGGCCTATTTCTTTGTTAATCCATCGTATTCAGGCCATTTCTTTGAAAATCCACGTCATTTGGCCCATTTCTTTGTTAATCTATCAAATCTGATATATTTCTTTGTTAGTCGATCTCATTTAGCCCATTTCTTTGTTAAGCCATCTCATTTAAACATCTTTTTGTTAATTCATCTCATTTGGACAATTTATTTGTTAATCATTAAATCAGTCATTTCTTCGTTAGTGTAACAAATCGAATGTATTTATTTGTTAATCGATCTAATTTGACCTATTTCTTTGTTAATACATCTCATTTAGCCATTTTTTGTTAATTTACCTCAATTAGACAATTTCTTTTTTAATGATTAAAGCAGACCTATTTCTTCGTTAATCTATAAAATGTGATTTATTTATTTGTTCATCCGTCTTATTTGTTCCATTTATGTGTTAATCCATCTCATTTGGAACGTGTGCTTGTTAATCAATTTAATTGGGACCATTTCTTTGTTAATACATATTATTCGGTCAAATTCTTTTTAAATCCTCCACATTTAGACTATTTTTTATTAATCTAATAAATCTGATCTATTTCTTTGTTACTAAATCTCCTTCGGTCCATTTTTTTGTTAATTCATCTCATTTGGACAATTTCTTTGTTAATCCTTAAATCATACCTATTTCTTTATTAATCTAACAAATCTGATTGATTTCTTCGTTAATCCATCTCTTTTGGCCCAATTCTTTGATAATACATCAAATTTGGTCCATTTCTTTGTTAATCCATTTTACTTGGTCTATTTCTTGATTAATCTATCTAACCCATTTCTTTGTTCATTTATATTTTATGGCTATTTATTTGCTACTCTCTCTCATTTGGACAATTAGTTTGTTAATCCATCTCAGTTGGTCCATTAATTCGTTAATCCACTAATCACTTGGTCCATTTCTTTTACAATCCAGCTTCTTCATCCCAATGCTTTGTTAATCCATTTTTACCCATTTATTTTGTTAATCTATCTCATTTAGCCCATTTCGTTGTTAATCCATCTCATTTGGTTCATTTATTTGTTATTCTATGTCACTTGGCCCATTTCTTAGTTAATTCATCTCAATCTATCCATTTTTCTGTTAATCCATCTTATTTGGGTAATTTCTTTATTACCCCAGCTCATTTCGCCAGTTATCTTTGTTAATCCATCTCATTTGTACCATTTCTTTGTTACTCTATGAAATCTGATCTATTTTTTGGTTAGAAATCTTTCGGGTAAAGCAAACAGTAGCATATTCAAACTCACCTTTATACCGTTCCAGACGATGGGGCAGGTATTGAAAATATCAGTGAAGTAAGAAAGGGATTAGGAAGAAACTGACAGAAAGACCTGTAAGGGAAGACTACAGGAGATCAAGTCTTTTTGGTGGACAGAATGGAAGGGGTTAATTCCTTAGGGGGACACAGTTAAGAGAAATAAGTTGGCGGGTCTCTGTACCCTCGACTACTTGTACGCCTTGTATTTATTCCTGGTAGGTTCTCGGTAGCTTCCCGGTACCAAAATTTAAGAGGTGAGCTATGATGGTATTGCTAGACTACCGTTTTTAGACTGTATGCGATGCTTATTTTGATAGACGGGTTTTTTTCCATTTTCTTTCTTTAATTATATGACTGAAGAGTTCCCTCGTTGAATTACGCATTTTGTTCTTATTTAAAACTCTGGGAAAGTTGATGAGAGTAGCACGCCAAATAGTATCCTCTTTTGGCTCCTCGAAGGATGTCCCTCCCATAGATTTTCTTGCCCTCTAACCTCACCATTTCCACCAAAACCAGGGACTGGGCGGCCCAGCAAGGGGAGTTGTTTATAATTGTAATTGCACGACCTAGGGTTGGGTGGGGCTTTCAGCCTCGAGGGGTAAAGGACAGACAAGAAAAAATCAATTAAAATGGAAACAGTCGAGAAATGTGATGAAATCGGGATAGGCAAAGACAAATGGTGATCCCTCATCGCCGCCATCATGGATCTGAGTTCCAAACCTGACGGCCAAGGTGGGCGTACCTACAAACACTGAACCTCAAGAAACAAACAGGAATCAATCCCAATGCAATCAGGGAGGGGGGGGGGCACCGTTTTGCATAAATTGGGGATGGCATGGAGGCATACCCCCTCTTAATCGCTAATGGCATATAAAGTTAGGAAGCACACGCAATTGCCATTGAAAAAGGAGATAACTCCCTTTTGCAATGGAGAGGGGGGCACGTCACAATACAACTAAAATACCCTCTCACTCCTTTAATCCCTAGTGCCAATGCCACTAGAACACCATCTCGCACTCCTATGCCATAAAAGGTGGGAAGGCACGTGCCAATGCTACTGGGACACCATCTCACACTCTTATGCCATAAAAGGTAGGAAGGCACATGCCAATGCTACTGGGACACTATCTCGCACTCTTATGCCATAAAAGGCGGAGAGGCACGTGTCAATGCTACTGGGACAACATCTCACACTCTTATGACATAAAAGGTGGGAAGGCACGTGCCAATGCCACTACGACACCATCTCACACTCTTATGCCATAAAAGGTGAGAAGGCACGTGCCAATGCTACTGGGACACCATCTCACACTCTCATGCCATAAAAGGTAGGAAGGCACGTGCCAATGCTACTGGGACACCATCTCGCACTCTTTTGCCATAAAAGGCGGGGAGGCACGTGTCAATGCTACTGGGACAACATCTCACACTCTTATGACATAAAAGGTGGGAAGGCACGTGCCAATGCTACTGGGACACTATCTCGCACTCTTATGCCATAAAAGGCGGGGAGGCACGTGTTAATGCTACTGGGACAACATCTCACACTCTTATGACATAAAAGGTCGGAAGGCACGTGTCAATGCCATTACGACACCATCTCACACTCTTATGCCATAAAAGGTGAGAAGGCACGTGCCAATGCTACTGGGACACCATCTCGCACTCTTATGCCATAAAAGGCGGGGAGGCACGTGTCAATGCTACTGGGACACCATCTCACACTCTTATGCCATAAAAGGTGAGAAGGCACGTGCCAATGCCACTACGACACTATCTCACATTCTTATGCCCTAAAAGTTGGGAAGGAACGTGCCAATGCTACTGGGACACCATCTGAAACTCTTATACCATAAGAGGCGGGAAGGCACGTGCCAATGCTACTTGGACACCATCTCACACTATTATGCCATAAAAGGTGGGAAGGCACGTGTTAATGCTACTGGGAAACCATCTCACACTCTTATGCCATAAAAGGGGGGAAGGCACGTGCCAATGCCACTACGACACCATCTCACACTCTTATGCCATAAAAGGTGAGAAGGCACGTGCCAATGCTACTGGGACACCATCTCACACTCTCATGCCATAAAAGGTAGGAAGGCCCTTTCTAATGCTACTGGGACACCATCTCACACTATTATGCCATAAAAGGTGGGAAGTCACGTGCCAATGCTACTGGGACACCATCTCACACTCTTATGCCATAAAAGGCGGGAAGGCACATGCTATGGCTACTGGGACACCATCTCACACTATTATGCCAAAAAAAGTGGGAAGGCACGTGCCAATGCTACTGGGACACCATCTCACAATCTTATGCCATAAAAGGTGGGAAGGCACGTGCCAATGCTACTGGGACTCCATCTCACACCTTTATGCCATAAAAGGTGGGAAGGCAAGTGCCAATGCTACTGGGACACCATCTCGCACTCCTATGCCATAAAAGGTGGGAAGGCACGTGCTAATGCTACTGGGACACCATCTCACACTATTATGCCATAAAAGGCGGGAAGGCACGTGCTAATGCTACTGGGACACCATCTCACACTATTATGACATAGAAGGTGGGAAGGCACGTGCCAATGCTACTGGGATTCCATCTCACAATCTTATGCCAAAAAAGGTGGGAAGGCACGTGCCAATGCTACTGGGACACCATCTCACACTATTATGCCATAAAAGGTGGGAAGGCACGTGTTAATGCAACTCTAACACTATCTCACACCCTCATGCTATAAAAAAATGTTGGAAGGGACGTCTCAATGCCCCTAGAACACCATCTCACTCCTTCCTGCCGTAATAACAACATTCCCATTCGATTTTACCCTACATCTCGCCTTCATACCTTTGCGGTCATATGGTCTATATGCTCTCTTCCTTTCAGGGTTGACCACAAGGCAGAAGGCCCACATACCCTCCTTTCACTCCCCCCTCCAACACACAAAATATCATCCACTTCGTTCTTGATCAGCCATTTCTCTCTCTAACACTCATTTACACAATCAATCCACCTTTTACTCGCGGTATACCTACCTTCCACACATGCTGACAGTCACTCTTGTATATTCTTTTCATATTCTATTTCCACCCATTCTTCTTCCATGCCGTTATCACCTCAAAACACTCACTACTTCGTTCAGACATTTCCTAACACCACCGGTACTATCCATTCCCAATCCTCCTTTACTCTATCCACCTTTTCCTCGCCAAACAACCGCCTCAAATTTTCTGTTCGCACTCCTTCACTCACGATCTTTCACTCTCCTTTCTGTTTCACTCTCCTTTACAAACATTGGCACAGACTCTCTCTCATGCAGCTTCCAGGTCTCTTCCACACTCAGACCCGGGCTACGGCTTAGCCGAGTGGAAACGCCGCTTCCAATGCTAAGCCATATCGTGTGTGGTTAGTGACTGAGTGGACTCCTGATTTAGGTCGCCTTGACAACGGTTACCATATACTGTAGATACTATGAGGTTCGGATCCCACGTTAATCAGTAGGGGCCCAACTGAGAAATAAAGGCATCTTAAATAAGAGTAGATCCGTGGATAAAGGCATCGTAAATAAGTGTTTAGGTAGTAAAAGACTTTCAAATAAGTGCAAATCGGTGGTAAAGGAATCCTAAATAAGTGCAGATCCGTGGTAAAAGACATTTAAATAATTGTAATTCGGTGATAAAATGCATTTAAATAAGTGCTTCTCGGTGGTAAAAGGAATCTTAAATAGGTGCCGATCCATGGTAAAGGGCATTTTAAATAATTGCACTTTGGTGGTAAAGCCATTTAAATAAGTGCGGTTGGGTGGTAACATATCTTAAGTAAGTACAATTTGGTGGTAAACACCTTAGGTAAGTGCATATTTGTGGTAAAATGCATCATAAATTAGTGAATATCGGTGGTAAAATTTTAACCATTAAAAAAAGTCCCAACCACTCAGACCCTTACCATTCACAAGCGCAGTGATCACCCGCTATCATTCGCAATGCACTCCAGATACTTCAATCAATGGACTTATGCATGGTGCAACGCTCCCCGCCTCCCTATTCATACAACCCACCCCCTCTTCAATCCCATTTCCCTCATTCCCACTCGTGCTTCTCTCAGTACTCCACCCATCAATAATTTACGACCACGGGGATATTATACACCATCGCGTCCTCCCATTCACCTGGATGGATCCACTCTCTCCGTCCGTCTTCTCAACACTCTCCTTACTTCAACATCAAACTTTGACTCTATCCAATAGTTTGCCACTCATTTCATACTCTCTTAGAACTTGCCCTAATTCATACCGACCGACACCATCACACAATTCATTTAGACCTCGGTTGCTTTCCACATTCTTTCAGCACAAAAAGAAATCGATCTCATTGTACAATTACCACTAGTTTCTAGCGTCTCGGCTTTTCTTCATCCACTCTAGCTGCCGTTCCATTCCTAGAGGATTCTGGGTGCCATTGAACGATTGTAAAGTCCTCCTCAACGCCCCCCCCTTTCGCACCCAAACTCAATAAATTTCGTGTCCCTTTACAGACGCGTTGTCCCCCGGACTGTTCGGCACATCTTGTTGAATATCCCGGTCTGGGGGAATCTTCGCGCAAGTTACCTGTCATGCCGGTACCGGGGCGAGTGAGGTCACTACCGCTTGTCCCTTGTACTCGAGACTGGTTCGTGCACACAGCTAGGTGGACTTTTGGGAGGAGCCTGGTCTCTATTTTATTTTACTTTCTTTGGTGTTGGGCGCATGCTCCGGTACCTCCTGCTTCTTTTTGTATTGGCTTTGTTTTTGTTAGTTTGTTCTGTTCTTTCTTTGCAGTTTGTATTGTTTTGTTTGGTGTTTTTTTTCTTTACTTTATTAAGGCGACTCATATCCATGCGGTCCGTCTCCAATATGAACTCTTAAAGAAAAAATCTCCTTGCATGCTCACATTATACAAGTCATCAAAGTAGTCTCGCTATCCTCTTCTTCACTATTCATAGTCGATAGTTTACTTCTCATTTTTATTTTACATATTTATTCCTAGAAATATTTTTATTATTTTTATTACTATCTTCCATAATGACTTCTTGTTTCCATCCCGATCCTCATTCACCTTCGCTACAGTAAGGAGGGTTGTAAGTACACATCGCCGTTCCCTCTGCATCTCACGTTCCCTATCATCATCCTAACATTTAGCATTCCTTTTCTCTTTCACTCTCTAGCACACATACATCTTTTGTAATATCCAATATCACTTCTCTCATGCTTTCTGGTTTTCTCACTTGATCCCGCTTTTCATGCTGGTTCGAAAGCCTTAAACTTTCAATTCTTCTTTATTATCTACCTTTTTCGTGTCGTCTCATCCACACACGAACCAACAATTTTACGTTAAAGAGCACAACCATGTTTGAATAGTCTCATATTCATATTACTCACCGCTTTTACATCGATCACACCCGTCAGCAGCTTCTAGGACAATTACTGGATAGTAAAATTGCGGGCGGACAATTGCCGGATAGTAAAATTGCCATCAGGAAAAATGCAAGATAGTAAAATTGCCAGCCGGAAAAATGCAGGATAGTAAAATTGCCAGCCGGAAAAATGCGGGATAGTAAAATTGCCAGCCGGAAAAATGCGGGATAGTAAAATTGCCAGCCGGGAAAATGCGGGATAGTAAAATTACCAGCCGGGAAAATACGGGATAGTAAAATTGCCAGCTGGAAAAATGCGGGATAGTAAAATTGCCAGGAAGACAAATGCAGTATAGTAAAATTGCCAGGCAGACAATTTCCGGATAATAAAATTGCCAGGTGGAAAATTGCCGGCTAGCAAAATTTGCCAGTGAGACACTTGCCATATTGTGAAATGTATATGGAAGTTGAAACAAATGATGATAAGAAACCACTGTTAAATTTCCGTGGAATTTTCTATATGGCAATTGTCAGTCTGTCACTTATCTCCGTGAAATTTTTTTATGTGCCAATTGTCCGTCCTTCAATTATCTCAGTGATTTTTCTTACGTGACAATTGTCCGTCTTTCAATTCTTATTCGAATTGTCCAAGGGGGACATTTTTTACACGTCCAACACGTGTGTGGCTTGTAATGGGGATCAAAATTCGTTCGATTATACTTGTAAGTAATTGTGGTAATTCTTTTCCCATGTGTCCTTCCGGATCCAGCATTTAGGGGTGATGTAGTTTGTTGTGGCAGTTATTCCTCTCACTAATCCCTTTACTTCATTTGTACTACTTCCTCTGGTATTTTATCCATCTCTATCACACTTCGATAGACCAGACTACGAGTGAAAGATGGCATTGCAACAATTAAAAATCCACTGCGAACATAACTGGATACGACACTGGTCAATGCCAAGGAGAGGGGGATTAGAAGGAAGATATTTTGGAATAGGATATGGAGATAGATTACATACATTGGTAGATAGATCGATAGATAAATAGATAGTCTGCCTAAATGTAGCAAAGCCACTGAATCTCCAAACAAAACCTAAGGCAAATCAACGAATTTTATTTATTATAAAATCACACAAACATGGAATAACTTGTGTAGGGATGTTCAAAGTACTACAGTAAATGTGTTTAAGAAAATAGAATCGGTAAATATTACTTTAAAATATGACCTTAAGAAAATAAGAATTTTTAAACAAATTCTCCATCCATATCATTTTTCCTTTGACCTGTCCTTGATCTCTGACTTAAACTCTTTCTCTTCTTATATGAACTAACCTCGAGTGGAACTTAGGGCTTTTACTGTTTTGTAATTATGTAATTAGCCAAACGACCGCGCTCCCACTCAATCGGTCGACCTAGTTAATGCATTGTCATGCTTACATCCTAAGTGACACATGGTCATGCTTACATACTAAATAACACATGGCCATGCAAACATCCTAATTAACACACGGCCATGCTTACATCCTAATTAACACATGGCAATGCTTACATCCGGCTACTATTCATGACATTTAATTGAGGACATAATCGTATTGGTTTTCTTACGGCATCGCCTTAAACAGAAGGTTAGGGCGAGGTGAGGTTAGGTTGGTTTTAAGTAACAAGGAGAAAAAAACGGAACTTCGACTGCAGAAAAGCGATAAATGAATGAAAAAACCTAATAAAAACCAAAATAAATAAAGGATAAAAGAAGATGGGGGATTAGGTAATTATTTAATCACGAGAAATTAGGAATATATTTTCTATCACAGGAAATTCTTTTCGTTTTTGAGTAATAAATTTCGGAAAATAAAAGGCAAGAAGAATTAGACGTCTATCTATCTACTTATCTATCTCCAAAGGTTGCGCCATGTTGGAATGATCTTTGTAGAGATCTGCATACAGCGACGCAGGGGTGTTTCTTAGTTTGGCTTGCCCGGCAAACACAGATATGAAAACATATATGATAACATGGAAGAAACAACAGCGAAATTTAAAGCGAAAATCAATTATTATAGAAGGAATGAAGACGAAATTCGCAATGAAAAACTTCGGGCTTCAAGAAGAGGAACGTAAAGAGGGGATTATTATACGTTTTCTCCTTTTACAATTTACAACGAATCCAACCATGGAAGAATATCGACAATTTCCAGCAAGAAGCTGAATGCTTTAATGAAATATCTGATGACTATTGTTGTAACCAAAGATAAAACAATAAAGCCAGTTGAAAGTTTCTGACGCAGTAAATTATCTTAGCCTGTCTTCGGAATGACTGTGCATTCTTATCATCGAAACTTGGGGTCCCTTGTTTTGTTTCGTTTTATTAGACAAACTGCTTCCGTGAATGATAGTCACTTGTTGTGTTACGTGACGTCGCGTTAGGGAGCGTGACGTATCGTTATATTACGTGACGTTACGTTACGTTGTTTTAGGTTAGATTCGGTTGAGTTAGGTTAGGTTAGGTTAGGTTAAGTTAGGAAAGGTTAGTTTGTGTTGCTTTGTGTTGTGTTACGGTACGTAGCGTTGCGTTACGCCGCGTCGCGTCGCGTTAGGTTAGATTAGGTTAAGTTAGGTTATGTTATGTTAGGTTAAGTTAAGTTAGATTAGGTTAGGTTAGATTAGCTTGTTTATGTTATCTTATTTTAAGTAAGTTAGGTTAGGTTCTCAGCAAAAAAATAAAAGAGAAAATTTGTCTCATTGTAAAGATGGACTTAATTGACTCCACTTTACTCTTCAGCTTACCTTATTAACGTAATTAAATAATTATATTAAGATTAACAGCCATCATTCTGGCTTTGGAAAGGAGAATTTAACAAATTATATATCGATATATCTTGTATCAGTCTAAGGTTTAGGTTCGTGTTTTAGATCTTAGTAAAGCTTTCACCTATGTAGAATATTATTAAACTGATAAATTAGTTAATTTAAAGCTAAATCCCTTCTTACCTAATCGGCCCCCAAAAAATAGCGTATACGAACATGTTTGTGTAACATTCAGTTACTGTAAATCTTCCTCATGGAGATTAGGCAACGGGTTCAGGTAGGTTAGGGTAACCTCTTCCTCTCTATTGAGCTCCTAACCCAATTATGAGCTAGAAAGAGTAATATCATACCGACACGCGTATTGTTTGGGTGGATCTACTATTATAATAACCTTGCTTTACCCAAACGATATTGCCTGACTTTTCGAATGTTCTTAACAGGCATTCAAAGACCTTATAAATTTAGCTGCATTGTTATTGGAGAAGTTTGGTCTGAATATTAAAACAGATAAATTTTCCTGTATTGTATTCGTATAGCAATTTGCAAAATTGTTGAATCGGCGTCGACCCAGGATAACTAAAGCTTGTGGATCATTTGAAATTTCTATAGGAGTTAACCTTTCCTATTACCTAAATACCAACAAGAGGATTTCCTTCAAAAAGTTTTTAATGAGATCTGTAAAGATAATGCTGGAAATAGAGCAAGATATATAACACCAGATCTTTCTACAGTAGGGTCTGGAGGGCACGCAAAAATAAATATTATGATATTTCTCACACTACTTGACTGTGAAGCAAAAGACGAAGTATGTAAACACATTTTAAGTTTAGGTCGTCAAATTTAGGGACTCAATTAGGAAAGTCCGTCCCGGGGCGCCCTCCGAGTTACATCGATAAGCGCAAATGTTAGCAGAGTTGTAGCGATTTCACAAGGACCCAAGGACTACATGATACAGGATCCTTGGTAGAGAGACCCCCAAATGCAACTATCCAAATATAACCTCTGATAAAGGCAAACCCTTGTGTCAGCGACATTCCATCGCATCGCTATCTTCTCCATGGTCGGGGGAAGACTCTACCCTTAAAAAGCTACCGTACATTCATAGCAAGGAAGCTATCCACTGTATCTACGCCATTCCAAAGCCCTTGAGGCAGGTTCGTTACAAAACCTGGTTGGAACGGACGTCGGTCATCTCAGACTTTCACTTTCGATAGCTTACGATAAGAAGCCGAAACAAATATTTTACCAGAGCAAAGACCCTTGGAATCCGGCAGTTACATATTAAGCAACGCTCACAATTCCACTCTTGCACTCTCTTCACTTCACTCACCCTTAATCAAATTACTGCTTACGATCGGAGCTATCAAGCAACGCTTGCTGATCACCTCGTAACTCACGTCCTTGAGAATTCGATCACGATATTTCGTCAAAAGCGTGATCGACCCATCGGCAACGGCATTGAATTTGTGAATTCTCCAACTTTTCACGTCAATTATTCTCAATTTCAGTTCAATTGCTGGCTGTAACTCGAAATAGAGCTTTTATTTATTTCAGTATGGTTTGTTCGTGAATAAATATCTATTTTTTTCTAAATATGTTTGATTACAACCTATCGCAATGAAATGGTGACCTTATTCCTCTTTTAGGGATTGAGGTTCACCTCATTCCTAGCAAAGAGGACTCACTCTATTGCCATCGTGGAATTGTTTACTTTTTCTATATTCTTTTAGTCTTTTTTGCGTAAATTCCTTCTTTCATTTTTTCTCTCTCTTGGTTTATATGCCTATACTCTTTTTTCGCTCTTTTAGTTGTTTATATTCTTTTTATCTCATTTTATTTATATTCTTTTACTTTCTCTACTTATTTGCCTATATTCTGTTTATCTCTATTTTTATTTGTCTAATATTCTTCTGTCTCTCCTTTTTGATCATATATGTAATAGAATTTTTAGAATTTATTTAATTATTGCGACGAGAGGTCTCGAAGTCTTGACCCTCGGGGTTACAGCTATAGATTTCCACGAGTACTGAGTTCGATTCCCAGTGAGAACAGACACAAAACATTGTAGTGTGAGTAGAGAGATCCCGCCAATCACGCGGGAAGCTGAGTGACGCGCAAGAACGCAAGTAGTTTCTTGCATATACATCGTCACGCACATAACCAATCACAAGGTCGATGTCTTTCCCATCCCTCTTTCCTTCGGACATACACCATCCCTCAGGGTACGGAACCTGTCGAAGGGGGTTTTATGGCCACATTTTCTACACCTAGAACGGATGGCTCTCCCATGGGCCACGAAGGATTCTCATGCTCGCTGATGTGGCAAAACACAGTTCTATTTTTCTAATTGAGCTTTGTGGTAAAATAAAAATCGTCTTGCAATTTTATTCAGGGTGGCTTGTGGTAATTTAAAATGTTGAGCCCCTTTTGTCATTTTGCATCATGATGGCTCCTGGTAATTTATTATTTTTAGCGTTTTGCCATTTTAGCTTCATGGCAGCTTAGGGTATCATATATATCAGGGGTGCTCAAACCCGTCATCGCGGGCACACGTGTGCCCGCCATGGTATTTGAGTGTGCCCGCTGGTTTATTTTGGAATAGACGGCCTAAATGAAATTTTAACTGCCAATATAAAAATTACTAGAACTGAATTTTCAATGCGTGCAAAGCGCTCACATACATGTTTAAAACATGTCTGAAACCATTGCTTTGCTTCCCTCAATTTTTGGCTCCACATACCTTGGTGACTCAGCATTTTCCAACATGAAGATGCTTAAATCAAAGTACCAGACTGTTTTGACAGATGAGCACCTTGATGACTGTTTAAGACTAACAGTTACCAATTACACGCCAAATTTCAAAGCCCTTGCTGAATTAAAGCAGTGTAAGCCATCAACTAGCAATTAAATGTGAGTATTATCTTCTATTACTTGTATTTATTTTTAGTTCATAAATTTGGGAAAATTTTGGTGTTTGTGCCCGCCAAATATAATAGCAAAATTTGCCCTAAGGTCTCCAAGTCTGAGCACCCCTGGTATATATTATCATTTTGCATTTGCTTCATGATGGTTTGTGGCAATTTAAGTTTATTGAGTGTTTTGCCATTTTGCTTAACGATGGCTTGTAGTAATTTAACGTTTTGAACGTTTTGATATTTAGGTTTATGGTGATTTGTGGTCATTATTGTTTAAGCCTTTTGCTATTTTGTTCCGTGCTTGTTTGTGGCAATTCAAAATTTGAGCGTTTTGCATTTTTTTATTAATTCATGGCGGATTATGGCAATTTAATTTTAGTGTTTTGACATTGCTTGATGGTAGCTTGTGTTTTTTATGGTTTGTTTTAACTTTTTGTCATTTTGCTTCTTGTAGCTTTGTGGTAACTAAAAAGGAGTATTTTGCCAGTTTGTTTCATGGTGGCTTTTGCTAATATGAATTTTTTATTTTTTGTTATTTTGCTTTATAGTCACTTATGGTAAATATATTTCAGCGTTTTACCACTTTGCTTCTTGGTAACTTACACTAATTAAAAATTTTGAGTCTTTTGCCATTTTGTTACATTATTTCTGGTGGTAATTTGCTTCATGGTAGCTTCTGGTAATTTAAAATTCTCAGCGTTATTTGTTTTCATGATTGCTTGTGGCAATTGAAAATGTTGGCCCTTTTGTTACTTTGCTGCATAATGATTTGTGGTAATTTAAAATGTTGAGCCGCTTGCAGTTTTTAGCTCACGATGGTTTGTGGTGATTTATGTTTCTATCATTTTGCCAGTTTGCTTCATGGCGACTTGTGGTAATTATTTTTGTAAGCATTTTGTGATTTTGTTCCAACAAGGCTTGTGGTAATTAAAAATGTTGCGTTTTTTCATTTTTTTATGCTGAATTGTGTATTTAAATTTATATGAGTTTTGCCATTTTGTTTCATGAAGGCTTATAGAGATTTAACATTTTTAAACATTTGCCATTTCACTTCTTGGTTGTTTGTGGCAATTTATAATTCTGAAATTTTTCCATATTGTTTTATGGTGTCTTGTAACAACTCGCTCAACCTCAACTTCGGGTTGACGAGATTTATAATTGTACTCATTGTAACAATCGTTATGTTTACAAGTCTTGTTCAAAACGAATGATGATCGATCGCTCTTATTTCTTCTTCCGTTTGTCCTCTCCCTCCTCTATTCACTGAGAGTACATTCCAATACTTACTGATAAGCTTACATAAATTTCTTTTTCAGCTCAAAATAATTAATAAATAATCACAAATAAGGTAATCAATTAAATTCAAACAGCAATTGAAATCAACAATGGCTTAATGAAAAATAATGACAAAAACAAATTTAATCAGGACTCGAGTAGTCTTCAGTCTCAAAGTTTAAGATTGCAGATGATAAAACTCGACGGTTGCGAGGAACAAATCGAATAACTGAATCAAACAATAATATTTCATCATTTACCGCAACGGAACAAATATAGGTGATATCTTACAAATTTAGATAAATATTTTTCATAAAACAAGTTTTAATTTAAAATAAAAACAGTAAATTTCCCTTAACCTTTACCTTTCTATGAGTCTTTTATAGTTAAAAGATTATCCAGAGATAAAAAGAGATGTTAATCATGAGGTAAGATAGAGAATATGTAGGGTGGGGGTATAATTTCTCAATTCTCACATGCTTTCTGATCAATTCATTTTACTTACACCCTCACATGTGTTTGTGCTTCTATGCAGTTTTTTTTCATGATATCTAAATGTCATTTCTAGCAAGTACGGTGCACATGTATAAATTTCGTATATAGTAAAGGGTGCACCAACATGCTTGTACCCTTGGATTGAAAAAAAGAGACGCTCTTTTTTAGGATAGTTTTTTATTAAAAGAAAAAGACTAGTTTCGGAGATATTCTGTTTCTAAGACTGATGATGGAACTAGGATATTCCTAGAACTAGTCTCGGTTTAATGAAAACATCCTTTTAAACGCGTCCTTTTCTCAGTATTTCAAAGTTTGTGACTGTACTACGTTACAAATATGCCTGTTTACCAAACCTGTATGTTTACTAGATTACTACAGAATTAACTGTAGAATACAGCTTCTATTCAATTCTGGTTGAATTAAGACATTCCGCATGGAGCTTAGGAATTAATTTAAACTAAAATCAGCAAATTCCTGTTTCAAGTTTCGCCTTAAAGCGGATATGGGAAACAGAAAGTAGCGCGTTAGAGTTGCAATCAAAGCAACTATACCCCGTAAGAAAGATGAAAATCAAATTCCAAGTACTTTCGAACATCATTCGCTGAGTAAAGTTTGAAAGTACTTTGAAGTCTGTTTTCATCTTTCCTGTGGGATATATTTGTCTTTAAAAATATAACTATTTTGTTTTTGTCTATACTAGACAGTGGCGCAAATCACTGATATGTTCCCGAGGGTATTGACCGGTTGTGGAAACAAGTATCACGGGATCGCTTGTGTGCTTCCCATATATTTGTTCATACTAAAATGATAAAAAAAACCTTCGCTAAACCATTTATTGCATCTGGGCGTATAACTAAAAGTAATTTTTAACTTTTATTTGTTATATTAATTCCTAAAAATATTTATTAGTTTTCTCGATAATCAAGAGTCAATTATTGACAATTATTGGGCGAATTCTATAGTTAAAAAAGGAAGTGGTGAAGTAAGAGCCTTACCTTAAATAGGTTCCAGCGAAAAGATTTACATTTGACAAAAGAGTTAAGGTTAAGACCAACAATTGATAGACCAGTTTATCAATCTTTTTTTCCACGCCCCCCTTTGTCATAATTCGTCTTTCCCCCGCTCAAAATTGGCCTGACTCAAAGGATGGCTTATAAAATAATTATAAATAGAATAGTTTTACATTAAAAGTAAAATATTTATCTTTTTTAACCTAAAATATTTTATATAGCATTTAACGCCCTCTTTTCCCCTTTGCTGGGTCTAAGCAGCGCGAAAAAGATAGATTTCAAAGAGGTGCAAAAAATAACCCGAGAGAGAGCACCACTATCCCTTGAGGCACTGACGCTGGGAGGGCACGCGGTTACGCCAGGTTTCAGTTGTAGCGGGGGTATTACCCCCTACGCTATCCCCCGCCCCTTGGGGGAACATAAAATATGTCATTCTCTGACAACCTAAAAAACCTGACCCCCCCCCCCCCCCCGCCTCATATTGCGCTAGAAATCGTCAAAAGAAATGGTGATAAAACCCCGCAAAAGACGAGACGTAATTATCCTACATCCCATCCTTGCCCCTTTGCTAACAACCCCCATGGAATGGTCTAAAGCCTACATTTCCCTGAGTTATCATCATTTTAAGCGTGCCTATTATATTCAAAAGCCTACAGTTCTCTGAAATGTCACCCGTTTTAGCCTATTTCTTGTATTCAGTCCGCATTTTAATGCCGTAAGACAAAATAAATATTTGCCCGTATAAAATCGCGCGAACGACAAACCATTTGATCAAATCGCCTGACAGAAATGCATGTGGGCGTAGTTTGTTTACACATCTGTACGCATTCCGAGTACACAGAATGGAGGGGAGAGTGGATCCCCCTACCCCACCGAAACGATCCCCCGCCCCGCCCTTGATGAAAATGTTACAATGGTATACATTTTTGTTTCGGCAAATTTTGAGCCGAGGAAGGAGAGTATTAATAATGGGTCGGTCTTTTGTATTTCATTTCGGCGACAAATAGACGGAACTGCTGTGGCGTTCGGCTGAAATGGAAAAAGCGTCTGTTTTAATGGAAGAGATTGTGTCTTGATTGTCCCCCCCGCACCCCCCCCCCACTTTATTCTATAGGACGTTAGATGTGTTGGAGGTGGAAGGTCTATTCGCCCAAACAAACAATCATAGCCCAAAGTTTTGAGACCTTATTTTTTCACATAAGAAAATTAATAGAATAATCAAGCGTTGCATTTTGTTTTAGTAGGTTTGTATTATAATTTAAAGGTCAATACTTACAATGATGTCCTTTGTTTTTCAGGACTACTTCAATTAGTTTTTCCATGCTAGAGACCAAATTTGTGATGATATCTTGAATGATATTCATCCATTTTTGTTCAATAAGTACCCGAAACTGGTCTCAATTGGAAGGCTTCTGTTTATGAACGGCTAGTTTGATTATAGCCCACAAATTCTCCATTGGGTTTAAATCTGACAAATTCCCAAGCCAAATTCTCAAAAGTTCGATGATATTTTCAGCTAAGAATTTGTTATTGCTTTGTCCTCGTGGCAAGGTGTGCCATGATGCTGAAAAATACAGTTATCATCCCCAAATTGCTCTTGATTGTTATGATAAGGTGCCGATGAAGCGCGTTTTGGTACCATTTTGAGTAATGGCAGTCTTTTGGGGCAAAATTGTCCGTGCACCAGTTCCCTTAGATGAGAAGCATACCCAGACATGGAGCGTGTCCGGAGATGCTTCACCGTAGGCAGGACGCAGGACTCGCGAGAATGCTCTTCGTCTAACGAAGAATCTTACAGAGGCACCAAACAAGGGAAAAGGAGCTTCGTCAGAGAATATCACATTTCCCCAGTCTTCAAATCCCTTCTTTATATTTCCTATAAAAGTGGATCCTATTCGTAAGGTTCTTCTCAAAGTGCCGATATTATTAGGCTTCTTCGTAGCCCTTATCGACTTGAGAACTTTGGCGAAAAATCACCGCATCGCTTTGCGCGCTTCAAGTTACAAGTTCGAGTAAGTGTGTGTGTGGAGGGGATATAATTGAACTTCGCCAATTATAATAATTTTAAAAATGAACTCTAAACTCTTTCCCCCCTCTTTCAAAATATCACGTTGCTAAAATACAGTTATAGATAAAATTAAAAATCAGCCTTACTTAAATTTTAATAAATTTTCTGAACTTCACCAATTGTAATTCATTTTCTTTTAAAACATTATAAAGAATTGGATAATCATATTTAGTTTTTCTGAACTAAACGATTTTGTTTTTTCAAACTCTAAAGAAATTCTTAGAAATTACCTTGATAAAAATTTAAAATATACTTAAGTCATGACCAAACTAAGATGAAATTATTATTCAAATACTCTCAAAAATCCCCTTCTTAAATTATAGAGTCAGTGATGATGATGATGATGATGATGATGATGATATAGCTAAGTGGCCTAAGAGATGATTTAATTGAGATCAAAGCGGATGCTCGCTGCCTCAGTGTGCACGGTTCGAATCCCACCCCTGTACGGAATTTTTGCGAATTAGGAAATAATATTTCCGAAGACAAATTTTCCCCGTTTTCTGTTTCTTACGGTTTGTTGGATTCATATATGTATATATGTCTCAAAACCTTTGGCCATGATTGTACATATCAATATATAAGTGCACGTGTAGATGTGGATAAGAATTAAAAAAACGTAGATATACATGTACATAGATAAGCTTACAAATATGAGAAATCATTAGCCCTCCTTCAGAAGGGGATTTTAATGGCAGCATGAAGGTATTGGCTACCGCGGCGAAATCTGTAATTCCTTCCGATGAGAGGTTTTTTTATTGGTATCAGAGGGTAATTTAGCTCTCCAGAGTGGGGCTTTGATTGGCTCCGAGTTTTTTTTAATCATATCAAAGGGTCATTTAGCTACCACAAAGTCTTTAGTTAGGTTTAAGTTAGGTCATACGGGTAAGTGACAGAAGGTAAGCTACTTTCCAATGGGGATTAGAACCATGAAGTGAATAGGTTAAGCGCGCACCGTTGCTCAACTCTGTCCTCTTGAACTTGGAAGTATGTCGTGCTAATTGAATTGTATGTTTAACCTTGGTTGCTTTTCTTGAATAAATATAACTTCAAGGAAGAGTGATTGGCGGTGATTTGGAGCACAGTCTAATTTTTTTTACATTTTCCTCCATCATTTTTCTGTTAAGGCAAACTTCGTGGTTTTCTAGTGTGTGTGTTTTCGGAGTTTCGTTTTTTATGTGGTATGTCATCCTCCTTAAGGCTGTTGTTTCGGTCAGCTGAATATATGAGTGTGGTAAGAGATCATAGTCTTCTTTGTTTGTGTTCAGGAGCATGTCTCGGGCGCCATTCATTTGCATAAAATAGCGCAACAATACGATTTCTAAGAATTACTCTCAGCATTTCTTTTACATCAAGCAATATATGAGCTGAGGCTCTGTCCCGAATCCAAAAGATTCTATTGAATTGATTGCCGTAAACACGTTGGAATACTGGGATGATCCGTTCGTTGATTACATTCAGGTTGGCAGCTCCAGTGAAATTATTGTCCTAAAAAATGAGACAACGATCCACAGAGACAATTTCTGTGGACAAAAACATCTCTCGAAGTTGAATTCTAGGGGATTGTTCAGGGGTGTATACTGTCGAATATTATGGAAATTTACCTTTCCATTCTTGAAAATGCTGCCCTGTCACCAATCACAATGTTGTCCAAGAAACGAGCAGGTTTATAGAGAAACCATTCTACACATTGTCTACTAGGTGGAAAATCAGTTTTGAAAAGCTGGTGCCTTACATACATCTTATAGGGATACCATTTTAAGGCGGGTTTAATAAATCGGTTCAATGTTGACCTTGTCAATTACAAGCCATTCTTTCAAATTGATACGTTTGAATTTAAAGGAAGCGTAACCAAACATTTTAAATATTCTTTGCTGTTCTTATGATTTTACTAAGACCCGAACGACCTTTATTTAGATTTAAGCATGTTCCTTCTTCTTGGTACTTCCTGGACTTTTTCTAAATAGCGGGTTTGCTGTTGGATGCCAGTCAAATATAGATTGTGATAGTAAATACTCGTTGAATTTTTGTTCACTGCATGATAAAAGGGGTCTTCTAAAGTATGTTTTTTTTTGTGATGCGTAGAAATGACTTGATGTACCAATGAAGAGAGCCTCTTTATGGGCGCCACCCGCTACGACTGGGCAACCATCATTATCTCTAAAAAAGACAAATTTCAAGAAGCCTTTTGTATGAGATGGCGTTTACTTTAACGGAAAACGAGAAATATGTATATTCTTGTGGTTCTTTTCTTTTTTAAGAGAAATGGATAATTTCCCAGTTGTATGGATGGCACTCCTGAAAATGGTTGAGGAACTCCAGGGAACTTTTCTAGTGGATTAAGGAATTCTCACTTTTGCCCTTACCTAACCGCATTGACTTGAACATTATTGTTCAATTATCAATCTATATACGAGGGGCGGTCAATAAGTTTTGCAATTCGGATATAAGGAAACGAGATATGAGGAAAAGTGTTTTATTATTTTTCCATATAATTACCCTCGACTTCAATGCACTTGCGCCACTTGTCCCTGAGGCTTCGAATTCCCGACAGCCAGAAATCTCCCGACTGCTGTTCAATCCACTCCTGGACGGCGAGCTAGACATCTTCATCGTCCCCAAACCAGCGTCCACGCAGTGGAACCTTGAGCTGGCGGAATAAAAAGTAGTCGCTAGGGGCCAGATCTGGACTGTAGGGGGGATGGTTGAGCTCCTCGAATCCACACTCGCGCAGGGCAGCTTGTGCAACTACGGCCTTGTGCACTTTGACGACGTTGAAGTCGATCATGGGGCGTGAGGTTTCTAGGGACCCAACGGGCAGAGACCTTGGTCATGGCTAAATTGTGGTGGATGATGTTGATAACACTTCCATGTGATATTCAAAGTTCTCGCTCAATTTCTTCAACCTTCACCCGTCGATTTTGAAGGATCATCCTCTCCACACGGGCTACATTCTCCTCGTTGGTCACGTCTGACGGGCTTCCTGGACGGGGGTCATCTTCAAGGGACTCACGACCATGGCGGAACTCCCTATTCCAGCGAGCAATGGTTGCATAGGAAGGGGCGGTGTCCGTGTACACTGCAACCATGCGTTCATGGATCTCTTTTGCATTCTTGCCTTCCTTGGTCAAAAATTTGATCAGTGCGCGGTGCTCAACCTTCTCCATTGTTGAAAAATTTGTGACTGACGATCTGCGATCGTCAGTCATTGTTATATATATATATATATATATATATATATATATATATATATATATATATATATATATATATATATATATATATATATATATTAATCTTTCACGTGGCCATGAGATGAAATGGAAAGAAGCAATAGTCGTGGCACAAGCCAGGACTAAGAAGAGCCTGGAATTTATAGAATCATGGGTCTCTAGCAACGCTTGCTCCAACCGATAAAGTGGTACCAGTTTCTGCTACGACTCCCTGCGCTAGAAATTCACCTTATTTGTATCTGCCAATTTCGATTTATTTTTTGTTATTCCCTATCTATCTGCTCATATTCATTTGATTCTCTTATTCTTTCCATTATACTCAAATGGTTTCTAAATCACTACAGTTAAGGCCCACGCTATCATAACATTACACTCCTACGTCTCAGCATCCTCCATTGTCTGCAGCTAGACGGAAATCCTCAGTGGTGCAGGGTGACTCGCATAACAGACGATGCTCGCTCCATTGACCCTTCCTTCTTCTGGCACAGCTGGGCTGGAAGATGATGTTGGACACGAATCCACCTAAACCCATAGTCATACAACACGACAACCCCACCATCACTAACAATAATGTCATCCTCGAGGCTTTGAAGTTCCCATGGGATCACATCCAAACGGACAACATCACCAAATCACATGCAGAGGAGCACTTCCAGGAATTCCGGAATGGTGTTGGGTCCATACAGCAGAGCTTGGATCCGTCCCTCTGTTACGAACGGAGGTGTTTGACAACTCCACCACACAAACCACTCTTATCACCGTCGAAAAAACAAAACACGACATTAAACCAATCCTAAAACGCGTCCCTAGCCCTTCTGGCCTCCTAGCCACAATATTTTAACACATACCCCAAAACATAATCACAAAACTGATAGAATTTTACAACGCCTCACTCGCCTCTAGCGAGTGAGAAGTTCCAACACCGGGTACTGCCCAAACGTCTACAAATTTGCCAAGATGATCTTCGTCCCAAAGCCACACAAACTATCCTAACTCCTCACCAGCTACATTGGAAAATCTTTGAAAGTATATTGATTAGAAGACTGATATAATATAATGATGAAAATAACTTTAAAAAACGAACAAGTACATCGATCTAGTCCTTCGAGATGTCGAAAAGACTTTTTGATCAAATCTGGTTCAAAGCCATGTAACTTGAGATATTAAATCACCTTCTAAATAACAACCCGTAGATAATTATCTGCGACTATCTCACAGCTAAATGAGCTTATGTGGTAATAAACGAATACGAAAGGACTGAATTCGAACTGGAAGGTGGACTCATCCAGGGCTGACTTAGCCTCACGCTGTAATCCATCTAGACAGCAGACCTAACTTCATCAGGAATACTCGAATGTCTTAATATCTACGTCGCTGATGATATAACCCATTAGTCATCAGTCAGTACACAAATCAAAACTTTCAGGAGGGAGGTGGCAGCCAATGAAATTGATAACATAAACCGATTCGAATGGGACTGGAAATTCATAACTAATAAACAAAAATTTATCATAGTCCCAATATCCAGACAAAAGGTCGCTGATACCGAGGTAGAAGACTAACTCTATCGATATCATTCCGAAGGCAAAGTACTGGGATTAAATTTAACAATGTCCGGCTACAGTCAACGTATATCCGGAAGGATAAATAAAACAACACCAGTGCTGAACCTCATATACGCCTTAAGAGTCTTAAACCTGAAAAAAGAAATTAAAGATCTATCTCCTATTTCGAAAGGAAACACTTATCTACTCTCTTATCCTGCTAAAAAAGTGTGTATGAAGCAAAGAGACGGGAACTTCAGAGAACACAAAATAAAGCTGTATACTTAATTACTAATACAAGGAGATGACACATAAGTTAAAGATCCATATACAAGCAAACAAATATTGAACTGCTTAATATAACAATGAGAAAAACCCCCCGAAAAATATCTGGAGGAAGATAGAATCCCTTCCCTCAGTATTCGTAGGAAACATCATCAACAAATATTGATGCAACTTTCAACAGGCGATACCCCAACGGAAGAAGGAGGAATCATTGTACATATAAAAAATAATTTAATTAAATGGAGACCTATCTCAAATGGGGCCCAACCCGATGAAGTTAAAAAAAAACACAAGGTGAATTAACCAACCATATTCAATCTACTTAGCAGCCCCTTCCCCCAGCCAAAAGACAAACAAAATTAGACTCAAGATACATATCATGATTGAGAATACCCCACCAAGACACCAGAAATAAAGTTTTACCCAAATTAAATAGTAAAGAACTAGGCACTAGTCTAAAATTAGGAATAAGTGTTAACAAAATGTAGAATTAGCAAAGCAGTGGAAAGTTAAGTGTAACAAGTGGATTAAAGTGTGTTACAAAGTTTTAAGCAGCCAATCAGTGACATCAACTAGGAAAATCAAGTTACCTATAGAAAATTTGCCTTAACCAACCATATATAGCGACGAATAGTATGAAAATAAAAATAGTGGTTCGGATTCCACGCTAATCATTAGGTCCAAATAATGATGATATTCTATTCTATTCTGTTTCTCCGTCAACTAAAGAAGGTTAACTTAGATCACCTTCTTATCTTATATATGAAAATGGAAAAGCAAGCATCCCTTCTTTGAGCGACCGAAAACCTGTGTGGTTGGCGCGCAAACTAGCACGCATCCACCCGCAAGCTTAATAATATAATATGCTCCCCTCTTTAATAGATGCTACATTTACAATTGACTCATAATTTTTTTTTTGTAAAAAAGAGCACCTATTTAAGTTCTTGTAATATCTTACTTCCCCCAAATATAAAATTCGCAATGAGATTTAAAGAATTCTCTTTTATCAAATTTCTCTTCGTAAGTAACGGATTCCCAGTGCATCATTTGATTGTCTCATGAAGAAAAATCTTCACTGCTACGTATTCGCCACAATTAAAGCCACACCACATAAACGTGTTTACTAATATAAATTATGACTCAATATTTGAACTAGAGAAATGAGAAGCAACTAGAAATAACAGCTTCAAGCTACTAAACAAAATATTTAACATCCCGTTAGCACAAAATTTCTTTTCGTGGAAAATAACCCAAATTTTGAATAACTTGCCTAAGAATATCGATAAAAATACTAACGTAAATATGTTTAAGAATCGAATCGATTAATATTACTTTAAAATATGACCTTACAAAAAAAAAGAGTTGTTAAACTCATTCTTGATCCATTTCTTCACTTCCTTTGACCTGTCGATGACCTCTGACCTCGATCCTTATTCCCTGAACAAGCCACGAGTGGATTTTAGGGTCTTTGGAGGCTCATAAGTCTGTAATAGTACGACATGAAGTGCAAAGTTGGACCTACAAAGACTAACTCTAAAATACTTGAACCCATTAGTAATCCCTGGTGCAGAAGTGTCTGGAAGATGTTAACTGTATCATATAGCCCATGTTAAACCTGACCCTCAATGTGTTGTCAGGTTTAACATGGAATATATGGTTCAGTTGATATCTGGAGGAGAGCGTCTCCTACTAACACCAACTCCCGTAGATGCCTTCCCTCAGGGCCCCAATGCCAGCAGGTAGTTCTGCAGGTGTTAATCTTCTACACATTTCACCTCGTTCATCGTCATCACTTTATATATATATATATATATATATATATATATATATATATATATATATATATATATATATATATATATATGAAAATTAATGCAATATCGCAAGAAAAGATGAGGAATTAAACCACATTCTCCGAAGACAATTTAATTCAGAACAGTTTCGGTGTATCTCACACCCTTTTTCAACTGACACTGGATAGAAAATATAAGAAAAGTGCTTACAAACATAACACAGGGTCAGGTCGTGAAAGATCCCCCTTTTTTCCCCCAATCCCCTACTTGTGGCTAATCAGGGGGATGGGGGGGTTAGGCCTAAACATATTGAAGGGCTGACATTTTACTATTTTGTTTATTTGCGATCTTATTACAGGGTTAAAAGAAAATTGACCCTCAGATAGATTTAAATTAGGAACTGACGATATCAAGCTCGATTCTACAATTCTTCTCTTAACATAGTTAGCCGATTTAAATACCATTTTACTTCCATTGAAATCGATCGAATGATTCGAGTCTCTAACATGGCAAACTATTCCACTACTTTCGCTGCCCACTCTAATATCTCTTTTGTGTTCATACAATCTCTTGTCTAGATTTCTCCCCGTTTCAACTATATAAACTTTATGGCAATCGTTGCATGGAACTGCATATACTCCTATGGTATGATGTTCTTTGGGTTTCCTGGCAATCATCAATTGGTTTAAGGAATTATTATATTTAAAGGCTAGATTAATTCCCGCTTTTCCAAATATGTACTTTAAACTATTTAATTTATCAAAATCATGGCCATTGACGATGTATTTTCTGTATGGCCTAATGGCCATGATTTTGATACCTTTTTTAATAATTTGAATAATTTGTATGTCTCCATCAAATTTAAATATGAATGGGAATATGATAATAGATTACCCTTTTTAGATGTCCTCATTAATAAAGATCACTATGAATTAAAACTTGACGTGTATAGGAAACCAGCCCACTCGAATGCCTATATACATTATTTTTCGTTTCACGATAATACTGTTAAAAAATTGGTAATTTCTAACCTTTTCCTTAGAGCATACAAAATATGTCATCCTTCCTATTTAGATGAAGAAATTGTCATTATCAGGACCATTTTTTCTAATTTGTATTACCCCGATTGGTTCATATCGTCTGTCCATTTTGCAGCTAGGAAAACATTCTATGGTAATAAGCCTTCCCGCACTAACGACTTCAACAAATGTATAACATTGCCATTTCATAATAAATTAAATAGTTTAAAGGACATATTTGGAAAAGCGGGTATTAATCTAGCCTTTAAATATAATAATTCCTTAAACCAATTGATGATGGCCAGGAAACCCAAAGAACATCATAACATAGGAGTATATGCAATACCACGCAACGATTGCCATAAAGTTTATATAGGGGAAACGGGGAGAAATCTAGACAAGAGATTGTACGAACACAAAAGAGATATTAGAGTGGGCAGCGAAAGTAGTGGAATATTTTGCCATGTTAGAGACAAGAATCATACGATCGATTTCAATGGAAGCAAAATGGTATTTAAATTGGCTAACTATGTTAAGAGAAGAATCGTAGAATCGAGCTTGATATCGTCAGTTCCTAATTTAAATCTATCTGAGGGTCAATTTTCTTTTAATCCTGTAATAAGATCGCAAATAAACAAAATAGTAAAATGCCAGCCCTTTAATATGTGTAGGCCTACCCCCTCCCCCAGATTAGCCACAAGTAGGGGATTGGGGGAAAAATGAGGGGATCCTGTGTTATGCTTATATGCATTTCTCTTATATTTTCTGCCCAGTGTCAGTTGAAAAAGGGTGTGAGATACACCGAAACTGTTCTGAATTAAATTGTCTTCGGAGAATGTTGTTTAATTCCTCATATATATATACGTACAAACTTCCTGCAGGTGATGCCCTCGTTGCTTTTTGCTTTAAATTTACCATGATTTTGAGGGGGAGGGGGAGATGTGAGCACCCTTTAGAAGAATCTTGCGCCTGGCAATGACGTCTGAAAAGCCTTTTTCTTTTTTACGGAAATAACTATTTTTCACCGTTTTTAACCCTTTTAATTCTTTCCTAACTCAGTGGTCAGCCCAAACACGATAGTGTAATTTTTCTAGTGCGCTTTTATGTATTATAAATAATGCTAACCCCAAATACTTAAAAAAATAAATGCGCCTCAACCCAATGGGACCGCAAATAAATGAGTTTCTGAACTTAAATTAGGACTTCAGAGGCCTTAAGGCTTAGGAGATGATGTCAAAGGAGAAAACAAATGGCCTTTTTTTGAACATTCAGCGAGTCAAAAATTTCCCATTAAAAGTTAAGCTTAAAATATTACACAGAACTTTTGTCACAAAAGTTAAAAATATTTTCTTTAAAAATAACTTCTAAAAATTAGAGCGAGGGGATTTAAGCTTATAACTTAGGAGGTTTTACCTCCATTTAATGTATTCATAAGATTTGAGATTTGTACGATATCTTCCTCTACACAGCCAGAATGACCCATTAGCTCAATACAAGAAAAGAATGTCACTAAAACAAGCAACGGGACCAATTTTTTTTTTGGGGGGAGGGGTGTAAATTTCGTACGACTTTATCATGTAATGGTAACTATTTTGCTTTGTTCCTCTATGTTTGTATTAACATAAAATAACATAACATAATTCCAGGTGACATGAATCGCTGCTCACAGACAACGTTAAATATAATTATATAATTTGATGCCTTTAACAGGTTTATTCGTAGCGTTCGCTTATTATCTAAAATAATCCAAAGCGATACAAATCACTACCCCCAAATCACTAATCCATAACCCCTTTATTTTAAGAACGAGATTTTTTGAAGGTTTGAATACGATTTTTTCTTTTAGTTCGGTTGTCACCTAAGTAGATTTAATTTTTTTAGCAGTTATTTCTAATAATTCATTGAGAAGAAGAAGAAGAAGAAGAAGAAGAAGAAGAACTACAGAACTACAGAACTACAGAATCTAGGACCAGCAAAGACCCTAAGGTCCGCTCGAGGCTAGTCCGCTACACTACATCCATAACTACGATACACACTTATCTACGAGTGTATCTCTAACATGCTTTATATTTATTTTTTTTATTTTTTTTATATATAATCTACTGTACACACTTATCTACATGTGTACATTGTCATGCATATTAACTACTTCAACCTAGGGGTGGGGGGGGTGATAGAAAGTTTTTCTTCTCAACTTCCGCAGCCCTCGACTGCTAGTGGTGAAAATCTAATTTTAGGATAGTAAGACTATTTATAGGATAGGTGGAAAAGAAAATGGATATCTAAACTACACATGCAAGAGAAATCGCTGGCATCATTTTTAGTCATCATTTTTACTCGTTGTTCCTCCGCTCCAAACTCCTTTTGCAAGACGTTTTTATTTACTGTGCTCAGACTACGTTATATTTATACTATTTAGAAGAAGAAGAAAAAGGAAAAAGAAGAAGAAGAAGAAGAAAAAGAAGAAGAAGAAGAAGAAGAAGAAGAAGAAGAAGAAGAAGAAGAAGAAGAAGAAGAAGAAGAAGAAGAAGAAGAAAAGAGTGTTCAGGGTGTTAAAATAGAGAGTCTATCAAGGGGATAAAAAAGGCGGTTAAGATTAGCAAATAGGCCGTAGGCCACACGCCGAAGGAGTGCCTGTGTAACCAAGCTCTTCCTGTTAAGGGAGAGAACAGTGGCATTAGAATATACAGTACCATCCCAAACTATAAACAATACAAAAATCATTATTTCCATGGAAGTTCCTTGAAATTTTCCTTTATTAGCGGCCAAGTTTATTTCATAGAACAGCGGACCCCCCCTTCCCGGAAAATAATGTGTTTGAAGAAAGGCTGCATCCAAAACTAGAGAGTGGTAACAACTTTCGGTTTACATGTAAATATTCGTAGCGTCTATATGGTAACTTCCTCATGTGTATTTTAAGTTACTATTGATGGTGTTACTCATTTATCAAGATGGTGAGACGAATTAAGGTCGAAAAATACTTCAGAAAGCAAGTTGTCCAATGGTACAGTGAAGGAATGACACTCTCTGACATTTAAAAGCATAGTAACCACTCAAAAAGTGAGTTTACAAATAATAAAGCGCCACGAGGATACCGGATCATGTGAGTCAACGATCATGTGAGTCAACGGATCTCGATAAAGGACCGATTTGAGACAGCAGCCATTATTGCATATAAATATTGCCATAAACATGATCCCCAATGTGTCTTACCACACTATCTCACATCACCTGAGAGAAGTGAGAATCATAACTCGCTGCCTGCTGAAGAAACCACTTATACGTAAAAAAATAAAGAGGCTAGGTTGGCCTTCGTTACTGAGCATATACTGTGGAGAGCTGAAAAGTTGGTAAAGTGTTTTCAGCGACGAAAGCAAATTTTATTTTTTCGGAATGTATGAGATGAAGCAAGGCGTCGTATAGGTAAAAAAATGAATCCCATATTCGCGAAAAACAGTTAAATTCAGAGATGGCAGCGTTCGGGTTAGGGCATGTTTTTCAATCGTTGGAGTCTGTCTGTGCGTCTGCTTACGCGGCAAACTAAACGCTGCTGTATAAAAGAACCTGCTTCTGGGGCGTGTGGACCCTCGTTATAAACATCTGGAGTAAACGAGCATGCTTTCATGCATAACAATGCCCCGTGTCAAACAGCAACGACAGTAAAGCAGTTCTTGGGCGATGAAAATACCGACGTGATGAACTGGTCTGCGCAGACGCTGATTTAGTCCCAATGGATAACCTCTAGAGGTGGTTACGCCTCGGAAACCGACGAATGTTGAAGATTTATGGCAAAGATTGAAAGAAGAATGGACTAAAATCAGATCAAAACAGTGCGACGAATAATTGGTAAAGTCATTCCGGCCAAAGATGTGTTCATGTGTTTCAGAACAAGGGACTCCATACATCTTATTAGTATTTTGCTCAATTGTCTATGAGATAATTATGCGCTCTTTCCTGGTTATTACAGAATTTATACTAACCGTTCTCTATTTTTGGACTCATTCTTTTTGCGAATACACATTTATTATCTTATTTACTGATTTAATAACAACGTTAAAAGATTTATGAAGCCGATCACTCAAGTTCCTGGCAACCAGATGTTGTCGAGGAATTACTAAATGTATTCTAAAAACAGGGGCACAACTTTCTTCACAAATGCAAAGAAACTTTTATATCATCATGTTAATGCTGGAGCTCCGTCAGTCTTCTCCAATCGTATGAGGCTTCCCACATATGAAAATCATTTTGGAGATATTATATGAACAAACAAGTCCATCGTCGCAATTTTGGAATCGTTTTGTTATAAAAGAGTCAATGGTTTTTCTGTTGTTAAATCTGTCTCGTAAAGTTTGAAAATATGACAAATTCTCTTTTTCTTATCAGAAAAAGAGAAGGCACATTGGCAGTTGGTTGTTATTAGAAGAACTAATAAATCCAAACTGCAAATATTCAACACTCTATTGTTTGCACTTTGGTTTTGATGAGTTTTCAGACATAGTTATGGGTAGTTAAACACGATTACTATAATTCAAATAGATCAGTAAATGGCAAACACAGAATTTCACCACCAATA
The DNA here is from genome assembly GCA_963969495.1 of Ceratothoa steindachneri. Taxonomy (NCBI): domain Eukaryota; kingdom Metazoa; phylum Arthropoda; class Malacostraca; order Isopoda; family Cymothoidae; genus Ceratothoa; species Ceratothoa steindachneri. The sequence goes on from OZ018320.1 coordinate 220,070,930, forward strand.
ATGATTACAAGGAACACACCGAACTCACAACTGGAATAATCGGGCACAGCAAACATAAAACTGGAAAAAGGAAAAACAGAAAAAATATGTGTTACCAAGGCGATGATTAAGTTTGTATATAATTATTAAAGTTATACAAAAATCACCATTCTTACTACTTGCATTAGTCACAATATGGGTAAATAATATTAAAAAGATTACAACATCAAACCTTACGTGAAAACTATTGCAAACAAGCACTAAATAACTAATATTACGCAAAGGAACAACACTTACCAACGCAGAACTTACGTGGAAACTAACAGGAATCCAAAACAGACGTGGACCCAAAGAGAGTGTGGCTGTTACGTACATGTTTTATACAAGTACAAAACAGATCAAGTTTAAAGCAACAATAACGAGTGGAAGCTTTGTGTCCTTATTTTATACAAGTACAGATCAAACCTCAAGCATGTTTGGCATTATTGAAGAAGTTATAGAAAACTATAAGTCAGCTATCAGAGGTTTATTAAAACGTCATCAAACAAACCTTTTCAGTAACAGTTTGCATCAAACACGTCACCGCAAACCAAACGCTGCGTGAAGAAGTATCAACAACTAGTGGTACAATACTGTTAATACAATGCTTTTATAATATTAAAATATACAAATAATAATGCATAGAATTTGAAATCTGTATAACAGTAAAATTTATAATTGTACTTACATAAGTATCCACATTCATTTTTTCAATGGTCACAGAGTTAAAAGGTAATCAATTTTCACGACTTATGACTACGAAATTGCCAATTCGGCAACGCTGCGGTGTAACACCAACTGAGCAAGAAAACAAACACACTAACACACATCACTGGCATCCAGTAGAACTTTCTAAAGAATTCTATAAAATTTCTGCAGATTTTTTGCTTTCCATAGAATTTCAGTATTTCTATAGATTTCTACAGGTCCAACAAGTAGGTATGCTATAATAATTGAGTAATATTTAAACTCAATATGGTTTACATTGAATAAATGCCGAACGCCTCCAGTGTGCATTCAACGCCCCCTAAGTGAAGCAACGTCTTACAGCGCCCCCCTGTACCTCAACAACGCCCACAAGGGGGCGTTAGCGCCCACGTTGGGAATCACTGTCCTAAAACAATAAATGGTTTAATTTGGGCGCATAATAACTAGAACATGGCAACTCGTTAGCCATTTCGGTTACAGTTTCTCGTAATGTATCTAAATGGCGGGATGCTTCAAGCTTAACACAAATGACCCTAATTCTCGTCGTGTCCGGGGAATATTACCCAACCTTCGTCCTAATCCCAATTTCGTTTTCCTGCTCATAATTTGGAGGAATATCTAACGTCCCTGGCAAATAAGGCAACAAACTACATTAGCAGGTAATGGATACATTGCCTTTAAAATAGAATCGCCCACTCCGCCCCTCCCCCTAAATCCAATGTAAACAAGAGAGGAAATTAGGACTCTAGATGGAGGCATCTCTTAGGAAAGCTTTTATAGGCTCAAAGCCGTTTCTGCCCCGACGAAGCCAAAATCAGATAGAGGGGAAGCCTTGGGGTCTGGACTCATTTTCAGACACCGCAAGAGATTCGAATCCTTGCTTTTGAGTTGTGCCAATTTGTTCCTGGCTATTCCGGAGGAGGGGGGGGCAGGACCCGGAAGTTTGCCCTGCTTCCATAATTTTCACATTTTTTTGTCCTTGTTCATTTTATTCTTGCCTGTACAACTCATATTTTCCAAGAAGGGGAATATGCATGGGAAGTCCATCGCCAAAGTAGTCTAGAGAGAAAACTACTTGGCGCGCTCAGGGCACAGAGGGCACGTAAGCAAAAATATTGTTACAACGGTGAACATAATTCAGAAGGGTTGAATTTGTGATTTTTAAGAAGACGCGGTATTTTGACGCCTCCTTCAGTGGACTTAACGAAATTGGCGGTGTTAATTTAGCCAATTGTACATCAAAAGTAGCAAAGACTTAGAGGATTTCATTTCACCCAACGCCATCCTTTTTCTCCGAGCCACCAGACACGCCACCAATAGACCTCAATTTCATCATAGCAGCACCGAAAGTCGCATCTTTGCTTTACTAATTAAATAGGTAGCTGTCCAATTTATCTTTAAGCTTGTTCATGACCTAATTTTACCAAAATTAAATGGAAGCGAGTTCTAAGTTGAAACGAGTTTATAAGTAAAATTGCTCAACCACAATATTCGTCTGACATTTTAATTTCATTTTATTGCCCATTATTTAATTTTTCAGGGCTTTTAAATAATGAATTAAAGTTTATATTATCAGAATTATTAAAACTTCTATCAATTGGACACGAAGGCATCTATCGTACAGCGACAGCAATTTAATTTCTTTAACTCTGACTTTATAGGTTTGTTTCGTAGTTCCAGAATGAGCTACGTTGCTTTTCGCTGCATTCTTCCAAATACGCTGATATCCTTTTGATGATAGGAAACAGAACTGAGATGCATATTGCAGCTGAAGACGAACAACTGAGTTGAACAATGCAAATATTTTTCTCTATTCTTACTTTCAAAGTTTCTCGCAATAAATCCGAGTGTTTTATTAGCTATTAGAACATAGTGTTTTGAAATTTGGTGGAAGCTCTCGAAATTAATGCACCTGGGTCACTTGTCTTGGCACGTTTTATAATCGATGACCACCTAACTTGTAAGCAAAATTTTAATTTCAGGGGCCGATGGGCATTGTTTTGTACTTATTTAGATAGAAAATCACCTCTCATGTAAGAGTCCAATTAAATACTTCGTTTAGATTTGTCTGTAATTACTCTCGATTTGGATCGTATTCCATTATATTCCCTAGTTTAGCACCGTCCGCGATCTTAGCTCTCTTGCTTAGTAATTTTGAATCTAAGTCGTTTACGAAGATAACAAATATTACAGGAATCAAAACTGCCCTTGAGGCAACCTGAAAGTGACTTAAGGCCACTCAAACGATTCTCCATGTATGGTTATTCTTTGTCTACCATTTGTAAACCAGTTCTTGATCTTACGCAATAGGCTACCTCCCTTTCCGTACACTTTAAGCTTTTCCAATAGTATTCCACGGGGAATTGTATCATTTTTTTTATAAATAATTCAAATAATTACTGCGGGTTTATTACCATCCCCCCTCCTTATATCGTGACCCCCAACTCAACAAATTAGTTAACCATGAAACTAATTGGCAGATCTGGGTGATCCATAAGGCTGAGACACAAGTCCGAGGACTTGGAGATCGACCCCATGAACGAGATTGATCCCACGCTGGATATTTGTATTCCTAATGGAAGTTTTGGTAGGTTCTGAAGAGTTGTACCCCCTATCGGTCACGAACACCCAAGTAGTCACCTTTTTAGTCTACTCGGGCTATAGCCATTTCACACATTTCCGATTCCCGTTACTTCAACAGTTTCTATATAATCTTCTTCCAGTAGTTTCTTTGGGAAGAAACATTTGCTGGTTGTCACTTCCTAACAGCGCACACTAATAAGGGGGCAGAAGACTCAAAAAGTAATCGAGACAAGGACAACAAACCTAGTTCGCATGTTCTCAATTATTCTGACTTATGACCTTAAAAAACATTTAATAATTCCCTGACTAACCTTGGAAGGACTTTGGCAATTCTATCATTCGAAAGAGAATGTAAAACAACATAAGGGTTTCAAATTTAGTTAGAATCTACCGAATAGTTACAATGTTATTGCCAAAATAACTCTTGAAAAGTAAAATGGTTACCATCCGACCGAAGACTTATGGACCGACATAGTAGCGTATAGAGTTGCTTACACGCGACTAAAAATCATCGTTGATAGCCTTGAGTGGACGAAAGATGGTTAAGACTTAAAGCTCGAGGTTAAGAACCTCGAGTAATAGCTTGAGGCTAAAGATAATTGACAAAGAAGACCTCATTGAACCTCTTTAAGAACCACCTTGATTCAACATTGCCACAGTCACCATTGAAGTGATAGGTTTCTGGACGTATCGGCGTCGACTAACCCTCAGTTGTCTTCTTGCAAGACATGATTATATTAATGACTTTTTAATATGGTACTTTGGAATACCATATGGCTTCAAAATGTACCTGTCTATCAACTAACGAGTAGATGGGTATAAGAGGTGGATCTTCAAGGTACGGTCAAAAGCACCAAGAGAGGGCGATTATCTTAAACGCGGCTGGGAGATGATTCCACATCCTAGGAGCAAATTTAGAGAAACCCCGATCGCCCATGTAGCATATACGACTACGAAGAAAAATCAATAGGGGAACAGAGACAACGCCTAGGATTCCAAGGGAGTGGAAATGGGCCAGAGAAGAAGAGTGGTAAGATGGTGCTGGGGTGTGGAAGAGGCACTCAAACTCGACTCTGGATTGAATCTGGACCAGAGAGATAAGCAATGGTTTAAAAATGGCAATTAAATACTCAAAAAGGTGTTCTGATTTTTTTTTTCTCTTTTACAAAACTCCCATAAATTATGGGCTTTGATGGTAGCTATTCCTAAATCTGAAATTGATCCTTACCTATTCCATTTTTTGGTGCCCAGATAAGCTCGTGGGTGTAATATTGTTTGAAAGAATTTAGCGTCACTAAACCAAATTAATACCTGGCGACACAGAGCCATCCAAGTTTTAAAAATGCAGACAGGTATCAACAACCTTAAGAGAACTTTATTCATTTTATGTCATTTATTAATATAATGATTTGACACAACAGAGAAGCAATGGGATTAAAACTGAGCGTGAAAGTATAGGCAAGAATTAGCTTTCATACTTAGGTGTACATTACTGTGAAGGATAAGCCAAAGTCAGTTAAAGGAAATATCCCTAATAATTGTATCAGTTCCCTTAGTAGTTTCAGAACGATTTGTATAACGATTTTAATAGATATTTTATCTAAATGGGTTGGTGTTCAGTGGCTTTGAACATTTAGTGGGTACTAAATTTTCACTCCGAAATCACGATGGAGGGAAAGATAAAATGGAAGATCCTAGAAGAAGGTAACGATCAGTGGATACAGAAGAAAAGAGGAATAATTGAGTTGAAAATAGGATAAATAGATTTGTAACTCTTATTACTGGGGTCAAATAGGTACAATCTCTTAGCTCAGATCTTTTGGGTGTATGCGTGAGAGAGTCGGAGAGAGAGAGAGAGAGAGAGAGAGAGAGAGAGAGAGAGAGAGAGAGAGAGAGGCGACAAAAGAAAATAATGAATATAATTTAGCACGCGAGCCCTTACAATCGATGTAGAAGAGCAGTCGCTCGCATAAAACAGTTAATTAGAAGAGGAATGTAAGCGAAAACGTGCGAGGCTACTCGTTAAAATCTCTCAAACCTCATTTAAAGTCTAAACACTTGCAAAGACGGCCTAGGAGCTACTCCCCGTTCCTGATAACAGTACCAACTCTCTGACTTATACTCTAACCCCTGTCCATTATTTTTACTCGTATACTTCCTCCGGTCATTGAGTGGTCTTTAGAGCGTAAAATACGGGCATAAACTCGGTAATTCTAGTCAAGACCCGGAGATTAGTTAATTTGGAAAAAATGCAGGAGAGATGTCTGAAAGCTTTTATTCATTAAGGATTTTCATGGTGCAGAAAGAGTTTGGGCTAGGTCGGGATAAAGCGAGAGATAACTTTCGTGATAAGAGTGCTCAGAATGATCCCGATTTAGTTCGTTGTCGACATCTGGCATCTATTTCATTGGCTCCGCCCATTAAAATAGCAATCGCGGAATGTTGTTCGGGGACGATTCGATCTCGCCAGGATTGTTGGGATGAATGAGTCTGGGTGCGACACAGAGTAGGATTGAGGGTGGAAGGGTAGATTTTACGGGTAGTATAATGGAGCCTAAAAAAGTGGATGTATGGATGTGAAATTATTTGCGAAGGGAACTCTACGGGTATATTTTAGATGAATAATATTATTAGTAATTGTGCCTTAAAAAGAAGAGTGAGAGTCATTGGATATTATTTTGTAGCGTTGATGCATACCAACCACACTTGTAGGAAAATTTTTACACCTGAAGTTTATTTTATGTATTAATAATCTGATTAATTATAACAGTTGAATTTAATTATTGGTAATAATCCCATGAATAATTAAACTCATTTTTGTTGGCCAGAATGGTATGAGACTTGATGTCAGTAGCTCGTCGTATAAAATGATTAAATCAAAGCGAACCTAATGCGAGAAATTGGCTGAGACGCAGAATCTTGTTATGGTTGGGTACAAGTGTAACGTGTGGAATGATTGTATCTGAATCGTGTAATGGAAGAAATGTGAGATGAGGAAGAAAGAAAAAGGTAAAAAAATGAACCGCCTGAACAGAAAGGGCAAAGTGAACCGACATGAGAAAAAGAGGAAAATGAGCTGGTGATAAGAAATGGCAAATCACTGTCAAAGATTAAAAAGAAAAGGCAAAATGAATCGAAAGGAACAAAAGGCAAAATGAATCGAAAGGAACAAAAGGCAAAATGAACCGATCTGATCAGTAATGGTAAATAAACTGACATACGCGGAAAAGGCAAATGAGCTGAAGCAATGAGAAAGGGAAGAATGAAGTGACACGAAAAAAAGGCAAAGGGAATCGATCGACAAGTTTTGATCACGATATTCCTAAGGAAAAGGATTGCCAGAATAAACCTCATTATATGTTTGGGCCGGAAGGGAACGTTCGAAACTTCCCCAAAACAATCGAGGACGCCACCTGGTGGAGAGAAGGTGCTCGCGTTTAAAAGTATTTTTACAAAGGGGCACAAGTACTTTTTAAACTTGTTTAAATAAGTGGTAAACAAACTTGTAGATCGAAGTTCCTGAATCTTGCTCAACTCGAGCTAAGCATAGGGGAAGTTGATTCCGAGTGCTTTCATTTTTATTAGCGACAAATGGGTCTTTTTATGGGCTATCACCTATCGAAGTGTGTTTACCTCTTCCGACTTAAGAAGTTGAGTCGTATTGCTTATAGATACGTACATATGTCCATCCGTCAATTCCTTTACCCACCAACCCATCCATCCGTCCGCTCGTTCGTCGTTCCGTCCATTGATCAATCCTTCGTCCATCCGTCCCTCAATCCGTCCATGCATCAGTCCATCTATCCACACACACGTCCATTCATTCATCCCCTGACCTATCCATCCGTCTGTTCGTTCATGGTTCCGTCTATTGATCAATCCTTCGTCCATCCGTCCCTCAATCCGTCCATGCATCGGTCCATCTATCCACACACACGTCCATTCATTCATCCACCGACCTATCCATCCGTCTGTTAGTTCATGGCTCCGTCCATTGATCAATCCTTCATCCATCCGTCGACATCCATCTATTTCCTGAGTATTGACATGGGCCACTTTGACCCAATTCGAGCTAACGACCAATTGAGCACCCGCCCCCCCCTCCCTCTCTACCTCTTTTCCTCATATTAAAATTCTGAGCGTATGAAAGTAACTCCATCCCGACCGACTTAAAATGAAATGCCAACACATGAAGAGGAAGAAGTAGCGTGTTCAGAAGTGTGTGTAAGCATCCAACTCAATGCATCCTGTAGACAGGAGTTGGATCCAATGTAAACACCCGGTAAATGGGTTATATAGATTTATTGTTCGGGTGTACGAGCAACATTTAATTTAATTATGCTTGCTAATTATCCATTGGAGTATTGCGCTACCCCTCTTCTCCCAGAACACCCAATAATTCATTCAGAGATTGTTGAGAAGTAAATATGATTTTCTTTCTGCGCGCCAAAATAATTCAGAGCTTCAAAGTTGTCTTTTTTCAGGGTGAAGTGATTGCGCCTGTTTGGCGGATGTCAAAGTTCATTTTAACACGTTTCTATGCTGAATTGATGAGTATTTAGACTTTTGGGGACGCGAGGTGACCCACCATACATATTTACTTACTCTAACATCAACATTTTCTTGACCCACCTCTTTTACAAAAGTTTTTACCAGAGATTCCCTCATTGTTCTTTGTTTTACCTAAAACGGGAAATTTTAGAAAAAGGGTTTTTCAAGGGGGAACTTGAGTTGTGAGTGTTAATTTAGTTGCAGCAGTTATGTAGTGTTTGTATATTGTTCTGGTTGGTATCGAAATGGTACTTGAACACCAGTCTTTAACATGATTTTTTGCAAAAATCGTGCAAAAACGATTTTAACCTAACTTATCCTAACCTCGACTCGTAAAGTTTAAAGTTATCTAAATTTCGTGATGAAACTGTCTGTGTGCATTGGCACTATTATGGCTGAGGTAAGCTTCAATTTTTTTATTGCAAATGAGAAGGGACCCGTCTTATAAGTTCCGAAATACCTCAACATTTTGATTTTCAAAGTGGGCGGATGGATGATCAATTTAGATATAAATTGACAAATTTCTACGAATCTCCTATTAATAGGTTTAGTTAGATTGTGATCTATTATTGTTGTAGATTGCAGAGGAGCAGCTTTAGAATACGTAGATCTGGGATCAATCTGAAATCCAACCTTTCTCATTCTTACTCTCTATATCTCTCTAAGTTCTATTGTGATGGCGTTTCCTTATCTCGGCCCAGTGGTGTGGCTGTTATGTCTCTCTTTCTATCCATACCACTGGACCTAATTTAGGTTTCTTCGAGAATAAGAGGCTCACAGACAAAGAATATCTCCACCTATCTGGCTTCTGTCTAAACTCAACTTGCTCTCCAACAACTACAGGTGTTACCACCAGAGGAGGCGACCCCAATTAGCTCTCCTCTTTCAGTTTCCATTGCTGAAGTCATGATGCAGCAATTTAAGTCGCGTGATCTCACTGGACCTCACACAAACCATGTGAGTAGGGTATGTCATTGTCACCGTTGAGATGTTGAACTCCTTGACTTCTATACCCATACTAACGGTGTCTTCTCAGGGATATAGTTTACACTAGAGGAAGAAGAGAACTCGTCTTTGTCCTTCTTGAACCTTCTAGTTCTGCGAAGTATAGATGGTGGTGTCCGACCGACGGTTTACAGGAAGAAGACTCATACACACCACATTCTGAACTTCGTGAGGCTTCATCCAGTGAACCAGTACTGGAGCAAGATTAAGACACTTTATAAAAAGCCATTATACCACTGCCTTGGTGCTCAGTTGCGTTTAGAATAAGATAAGAGTCTCGAATCACCGTTTGATACCAACCACTACCCGATAGTTTTTGTCAAAATATCAACGAGACCATCATACCGAGGAGGTGACAAGTGGGAGGACCAGATGAAGCTTACTCTTCGTTATTTGGCTAAGACCTCCGAGATCACGTCACTGTTTTTCTACCCTCTCAACACTGAGGCTGCATGAAAATCTTCAAGCACTTTGCGCAACCAGCCAAGATTCTTGAGCAGGAGTAGTCGGATGTGATATATGAACGCCCCTGTGGTGGGTCCACGGCCAAATACGACGATTAAATGTGAGCTAATCTTCGACGCTGGTTGATGAGCATCGCATAACGTTCTACGTCCCATTGTCTCAACCACCGACAAGAGATGAAGTAAGATGCAAAAATGGCGAATCAAGCCAGTAGCAAGAGCCGGGAGTTCCTTAAAGCAATGGTATCCGGTGACGGCTGCATCAACCGAAAAATCAGGATCAGTCCATGTTACGACCACTTCCGTTAGAAACTCCTATTGTTATTTGATTTTCTATTTATTATTTATCTTATTTGCTATTCGCTAATTAAATGTTCGTGTTGAATTTATTCTTGCGTCTGATTCCGTATACCCCAAATGTTTTTACTTCCCTATCCTATACCTCTGCCTCTTTTACCACCTGACAGCAGCACACCCTCTATATTTACTTTTGTCTTCTGCTTCACCATTGTAAGAGATGGTCAACATATGTGTTGCCACTTTACTTGCCATACAGCAGATATAATTAAAGTGGAAGCTCTCCAGTCGGACCAGATGAAGGCCGATTTTTCAATACTCCACTTTTGCTGAAAATCACATCGGATTTCATTTTTCTGAATTTTTGCTGAGTAAGGTACTTTGAGAAAAGCTGACGAGGAAAACAACCTAACCGGAGAGTCTTTTTGTGATAAATACTTTATTTTTCGGACATAAATACAAGTAAATGAGGGCTTAAAAAACTCATTGCTCCCGTCCATCAACCAGCGTAAGAACCTGCCTCAGATGTCTGCCATTCATTAATTTCGCCTTAACTATGCCAGCATAATTAAGGGGTCATGTGGAAACTGGTTTAAGGATTAGCTCACAGTGGAAGCATGAATCAGATATTTTCCCGAAACGGGACTTAACTGCAGCCTTTGGGTGGGGGAGTAATCTTCACATCCGAGGGACCGACTAGAATCATAGAGGGAAACAACCCCGTCCCCAATGTATGTTGGAAAGCCGTTATGGCGTAAGTACCCGAGGGGTGGGGGCAAAGAGGTAGTGGCAATTGATTCGGTCGCTACTTTCATCAAAGTGCATCATAATCTCCCCTTCTTGATGTGCCCAATCGGGACCCATCCCATCCATTTATCATCACCCATCATCCTGGCAGCATCTGAGCGGGGGACCAACTGGAAAATGAGCGGGAGCACACACTTCCATTTTTCCGAACCCACCGACGCGAACCTATACCTCCTTTACCACTTCACCTCAGTCACAATAAAAGTACATATTAATTACACCTGGTTTCCAGAGAGAAGAAGATAAATACGAGGAAGAGGAAGAAGATGCAAAGAAGATCATGGAGCCCCTCACTAAGAGGGTCCCCCTTAGGACCATACAAGGATCGAAGAACCCGGAAAAGACTAAACTATGCGAGACGCTGTACGTCGGATTGAGGGGGGCTCTTGTGAAACTATCAAAGTTTCCTCTGGATTCATCGTTATTTGCACCGAAACTAGCGATGTGGACCTACTCCTATCGAGTAGGGAGCTGAAATACTGAAGATCATCGACCTCGAAGCAAAGAGCCCCTCCCCCACAAGTGGCAGCATACCGAAGCGGGATCTGTCACAAAGTGGAAAGTTAAGTCGGTAAACACTCACCCGATGAGCTCAAAGAAGATATGGAGAGGCACAATACGAAGGCAAAGGTTTGCGAAATAATTAATAACTTTTTCAGCAATAGACATGGCAAGGAAGGCAACGACAGGCGGACTCCTGGCATTTAACATGAGAATACCAAGAGAAAACATCCAACAGGAAAAATTTAATCTCATATAGATGTGCTTTGTATGCTATAAATTAGAATAACATACGAAAACGATCTGCTGTGAGAAGGAAAAACTGTGGTGCAGTGAATGCGCCACAGAAGGCCACCGATGGCAAGGGGCACCACAGGACTATGGCTCTGAACTACCCTAAGAGAAGGGAGATAATAAAAAAGAAAGAAGAACAAAGAATGGTTAAGGAGATTACATATGCAAGAGCCGCCAAAAAGGTGAGAGGAGATGCGACTAACAAAGCATACCCGTCGGAATTAAATATTACGAGCGATCTAAGCTAAAAAAATTCTTATTTGCATCACACATGCAAATGTCGCTAATGCAGTTAAACCTTGCTGCTACAACGAGGTGTTGAATGCATTATTAAAGGCAAATAACTTGCCTTCAGTCATAATTCCCACATATCGAATGCTCCAAGATATTCGTGGAATCCGTGATCAAAAACAACACTCGAGTTAATTCTGGTGTCGAAGCAACAGTAGAAGCTCCCTCATCGGAGGAATCCGAAGAGGAAGAAGAGAAAGAACAAGAAGAATACGATGAAGGAACCACCTCTTTGGATAGTAACGAGGGCCCATGCATTCGTACACGAGTGACGAAGAGTGAGAAGCCTGGGCACATCAAAGCTGCCCCGCAGGCCCTAAAGAAAAAAAAGGAACACACTTAAGATTTTGGAAATTAACTTAACACCGACGGCTGGACGACGAAAGGAACTCTTAACAGAAACGTATTTAGAGAAATTGATGTAGATGTCATCTTAATTTCGGAACACGAGATCGACACATGTCTTTCGGAAGTGAAGATTTGTAATTACGAAGTATTGATCACAAATTATTCACAAGAGCGGTACGATGGAGCCGCCATTGCGATTAAAAAAGGGATTAAATACAAGCAAGTAAGAAATCTTGAAGAATCATATCTCGCGATTGAGGTCGAATTCGACATCGGAAAGCTGGTCATAGCCGCCGGATACTAGCTTCCAAGGAGAGATTTTTTACCATTTCAGTCTCTCACTGGCCTATTTGACAGAATAACCCCCATTATATTAATGGAGGACCTGAACGCCAAGTGTTGGGAGTCCAGCTACAGGGCTCTCAACGGAATTGGAAAGATCCTGGATACTTTGCTGGACACAAACATCGTCCAGCAAATTGGCACCGACTTCCCCACCTTTGTCAAAGGAAGGAGTGCCACGAAGCCAGACATATGTCTGACTAATCGTCAGCTGCCGTTTAATTGCTACATGGAACCAGTCATATAGGGATCATATAGGGATCCTACTCACTACCAATATGAACCCTATACAATTCACAGCTATAGTTAGAAAAAAACCCCTACAAAAAAGCAGATTAGGCACGGTATGCATGTCTCCTCGAGGCATATCATCCGCCAAACTTGGACGAGACACTCGACGACCTTAACAACCATCTTATTAAGGTAGATAGAGCTTTGATCCCTGAATCCGACTATGAATCCATCTCAACATACAGATGGACCGAATACATGAATGATTTATACCGTGAACTGAAATTATAGTATGAAATCAACACCGGGAACGCACCAATTGACTCGACACAACTAAGTAAAGAGATATAAGAATAACTCAATAAGTTGATCCTTGAACAACACTGGAGACGTTGGGATGATGCGATCGAAAGCTTCGATCAGGATGCAGCTCCCAAAGATTTTTGGAATAAAATCAGGCGTCTCAAAAGATCAACTGGGAAAAGAAAGAAAATAGAAATAATTGAAGAAGAAAACGAAGATTATGATATAGAGCTTGAAAGGGATATCATAGACGAGCTTAATCCCCAGATGCATAGGACGCACTCACATCACTAAGTGGATAGACAGCGGGTCGGAGACACCGAGATTACCGTAAAGGAACTACTTGGCGCGCTTCGCTCATTACGTGAAAAGGCCCCAAAACAATCGGGGCTTACAAAGTTAAACTTTGACAAGACACCAACAAATGTCATCAAAGGAACGAGAAGAATTTTGAACGCCTGTCTTAACACATGATGCTTTTAGATGCTTACAAACAGCTAAAATGATTTTCTTCTCGAATCATGGCAAGGAACCAACGTTGAGAGAGAGCTACTGGCCAATTTCACTCCTGGAATATGGTGAGAAGCTCTTCGAGAAGATTCTCAACCAAAGACCTATGGGAGAACTCCCTATACAACCCGTACCATTTTGGGTTTAGATAAAAAGGGAAGTCGGAGATGGCGATAAATGTCATCAAGGAAAGGCTTGCCCAAGCCAAACGGTAGGGGATTTACGTGGACATTGTTTCTCGGGATATATCAAAGTTGTTTGATAAGGTGTGGCAAAGGAGAATGCAGTACAAGATCCTACGGCTAGGCCTAAGTGAGAAATTAGAAAGAACTTTCTGTGATTACGTCATGGAGAGAGTGGCGTATGTCAGTTTAGGGTCCATGAACGGACCAAATTATCTGCTCAATGCGGGCCTCCCAAGGGAGCGAGTATCTGTCCCCCACTCTCTACTCAATATACACCGCAGATGTCCTGGCCCCAGCGAAACTCATTTACTTCAACATTCAATAAACCGATGATTTGAGCTAGATAATCCAGTGTCCTTGGCGGGACGCGACTATGCAAGCTCGTATGACAGCGGCAGAAATCGAGGCCAAGGGGAAAATAAGAACAAACCAAGAGAAATTCAAAATAGTCCTCATTGGGAGGAGACTACTTGCAGATGTCAGGGTGGAGGATAGACACTATACCTACACCACGGAATGCAATTTACTCGGAAGGAAGATTAATTTCTCTGGGTACAGGAAGTACGTCGAAGATAGAATTTCTAAGCCCTCGGACACAGTCAGAACTCTATTTATGTTTAGAAATCTCCATGAGACAAACAAGAAGATCAACAATGCTATTGTAAGAACTACTCGTACATTGCTCTACCCGCTTCCGCTCTCTCTTGTCCCTCGAGGACAACAAAAGAGGAAACTATTAGGTTGAGGAATAAGTTCTTGCGTTTTTTTTATGTTGTGTTGATCTAAGTTTTGTTGACGTGATTTGTGAACATATTAAGAAACAATAATAAATAATGAGAGCAAAATTTGCAAAGGTTAGACTACGTCTCTTAACAGCGTAGACTATTAGGCGTTTGCTTAGGCTACGTCTTGAAGTTGAGTAATAAGTCATTGCGGTTTATTTAAAAGTTGTGTTAATTTAATTTTTGTTCTGTACCCTCAAAATGGATGTCAAGTTAAAAGAAAGGCAAATTTTCGACACTTGTTGTTATTCATTTTTAATCGAGACGGGAACAATGCAAACGCAACCAAAGCTCGTCGCGATATTTGTGCTGTGTACGGAAAAAATGCTTTATCAGAAAGGACAGCTCAATGGTGGTTTTCATGAAAATCCTCGTTAATCGACTAGAGAATTGGCTGTACAATTGGCGTGTGATCAGAAAACTGTAGTGAATCACCTTCATTCGATGGGAAAAGTTCAAAAACTCGATGCATGGGCTCCGCACGCTTTGAGTGAAAGCAACAAACCTAAACGCTCCACGATTGCCGCAGGTTTGCTTGCTCGCCACAAGGCTACTGGTGGATAAAAGGACAGATTTCTTCACCGCATCATCACTGGCGACGAAAAGTGGTATGTTTATGTCAACATGAATCATCGAAAACAATGGCTTAGCCCCAATAAAAAAAAACACTTCCGCGATTAAAGCAAGGACTTCATCCACAAAAGACGATGCTGTGTGTGTGGTGAGATTGTGAAGGCATCATTCTTTATGAGTTCCTTGCCAACAACGAGATTATCAATGCAGAACTCTACGTTCAACAAATGTATCGACTCGCCGAAGCTATTCGTAAAAAGCGACCTCATCGACGTTATGGAGTCCTTCTGCAACACGACGATGCTCGTTGCTCACATTGCCAATATAACACAAGACGCCATCCAAACGCTTAATTGGGAAATCCTGCCGCATCCATTATATTCGCCAGACTTGGCTCCATCGGATTTCCATCTGTTCCGATCGCTCTCCAACAATTTGCGCGGTGTTTCGTTCAATACTGACGTGGAATTAAGAACCTGGTTAGACGAATTCTTCGAGTAAAAATCCAAAGATTTTGATTGCAGAGGAATCGAAAAACTAGTTGAACGTCTGAAAGAAGTCGTAAATAACAAGGGAGAATACATTATTGATTTAATTGTATATTGTTATTAATTAAAAATGAAGTTTTTCTAAAATTGTTAATGGTAATGAATAAATTTGATAAAACCGCAAGAACCTATTCCTCAACCGAATATAAGTTGTGCAGAATAAATGTGTGTACCAAATAACGGGTACACGCAAGCGAGAAATAAGACACCAAGAAGAGCTGCACAGGGAGGCAGGGTTAAGTCCCATTAACATTTTCATTGAAGAATGGACAAGGACAATGCAAGAACTCGTTAATCGAGAACTTAATGATGAAGTCATTCAAATCATTAACCAGAACAGAAGAGCTATAATTCGCGCTCGATTTCAAGGCTTAGCTAGCCTCGTGGCTGGAGGAGACGAAGTGCCGTTCTACACATGAAAGGAATGTAAATTTACCAAAGGATATGACAACAAACCAATTAAGGTATAAAAACTCCGAATTATGAACAATCCTCTATTTTGACTCAAAGAAATTTTAACGAACAAGATCCATTTAAACCAAATGTGACATGAAGAAAGAAGATAAGGTTAAGTCCCATTAACATTTTCATTGAAGAATGGACAAGGACAATGCAAGAACTCGTTAATCGAGAACTTAATGATGAAGTCATTCAAATCATTAACCAGAACAGAAGAGCTATAATTCGCGCTCGATTTCAAGGCTTAGCTAGCCTCGTGGCTGGAGGAGACGAAGTGCCGTTCTACACATGAAAGGAATGTAAATTTACCTAAGGATATGACAACAAACCAATTAAGGTATAAAAACTCCGAATTATGAACAATCCTCTATTTTGACTCAAAGAAATTTTAACGAACAAGATCCATTTAAACCAAATGTGACATGAAGAAAGAAGATAAGAAGAAACAAAAAACATTAAATGACACATACTACAAAATAAATAAAAACAATGAAAACTAAGCACAAAATATAGAGTATTTTATTAGAATAAAAAACAGAAAATGTACACTACACATCCGAGAAGATTAAGATTATTAAGACAAATGGCTTGAACGCCACTATAATAAAAATTAAAAACCAAAACAACAAAAAAGACTCCGAACCAAAAAAAATAATGAAAGCGATAGGCCTGGTCACCAGGCACCTAGCATCTCTTTGCAAATCTCTCACAGTACTTTCTCTTTTCCCCACTTTTATTTCTGCCTACTTACGCACACACCCTTTTTGTCCCCTACACACACATACCCACTTACATTAACTCATAATTCGTCGGATCAGATCACTATTTTATTCATTTTTCTTCCTCTAACCACTAACCAATTTGGTAAAAGAGGCAAGGTTACGACATATTCGACGTCAGTAAGGTATCAAAGCAGTTTATAGACACTGCATCATGATACATCGCGATTTTTCACCTAATTGAAGATGTCGAGAACTTGTTGGCAGACAGAGCAAGCCTCTCCCCCTCCCCCTGGAATCGTCGCACAGCGCTCGAGCATCTACAATAGACTAGACCTCATATTTAGCGAAAACACCTGCGAGGCCATCAAGAACGAAAGTGAACAGAAAAAAAAAACATGGGCAAAAGTCTCAAAGATAGAAAAGTTTGCCCAACCCAAAGCCTTTTCAAAATTACTTTCGCACTTACTGTAATGGCTATGAAAGTAAAAAAAAAGCCTTCTTGGTTTCGACCTAAGAATTTCCCTGATACAAATAGAAACAAAAGACTATGTGCCTCCTAGTGTGTGCTACAACTGCTAAAAAGAGAATATATGTTCGGAATGCGCCGCAGTTGGTCATTCTTGGAGCGAATGCTGCAGCATCTCTAAAAAATGCGTCCATGCGAGGGGGGGCAGTGGGCTTTGGTAATAAGATGTCTCACGAGAAAGCAACAATTAAAAGAATAGAAGGACTTCAATAGTATAATGGTCCCATCTTTGAGTCAGAACTAGTTAAGAGGGAAGTAACGTTGATTTCAGAGAATACACCTGTCTGTTCGTGGTAGTTGGTATCTCTGCATTGTGAGATAGCGACTAAAGAATGGGTGTAGCTAAACACTAACAACTCTATCAAGCACCATTGTTCTACTAGCACATTATTGCTTGGCAGATGCGATTACTATTTTAAAGTGAACAAATTTTGCTAAAATATAGTTGTATATTTTTCCCAGAGTTGTTAGAATTAACAGACACAAAATTGGAAGGTGAAGTAGATAGAGGCCGCATAAGTATGGATGAAGCATAAGAGTTTGAACGGTAAACTCGTTCGATGAAACAAACAACTTGGCTGCTTGGGGCGTTGAGAAGAGACCACAAGTGACTTTAATTTGTTTTATAGTTCCCACTCCATGGTTATGTTGCATAGGCCGTTAAAGGCAAGTTACTCTCCATAAATTCATTACTTTCTTGACCCTTCTCAACTTTCCTTTCAATTCTAGTATTGAGGAATAGAAGAAATCCTCCAAATGTTAATTATACACAACTCGAAAAATGAGGTCAGAAATAAGGCAAGAAACCATAATGCTTTGTAAAATTAAATTCCTCACGTTCATTCAACAAAGTGAAGAGGAGGAAGCTTGTGGGCAGTAACAAAATAAAAATGAAATCAAAAGTGATCAAGGAGATATTAGCAGAATTACAGATTCTTCGAGTTAACTTGCATTTTGAAAGTTGACTCTAAGAATCTGTAACCAAAAGGTTGGTGCATTTTTTAAACCAACAAAAGAGAAACGAAAATTTCACGAATCTTAGTTTACCCGATACAAAATATATTATCACGGTATACTTGCTCTTTTGTAAATGTTAACCTTGCTGCAAAGCTAACATTTATTTGATATTCATTCTTTATAGACAAAAATGGTTGTGATCCGCTTCAGGGATCTTTTCCCGACAAAATAGAAGTCTACTTCTCTTGAATAAACCTCCTTAAAGTTGAAGCAAACGAAACTATTGGTCTCGAGTATGTTCATATCAAAGAATCATTTATTTCCATTCTAATTGACTTAAAACAATATAAAAGTGACATATACGCAGCATAAGTGCGAAGAGTTTAAGATGAACTTATCCGAACCAACCCAGTAAGAGTCAAGCGCTTAGCATGGGTGTTTCTCTAGGACATTGCACCACCGCACATCGCACGCGTATATGTCGTCAATGTTACGAACTACTATCTTATCCGACATAATCGCCTGACATGTTTTCTTTAGATTGCTTTCTTCTTAGGTATATAGAATATTAGATTATCAATTAAATATTCTTTGATACGGACGATTTCAAAAAGAGGATTGAACAGTTGTTTTGTTTTACTTCAATTTTTAAGGAGTTTCATTCAAGAGGCAACTAGTTATAGACTTATTTTCTTGGGGAAAGATCTCTGAAAGTGGCTAACATTGGGAGGACTTTGGCAATTATATAATTCGAAAGAGAATGTAAAACAACATAAGGGCTTCAAATTTCGTTAGAATCGACCGAATAGTTACAATGTTATTACAAAAAAAAAGCCAAACGGGGACCGACCGACCGACGACATAATGAGATGTAGAGCCGCCCGCGACTAAAAACTGCTGCAATTTAAGAAATTATACGACGAACCTTTGACAGCTCTGCTTTTAAAGGCATCCGACTAATATTAATATTTATTTCTATAAGTAGATTAACCTTTGTCCTGGGTTCATTTTTTTAATGCATTTGAAATGAATCCTTTGAGGGTAAGAAACGCATTATTCTATCTTTTCTTCTATGCTTTATTTTATTTATTCTATCATTGAAATTATTCGAATAGTAATAAAGTAAATAAATCAAAAAGACACCAGTGGCGTATTCTTTTAATTTCTTGGTTAATAGACAAATATTTTGGTCTCAAACTTTAGTTTGATTCATTAAATGAACCGAAAATTTGGTCAAGCGTTTTTCAATTGGTAAATAAATGACAAATGAGCTCAAATGGGAACATTTGAGAGCTGTAGATTCCCAACTACAGAATCGCACATCGCAAACACACTCTACAGCTAAACAGTGGGGCACTCTCATTCCTTCGTGTTCCCATCTTTTAATAGAACCAGCTTCAAGATTCATTTAGACATTAAATAGACAAGGGTTAACTAAATCCCTAAGATCTCTGAGGCAACAATTGGCGGGAGGTTTTGCCCTTGCTGTTGCATTGTGGGAATTTTAAAGCAGCCTAGTTTGGATGGATTCATAATAACCCTTTGCCAATCCAAAGCACTTTCAATAGTATTCTAAGACCGTCCATGTTTGTTTTCAGCCATGTAATTATAGGAGGTTTATTTGTTTTTTTGGGGGGGGGTATAATATGTGATCATAGAATGCATCTCATACCATAAAAACAGGTGTATCGTGGATGCCTAAGTAATATTTCGCGTGCAGTATGTGAGCACTGGACAGGCAAAGTGCGACTTACTACGACTTATGCACTCGGTGGTAGTCGCCAAATGGGTGTCATTTGAAAGAAAATAAAACCCTTTTGTCGTTGCCTTCGTTATAAAATATTAAAAAATAATTGTGAAAATATAAATAAAATAAATGCAAGGATGGAACGCAGAAATGGCTTAAATACTAATAATTAAAATAGAAAATTAAAAGACAATCTTTACCCGAATAAATTAACGGGAACGATAATAGTGGCAAATAATTTGGGTATGTGAGTTTTCCGTGTCGTCATTCCCATTAATCTGACGACCTTCTATGCGAAATAGGTTGAATCTTCCACCCGTGCGCTTCACTGGACACGAGAAAATGACCGAATGGGTGGGAATGTCAAATTAACCCGAAAATACTCGGGCCATTAGTACGTCCTTGCTTCCTGGAACAAGCTCGTACGAGAGAAAGCAGTTGTCCCAAAGTACGAATTTAGCCCCCCTCCCTCCCCTAATAAAGGGGCTTCAAATCGCTCCCCTCTTTTTTAAATGAATCTGCCCAACTCCAATGCTCGAGGCTCATTAGTCCTTACGAGAAGTGAAAGAAGGCGTTAATCCGCTTCAATCCAACCGAGCCGCACAGGATCACACCCATTCAAAGCCCCCGTAGAAAAGAAGAAATAACAACAACAAAAAAAATCAATGGCTCTCTTCAGTACACTATTTATGGCGTTGAATCCCTACATGAGGATTTATATGTATGTGATATTTGAACATGAGAACATGAAAGCATACATAACTACGTTATGGGCACATAAATTCATGACAATTGCCTTATTTGCATAAGTAATTTGTAAAAGGCCGCCCTCGGGGCTCAGGAAGGGCTCGTCCCTACGCGGCAGAAATTATTTTAATCTCGACACACTCTTTCTTCCTCTCTCTCTGATTCTCTCTGATTCTCTCTCTGATTCCCTCTACCAGACACAAAAGTTACGATGATATATATATATATATATATATATATATATATATATATATATATATATATATATATATCTTTCATGAACGTGAAAGAATGAGGAAATGAATTTTTCTTCGGGATTCGAACCGTGCACACTGAGACAGCGAGCAACCGCTTTCATCTCAATTAAACCGACCACTCCATAGACCGAGTGGTTCGAATCCCACCCCTGTACGGAATTTTTGCGAATTTGGAAATAACATTTCCGAAGAAAAAGTATACTGTTTTTGTTTCTTGTGGTTTCCTGGATTTATATATATATATATATATATATATATGGATAAAACCATAGTTATAGGCCTAATTATATATATATATATATATATATATATATATATATATATATATATATATATATATATATATATATATATGGATAAAACCACAGTAAGTGAAACCAGGTTTCGATGGAAGCATCCGTCATCGTCAGTCGCTGGTGGACAAGTGAAACACAGAAGTTGCTTAACGTACAAACACACAAATCAGTGGCGCTAAGGTGGATGATGCGGGAATGTCGCGGCATTTTTGAGAAACGGAAGTATGAATTTCTTTCTTATTAACCCTTTGACTACCAAATTTGTCTTTTTTAAAACAGTATATAATACCGGTACCGTATAGCTAGGCCTATATAATAATAAAATATAATAATATACAAGTATAAGATAAGATAAAATAATATATGACTGTGTATAAAAATAGAATAGAATAGAATAATATATATAAAATTATACATAATAGAATATTAACTAAAATGCATTGGGATCTATTGTCCTGCTGGTAGTCAAAGGGTTAAGGTATTAGTATTGAATTGTTGGCCGTAGGAATTATTAAAGTTAGGAATTTCTTTTATAAGTGCCGATTCAATTAGGCGTCGATATATATATATATATATATATATATATATATATATATATATATATATATATATAATTGGTAGACTTATAAACTATTTTAGAATTATCAATATTAATTTGATGGTTTTCATTCGGCATATGTAGAAATAAACTCGAGGAGAGGGCACCACGTCGCATATCGCATTTATGTTATTTCATTCTCTTGGAAAATCTGCTGCTTTCACCGATATATACTTCATTACATGATTTGCAGGGAACAAAATAAACTCCCTGTTCTATATCGATAGATATATTTTGGGATAACCTATTTCTAATCGTATTCTTGTACAGAAAGGCAACATTGATGTGGGTCCGTGCCAACTTTTTGAAATTGATTAACTGGGGTGAGTATGGGAAGGTAACATAATATTTGTCACATCTGTTTTCCTTATAATTAGCTGGGGAGAAATAGATGGTTCTGACTTTATAGTGACACTTTTCTATGAACCAAAGGGGATATTGCAGCTCATTGAATGTTTGTATGATTGTGTTAATTTCGTCTTGCAAGAAACAAAGATCACAAATGCGATATGCTCTCAGGAACATGGAAGAAACTACATACCTTTTAACGGATACATCGTGACACGAGAAATAATGAATATAGGCATTAGAATTAGTTGGTTTCCGGGAGACGGAACAATATGCTTTGTCTTTTATTTTAGATATTTTTACATCCAGAAACGGTAATAAGTTGTTCAGTTCCTATTCTACTTTAAATGTAATAGGTGGGTGGATCTTATTCAATTTTTCAAAGAAGGAATCAAATCTGTTATCATTGATAGGCCATGTGGCACATATATCGTGTACATAGCGGAACTACGTTATGGGATTGGGTAAAATGGGGGGAAGGAGATACTTTTCAAAATCCTCCATAAACAGATTGCATAATATCGAGGAAAGGGGATTACCCATACTCATTCCATATTTCTGCCTGTAAAAACAATCTTCAGCTCTGAACACATTGTCCGTCACACACAAACGAACTAACTTTACAATTTTATTACACGGTAGGGATAAAGTTAGGTTAGATAAAGGCAAGTTTTTCATAATTACATCCAGAGCTTCATCGACGGGAACTTTTATGAAAGGGCTATTGACA
Organism: Ceratothoa steindachneri; assembly: GCA_963969495.1. Classification (NCBI taxonomy): domain Eukaryota; kingdom Metazoa; phylum Arthropoda; class Malacostraca; order Isopoda; family Cymothoidae; genus Ceratothoa; species Ceratothoa steindachneri. The sequence goes on from OZ018320.1 coordinate 220,093,658, forward strand.
TCAAGACTTAACATCATGATCTGCACGAAGAAGACGGAGTACCTGAGGTTCAACGAGAATCAAGAATCGGTAATTAGGATGCAAGGAGATGAACTGAAGATGGTGAGCAAGTTTAATACCTAGGATCGATGGTGGCAAAGGATGGAGATTTGGATGCAGGAATTACTCATAGCTGACCGCCGAATAGGTATGAGGGTTAATGGGACTGTTTATAATTATGTGGTAAGACCAACGATCATCTTTGGAGCTGAGACATGGGCGATGAAGAAAGTTCAAGAGAATAAACTGGATGTAGCAGAGAGGATACTGCTGAGATGAATGTGTGTAGTGACAAGATTGGATAAGAGCAGGAATAAAAAGATAAGCGGAATATCAAAAGTTGGAGAAACCTCGAAGAAAGCAGAGGAGAGAAGACAGCAATCGTATGGACATGTGATGATAAGAGATGAAGAATATGTGGATAGGAGGGTCATGGGAATGGAGGAGCAGGGGAGAAGGAAGAGAGAAAGGCCGAAGCGAAGGTGGATTGACGAAATTACTCTCGACCTCAGAGAAAAGGGACCATCGAGAGAGGAAGCGCAGAACCGAGACCCTGTGACGGAGAAGCACCACGAACATCGACCTCGCGTGATGAGCGGGTCAAGATCCAGAGAAAGAAAGAACTTTAGAACTTGTACATTAATTGGTACCCCCGTAGATAAGTAAGTACCTGATCAATATAAAATTATTAAATTCATGGACTCTTCTTCCAAGGTTGAGAGGGGGGGTATTGACTCTAATACCTCTCGGATTGGCCATAAGTTGACCCTAGGAGCGTTTCTGGCCCTACTTCTGTAGTTCTACTGGAACTCTATTTACTCTTATATTTCCTAGGTCGTTTTCTTCTTTCTCTACTGTTTCCCTGACTCACCCTACTGTTTTGACTAGATTCTTTCTACGTATAATTTTCACGTCTGCTTATTTCAACCATCTTCCCTACTTCTGCTTCTACTGGAACTAAGATAGACCCTAACTTTCGTACGTCAGTTTATACTGCCTTTCCTACTGTTTATCTTGTGCATGTTTGTACTACCGTTGAGCAACGCTTCTTGCTTACAGAAAGGAGAGCGGCGCGAGATTTCACTCACCGATACAAAACGCGCACAGTAGTCTCCTCATTAAATTATTCTGATTTTGTACCTTATTCCCACATTTCCAATTCCTGTAACCTCACTACTTTCTCTAAGAACCTCTTTTCACAAAATGGCTATTATGCTTTCGTCAGTTTGCCGTTTTCAGTCGTTTGCACGCGATTCTATAAGTTACTATGTTGGTTCGTAGGTCGAGTCGGGCGGATGGTAACCATTTAACTCTCCAATGAGTTTTTTGGCAATAACATCGTAACTATTCGGCCGAATCTAACGAAATTTGAAACTCTCATGTTGTTGCCAGATAAGGAAGGTAATTCTTAAGAGGCGGTTGGCGCTAAAGAACTAAATCTCATATTTTATAACATTTTTCAAAAGGAAATTTATAATATTAATCAGGAAAATAAATATATGGAAATCGTGACTAAAATGTTCAGAAATGGCTTTGGGGGCTGATGATGCTAAATGTCCTATAAGGAAAAATGAAATGAAAAGATAATTTCAAGCACTTCAGACTTTGTTAATACAGACGAAAGCGTTTGAAATTCCTCGTCGGCTGTTTACCACATTGGCCTATTCTTATGTGCTCATAATTGATACTTAATGCGATCCATATGTTGTTGTTTTAATAGGTCGTCAATTTAAGCCGTAGGACCCAGACATCTCAGGATTTCGCAATTATCACAGTGCAATGCTCAAATTTGCTATGTTACTCTTGTCACTGATCGAACTTCGCCTTCCAACCTTTTGTAAAGTCGTCTTCTGTATGTCTTTACGTATACATATGTATGCTAAGTGTAGTATTTCCTAGTCCATCTCTATTCTTCATTCCAGTAAGAAAGCAACATTAATAATTTCCATTTTCTTTGCCTGATTACATTTTCCCTAAAGTTAAAAGGAAAAAATTAACCGAAACTATTTAATTAATTCCTATTATTTCTACTACTAGAAAGGTGAAACAAAAATTAGGTCTGTATTTTTAAATAAAAATATTTAAACTTGTGGATAAAAATTATGCTGAACGCTTCTTTTAACTACTTTCTTTCAAATGCAAGTAATTTCATTCTTAAAGTCTGGAGAACTTGTAAAATTCGGTCTAGGTTCAGGTCAGCATCCATTATGTTTTGCTTAAAATTGTCAAATGATGTGAAAATGTGCTCGAAGTTTTTTAAGCTTATCTGATTTGTTTTACATGTCTGATTTTTAGTCGTGGGCGACTCTAAATCTCAGTATACCGGTCGGTCGGTCGGTCGGTTCCAGTTTTGCCCTTTTGTTGTTTTTGTAATAACATTGTAACTACTCGGCCGATTCTAACGAAATTTGAAACCCTTATGTTGTTTCAAATTCTCCTTCGAATGATATAATTGCCAAAGTCCTCCTTAGTTTAGCCAGGGAATTATTTTGTTTTGGTCATAACATCATAACGATTTTAACGAAATTTGAAACCCTTATGTTGTTTACATTCCATTTCGAATGATATAATTTCTAAGGTTCTCTCAAGGTTAGTCCGCAAATTAATGAAAGTTTTGAAGGTAATAAGGTCATAAATCGGAATAAGTGAGAGCACGCGACGTTTTGGTTAGCAGACCTTGTTCAATGTCAGCTTGTTCACGAACACGCTGTTGTTCAATAGTACTATCTTCAATACTAACCTCTTCTGCCTGTGATTCTATTTACAATGCGGGGACATTCGTTAGGCCTTATCAAAACCAAGTTTTCCCATGTTTGTTATTTCATCAACAACAGCTGAAAGTATCTGTGTGCCACAATTATGATTTACATACCCTGACAAGATATATTTACAGCTCTCTTTCATATATCTTGTGGTTAGTTTCATCCATGATTGAAGGATACATTCAATTGCATCTCTTATATTCTATTGCTTCCGGAAATTTATTATTGATGAAGCATTATCTCCTGTTATGTTTTAAATTGCATTTTGTCTTGGTCCACAAATTTCGCATTTCTGTCCATTTTCTTTAATAACAAATTCGCATTATTCGAAGCTAAACTCGCGATAATCTGGGTAACCCCATTAAAAAAATGATAGCATAATTCGGATTTTGCACTAATCGGACATACATTAAATGGGGGGAGAGGGGCCTATAATAAAAAAAGGCATTTGTAGAAAAGAAGAAAAGGATATTTCAAAAGGATCGACGGAGGTATTATTTCAGGCATCCAAAAAGTAATTTGAGGTAGAAAAAGGACATGAAGAGAAAAAGTGGAAAAGGACTGATAATAAAACGGATAGCATTTTATGAAATGCGAAAGAGAAAAAAGGAGGAAGAGGGTAAAAGATATTTTACGATGTTTAAAAGGGCATTTGAGGAATATGGGGGTGGGGACATTAGCTGAAGACAGTAAAAGAACATTTGAGGAGGGTAAAAAGGACAGTTGAGGAAGAGGAAAAAAGGACCTCTTAAGAAGATGGAAAAGGACAGTCAGGGAGGGAGGAGTGACAGAGATCAGTAAGAAAAGTGACATAGAATGTGAGCTCTGTGAAGTGAATAATAATAATAATAATATTAATGGTTATAGGTATAACACCACACAGGGCAAGATAAGCCACCTTTTCTACATGGATGACATGAAGACATATGGAAAAAAATTATGAGGAACAGACTGGGCTCCTGAAGATAGTCAAAGCCTTCAGCGATGACATCAAAATGGAGTTCGGACTGGACAAGTGCACCAAGGCCACTTTCAAGAAGGGCTACCTAACTAACTCCTCAAATATCACACTTGATGCTGATACAGTCATCTGTGACCTCGAACAAGAGGGTACCTATAAATACCTTGGTGTAAATGAGGGTTGCGGAGTAGAACACACCAAAATGAAATAACAAATCAGAAAGGAGTACTATCGTAGAATTCGGATGGTCCTTAAATCAGAACTGAACTCTGCAAACAAGCTGGAAGCCATTAACACATTAGCAGTTCCAGTAGTTACATATAGCTTCAACATCATCTACTGGAGGCTGCAAGAGCTGGCCAAATTAGACCCCTCAAAACCCGTAAGCTCCTTACAATGCACCGAATGCATCACGCAAAATCTGATGTAGATAGGATGTACTTGCCAAGAAGGGAAGGAGGTAGAGGACTCATCTAAATTGAACTCTCTTACAAAACCAGTACGATTGGACTTGAAAAGTACCACCAGGAAGCACAGGACAATCTGTTCCATTTTGTCAGGGACGATGACAAGCACAAACGCCTGTACTCCATCAAAAAACAGGCAATTATGTTCCCCCAGGAGCTTCAGATGCCTTCAACTTCCCCGGTAGAAGACGAAGCAAACACCAACTATGCCCGTCGAACCAAGACCAAAACCAAACATTGTGGACAACAACAACTGAAATCAAGATAGGAAACCAAGAACATCCACGGAAAATATTCCTAACGAATTCCACAACCGGATGTAGACCAGAAACAGACAAACAACTGGCTCCGAGCTACAGGACTGAAGGTAGAAACAGAGGTCTTTATCATAGCAGCTCAGGACCAAAGTCTCCCTACACGATGGCACCAACACAACATTGTGAAAAAGAGGGATGTTGACCCCAAATGCAGACTGTGTGGAAGGTTTGATGAGACCATAGACCACCTCAAATCAGGCTACCCTAAATTGGCTAAAACCGAATATATCCACCGCCACAACAAAGCAGCCGCTTACGTCCACTGGAACATCTGCAAAGAGCATGGCATACAAGTATGAGCATGAGCCCAAGGCAGTTTTTGAAAACGACAATGTCACCATCAACTCAGACATGCCCATCCACAAGGACAGGAATATAGCAGCTAATAGACCTGATATAGTACTGAAAAACAAGAAAGGCCTAGAGCTGCCTTCTCATAGACATGTCCATACCCCTTGACACCAACACTTCAGTCAAGACTACCGAAAAGCTCAACAAGTATAAAGAGGTAGAAATTGAAGTTGAGCGGATGTGGGGGCTCAAAACCACAACAATCCCTGTCCTTGTAGAAACCCTTGTAACTATCAAAAAAAGCTAAAAAAATACCTAGACCAAATACCTGGTAGCATCAAAATCTATCAACTCCAGTAAACCATTCTCCTCTTCACTGCACATCTCCTCATGGGGGCCTTGTCCATCAAATAATCATGGAATATCCAAGCATCCTCAGGTCCATGGTTTGGACCCGGTTGCTTGGAGAATGCAGACTTGTAAACTAAAGAAATGATAATAATAATTTGAAGTCCCCAAATTTAGTAGGGATCACTTATACTAGCAGATCATATTTGAGGTATTCAAAGAATCTGAAGTGAACCCCATCCCACTCCAACGTTCGCTGTCATTACCAAGCTTTTCCCCTAAACCAATAGGAGGACTTCCAATTGGCACGTGGGACATTAAAAAATTTAAAAGCTCTGAAGGCCTCATAAGGCCATGTGAAAGCCTAGCAATAGTAAAATAAAAAACTAATAAAGGAAATTTTTTTCCTTGAAGACAAGAATTTTCGAAGTTAAATTTTAATCCTTTGGTGTCTTCCGAGCCACCTCCACCCGAGTCTAGGACTCGGAGTGGGGAGACCTCAGGAGCGGGAGTGAGCGGGAGAGGAAGAAGAAGAGTTAAGGATAGAACAGCAAGAAGCATAGGGGACCTAGGTAGCCATTGGCCTTACTGCCTAACGTGGGATCCGAACCAAGGTGTGTCATTTTTCTTATCCCATTCTATTCATTATTGTCCCTTGTGTAAGTTGTAGGCCCCGAGAGCGTGTATTTTGATAGATAGTGACAGTTCCAAGGTTGAAACTGAAGGAAGGAAGAGGTTTGCATAGGGTTGCAAGGTTGCATGGATGTCAAGCTAATCTCTGGCAGTGTTAATGTGTTACATTGGAACACTTTAGCTTTTATACCTAGCAAATAAAACGGTGGGTATTAGTGAGGGAGAATAAAAAATAGTGGTAAGGGCGGGAAACTAGCCATTAAAGCAGAAATTGGTGTAATCGGAGAGACCTTGTTTAATCATCGCAAAAAAAATAAAATAAAATAAACAAATGAATAAAAAGGAAAATATATAATTGTAAAAATATTATTAAAAAGCTAAAAGTAAATCTCAATAGCTCTAAATTTCAAGGGGAGGGAGGTAGAAGTGAGAGTTTCAGCGTGGATTTGGTGCATTGTTTTTTTTTTCGTTGCGATGTGTAGGACACTGTTTTAGATGGCTTGTATTTTAAAAAAATAAATAGAGAGATAGATAAGTAGTTAAATAAATAGACAAACTGATAGGCACAATCACACACACACAAATGACATAAGTGTACTCAATAACGTACTTGAGTCCTCTTGACATAACTTCCACTCTATAGGAACAAGTGTGGATTGGTCAATGGTTGACTATGCGCTACTGTGTGGGTGTATAGGAGGTATGTAAATATAAGTGTGTGAATGAATACACGGGTTGGTCTGAGCGTGTCAGAGACATGTTACACATTGTCCGAATGGCAGAAGCAGGATTTACTGCGGTCTGTTTAATTGGTCTGGCCTGTGATCAGTGTGAGGTAGCTCTCACACAATAGGGCTACCAGCCTTGTAGCATCATAAAATAGGCTTCGTAAAGGTCCTGCTTCAAAGAGGCCTGTAATGAAAATGGGAATTCAATTACAGGGTGCCTCGCTCAAAACGTAGTCATGTTTAATTATCTTTAAATACATAATTGATATTTTTTTATAATTGTTTCTCCCATGTTTGTTTAGGTGGGCTCATCTCACTGTTGCGGTGAGGTGTGTGTGTGGGGGGGGAGGGGGGATCTTTCATCGTCACTGTCCATTTTTAAATTACTTCAGACAAAAAAACAAAACATTAGAAAGACAGGATCTTCGGCGTGGAATTCAAAAAGGTCTTTTAAAGCGATCTTCGCCTTCCTTCTAACTCTCTCCTTTTGTCTCCGTTTCTCTCTATCATTTCCATTATCGTTGCTCTCTCTTTCACTTTCCTTCTCTAGCTGTAGTTTTAATTGAGGCAAAAAGAGCAAATGGGTGTAAGTAACCATCATGGGCATAATCATTCACTAGAATGAAGGAAATGACAGACAGAGGAAGAAGAGAGTAGAGATAAATAAAAATATAGATGAACACTCGTTAGCCTGGGTAGTTGGTCAGTAGGACACGATATAAAGCCACAGGAATAAGTTCGTACAATGAGGAAAAGACTCACAAGTACGAATTCTCTCTTTTATCGTGACGCACCTGGCCTTAAAGTGCGATAATTCTAATAATATTGTAATAATAATAATAATAATAATCTAATATATATTTCCGAAACTGTTTGTATATATATATATATATATATATATATATATATATATATATATATATATATATATATATATATATATATATATATGAAATGAAAAACTCACAAAGTATCACGTGAGGGTGGCAAATGAATGCAATGTCCCGCAGGAAAAAAGTGAAAAGGTGTTTCCAAGTACTTTCGAACTTTATTAAGTTCCTTATCAAGGATAACTACAAGAAATAATATTATATTAGAGGTATATATACGAAAGAAAAGTATGAAAAAACGCCTCAAAAACAAGAAATCACCAATGAGGAAGACGGAAGGGGGAAGGTAAAGATTCACATTAAGAATTACAAGAAGCAGGTAGTAAGGTCCAACTGAGAAGACGAAAGGGTAACAGATTAAAAGGAATGGAAAAAGCCTAACGAGGGAGATTATAAGACACGAGGAGCGAAAAGTGGGGAAAATACAATGTACATAACAGAGCAGTGACATAATTAAAAAACAAAATGGGTCCACATAACTAAAGATTGTATATAAAACTAAAGACAAAAGTCAGAACTAATTTCTTTAAGTATTAATCTTTTAATTATAGCATCTATTTTATATGAGCCAGGGGAAAGGTTAAAATTATCACATTGGCTTATAAAAGCACATTCAATGGTTTCCTTTTTATCGGGTCATTGGAACGATAAATAAATTTTGCTGAGTTCCAGTTAATTAGATGGTCCTTATGTGGACAAAGAAAGCACTATTATTTAATGACCTTACTACCTGCTTCTTATAATTCTTAATGTGAATCTTTACCTTCCCCCTTCCGTCTTCCTCATTGGTGGCGCCACCTTAGTTGTTAGGTTAGGTTCGAATTTTTACCCTTACTGGGGATTTTTTTTTTTGCACAAGTAATCGCGGCTATGAGTTGCAATAAAATACCAACATTTCCGGTGTAAAAATTAAGGTTTACCAGACCATTTATGCAACAGCAATGTTTAAAAAACGCGATAATATCTATTATTATCAGCATGCCCGAGACTCGAATAATTTAGATATTTAGTTAAAACTCGCGAAAAATCTGCTTGAGGCACGCCTTAAAGTCTGTGGCTGCCACCCGCGTACTCACGTTTGACTTCCCGCCCACCCGCGTGCTCGCCCTGCCGCACTATTGTAATGTCAAAATCGTTCTCTCTTTGTCTTTCATGGTACACTACTTCATCACTCACAATTAAAATAAACCTTATATTTTTTACCTAACAAATTTTAATTGCGTAATTTAACTCAAGCAGTAAACTTGTCAAAATAGTTTTTTTTTAGGCCTGGACAACGCCGGGTAACTTTACTAGTAATAATAATGATAATAATAATAACAAGAATGGCGAAGTAGAGATAACATAACGTGGTGTATATGGGTCACTTTTCACGTGTTTGAATTCATCGTTTGCGTATATAAGTTTTTGTGTATATATTTGCACTTGCATGTTCATATATGTGTTTTAACGTGGTTATACTTACTGTGCGTGTTTTTCCGACATGTATGTATTTGAATTTGTGTGTGATAAGTTGTATTTTTCTGCGTGTATCTGTGTATACTTTCTGAGTGTGTATGTGTGAAAAAGAATCGAAACCTGTGTGAAAAAGTGACACATCCCGTGCTCAGAAAACCCCCCGCACCCATTAATTAACCCGTTAATTTTAGCTATTTTTTATTCATTAAAAACAAACCAACGAAGGCATTTTCGCTTCAACGTTCTTAGTCGCGTGCACAGCGCGACTCTATAAGTTACTATGTCGGACTGTAGGCCAGTCGGTCAGTTGATAATTATTTTACTTTTCAATGAGTTTATTTGGTAATAACATCCTAACTATTCAGCCGATTCTAACGAAATTTGAAACCCTTATGTTGTTTTACTTCGTCATTAGAATGATATAACTTCCAAGGTCCCCTCAAGGTTAGTCCGTGAAATTTTTAAAGTTTAGGAAGTCGTAAGGTCATAAGTCAAAATAATTGAGAGCACGCGACTTATGTCTGTTGACCTGGTTGAAAACTCCAGTAAAAATGGTCAAATTAGTAGAAAGTGATTATTTTCGGGGATGGTGGGTAAGGGGTGGGGTATGCGTGCCCGATTGGCTTGAGGAGGAGACTACTTGGGTAGCTAAGAACGTTCGCAGATTCCCTAAATTCCTTCGCTTTCACATTCCCTCATTTTACCAATCGCAGTTCCCTCTCGTAATTTTGATTTTTTAAATAAATACACGAATGAATAAACAAATAAAATAAATTAATAAAACGATGAATGGAAAATAAATAAATAATTAAAAATATATAAATGAAAAGTAAATAAATAAATAAATAAATAAAGTCCTCCCTTTTAGGCACCGGAGAACAAAAACCTTTCGGGTGGAGAAGTGGAGCGTCCCCGCCGCCATACATCCATCCACCAATTAAGGGATTTCGTGTTGTTGTGACTTCACTTCTCCACATTAACTTGGCTCATCAGTGTAAGTGGTGGAAGGAAAGAGGGCGGCTTTTCTAGTGTGTAGATAACGATGTACATGCGGGAGGAGATGGGTGGAGTATGTATGGGTGTGTGTATGAAAAGTCAAGTATGAACGGATGCGTCTATTGACATCTAAGTGTGGAGAGTGAGATGTATGAAAGATGCATCTATTTACTTGGATGGTGTAGAGGTTGATGTGTAAAGGAATCTGTCTATTGACGGGGAAAAGGGGGCGGTATAGGTTGATGTGTAAGTATATATGTGCGTAAGGGTTGATGTGTATGGATGATTTTTTTAGGAATCACTATGTAAGTTTATATGTACGTATTTTTGGAAGCGTGTATGTAAAAGTCATGCGATTAAATGAGTCTAATCGGTCTTGTGAAGCTTCAAGACGATGTTATCTCAAATGCACAATTACTTATTTACGCACACAAACACACACACATTTTGCTTATCTAATTCACATGGCATAACACAACCATAACTAAACTCAACCTAGCCTTGTGCTAGTTTAGACCTAAACAAGTTTTCAACTAATTATGACATAACTAACTTAACTATAAGCTAACCCAATTATTCTGAGCTTAAATTAACCTAACTTAACCTTAACCTAACCTTATTACTATGACTCTCACTTAACAAAACTGAACCGAAACCTAACCTTATTACTAAGACCCTAATTTAACATAACTTAACCGTAACCTAACTTATTATCCCGACCTTAACTTAACTTAACCGAAACCTAACCTTATTACTAAGACCTTAATTTAACATAACTTAACCGTAACCTAACTTATTATCCCGACCTTACCTCCTAACCTTATTACCAAGACCCTAACTTAAAATAACTTAACCGTAACCTAAATTATTATCCCGACCCTAACTTAACTTAAACCTATTATTGTGACTCTAACCTAACCTAACTTAAGCATGAAATAAATTGGCCTTACTCCAGCTTCATCAGGCGGAATTCCACACAACTCAACTGAACTTACTGTAACATAGAAAGAGAGTTCAAACTCGAAAGTTTGGGTTATGTGATCCTTGTACTCGTTCGTTTGGGAGAGCTCCAAATGTGCCCTACCGGCCTCAGCATTCAAAGTGAAAAGTAGATTGGGTAAATTAAAAAATGGGTTGGAGTGAAGCGAAGAGCGATTCTTATAGAGGTAGATTGAAAGTAGAAGCGAGAGTAAAAACAGAAGCGTAGAAGGGTCGGGGCGAGGAGTAGAGTGAGTAGATTTTAAAGTAGATAAGATTGAAAGGGAGAAATGATGAGTTAAAATCCCTAGGGGTATCGTTATAGTAGAATAAGGTAGAATGGTGCGTAGGTAGCAAGTAAGAGGGTATAATGTAATAATGTGTCCTTATTGTTTATTTCATTTCTTTTAGTCCTACTTTTATCGCTCCTTCGCTTATTCTTTCTCTTATCAATTTCGAGAGACAGATAATTTTAAGTAATTTCAAAGTAGTTTTCCTTTTTCCTGCAGGTCAGGAAATCTAGGTAGAGGTGAGAGTGATGGTGGAGGAGGTTATAAAAGGACCTTACCAATCCATTATTCAAAATATCGCTTTGCTAGTGGTCTCGGTTATCTTTATCTTCTTTATTTTCCTTCTCATATTTCCTACCTTTATCTTTCACCCGGTTCTCTCAACGCTTTTTCCACCTAAGGTAAATTTCCTGCGTTGGATTACATTATTTAGGGGAGTAACCAAAACCCTTCTTCCTCTCATTAATAAATAGAGAACAAGATTTTGCGGTTATCTCCACGATTCCTTGCAACCTATAACATTTACCACTTGCTACACACTATTTCCTTCTTCACCTCCCATTTACCACTCCACCATTGTCTACTATTTCTGTCCTCATCTCCATCACTCCACTATTTACGTCCTCATCTTCCATTTACCACTCCAATATTTACGTCCCCATCTTCCATTTACCACTCCAATATTTACGTCCCCATCTTCCATTTACCACTCCAATATTTACGTCCCCATCTTCCATTTACCACTCCAATATTTACGTCCCCATCTTCCATTTACCACTCCAATATTTACGTCCCCATCTTCCATTTACCACTCCAATATTTACGTCCCCATCTTCCATTTACCACTCCAATATTTACGTCCTCATCTTCCATTTACCACTCCAATATTTACGTCCCCATCTTCCATTTACCACTCCAATATTTACGTCCCCATCTTCCATTTACCACTCCAATATTTACGTCCCCATCTTCCATTTACCACTCCAATATTTACGTCCTCATCTTCCATTTACCACTCCAATATTTACGTCCCCATCTTCCATTTACCACTCCAATATTTACGTCCCCATCTTCCATTTACCACTCCAATATTTACGTCCCCATCTTCCATTTACCACTCCAATATTTACGTCCCCATCTTCCATTTACCACTCCAATATTTACGTCCCCATCTTCCATTTACCACTCCAATATTTACGCCCTCATCTTCCATTTACCACTCCAATATTTACGTCCCCATCTTCCATTTACCACTCCAATATTTACGTCCCCATCTTCCATTTACCACTCCAATATTTACGTCCCCATCTTCCATTTACCACTCCAATATTTACGCCCTCATCTTCCATTTACCACTCCAATATTTACGTCCTCATCTTCCATTTACCACTCCAATATTTACGCCCTCATCTTCCATTTACCACTCCAATATTTACGCCCTCATCTTCCATTTACCACTCCAATATTTACGTCCTCATCTTCCATTTACCACTCGAATTTCGTCCCACATTTTCATCAGAGCGAATTGTTCGTTAGTTTGCCGGCGATAGACTTTCATTGACTCGAGCCCGTTATCTACTTTCTACTTTTCACCTCGCCTTCCTTTTACTCTCTTAATCCAACCCCTTCTTCTTCTTTTAACCTCGTTTTTACTTCCTGCCCGTCCTTTCTACCCTTCTGTCTAGCCATTCACTTTCCACCTTCACTTTAGTCCTTCCTATATTCCAATTTACCTCTTCCACGTTTACCTTACTGCTTCTACTTTCACTCTACTCCTAGTAGACTCCCTTCTAACTTGTCTCTATCCATTTCACTTTTCATTCTACTCCTTCTATTTATCACTGCAACCCTTCTCCTCTCCCTTATATTTTCAATCAATCTCCTCTACTTTTCATCTTACCTCATTTAATAATTATCAATCAATCCCTTCTATTTTTCGCCTTAGCTCATTTCTGTACTTTATTTTATAGTTATACTCCTCCTTCAACCACACCTTAGTTCTTGCTCAACCTTTTCCATCCTTGTCTAACCTTCACTCTACATTTTTGTTCTCCTCATTCTCACTTCTATTTTCAGTCTACTCTTTTCGAGTTTATTTACCCCTTCTATTTTTCAATCTACTTCGACTTTCGCTCCACATCTTCTACTTTTCACTCTACATTTACTTTCACGCTACATTTCTTCCTTATTCTTCACCCTACTATTTTGCTTAATTAAATTTTACATTTATTCTACCTTATTTTGATTTACTTCTGCCCATTTTAACTTTTTACTCCACTCTTCACTCGAACATCGGTAACTTCTTACTTCGTCTCGTCCTACTTTGCACTGGCCTAAATCATCCTCTTACTACGTGTAATAAATCCCTTCATCCATATATTCCACTACCTTACCCACTACTTCTGAGCTTTCTACACATTTATTTTCTTGCACACCACTTGGCCTGCTTCAAAAAGTTACCGCGCTCTTCTTCACTTCCAACTCCTACCCTCTTCACTCATTTTGGGAAGATAATTTAAAGGGGGGGGGAGATCTTTCATCTTACGCCTTGCTAAAATACACACTTAACACTCCCTCATACACATATTCATTTCTTTGGCACTTTCATCTTTGCTTCGAGGATGTTATGGGTGGAAAGGCTCTTTCAACACATTCGTATCGACCCTCATTTACGTCTCTTGGTCCCAACTTAGTTTTTAAGCGCATTTTCGTCAATCGCACATACACCCCTTCCCCGGGAATGAAGTTCGTATGTGTGTTTCTTTGTGCACACTTCCTGGAGTTTTATAACGTGCCCTACTGTCCTCAGTATGTAAAGATGGCCAGGCTTATTCTTTCGGGCTTTGCTACATTTAATTTATTTAACTCTTTCTGTTTTCTCTATTTTTGCACCTTTTTTCTTCCACTCCATAGCTGGTAAAATGGAGGGAAAAAAGAAAGAATGGAAAGAAAAAGAGAATGGAAAGTAGGTAAGAATGTAAAGAGAGAAAGAATGAAAAGTAAGAAAGAAGTGAATGTAAGAAAGAAAAAGAGAATGGAAAGTAGGTAAGAATGTAAAGAGAGAAAGAATGAAAAGTAAGAAAGAAGTGAATGTAAGAAAGAATGAAAAGAAAGAAAGAATGGAAGAATTGAAAGAAAGAAACCATGCAAGGAAAGAAGGCATGCAATGTAAGAAAGAATGGAAAGTAAGAAAGAAAGAATGGAAAAAGAGAAAGAATTGAAAAAAAACAATGCAAAGAAAGAAATAATGGAAAGAAAGGAAAAAGTGAGAGAAAGAAAGAATGTAAAGAAAGAAGAATGAAAAATAAGAAAGAATGGAAAGTAAGAAAGAATGTAAAGAAGGAAGGCATGTAAAGTAAGAAAGAGTGCAAAGTAAGAAAGAAAGAATGGAAAGAGAGAAAGAATGAAAGAATGAAACAATACAAAAGAGTCTGAATTGGCTTTCCTCTGCTACTGTGCCTTCATATTATTATTATCTGTTATTCGCGGTCGGCTGCGGCTTGAGCAGCGGCGCCGTTCCTTCAGCTCGGTCCAAATGAGCACCCGCAGTCGGCTGCAGCTTGAGCAGCGGCCCCGTTCCTTCAGCTCGGTCCAAATGAGCGCCCGCGGTCGGCTGCGGCTTGAGCAGCGGCGCCGTTCCTTCAGCTCGGTCCAAATGAGCGCCCGCGGTCGGCTGCGGCTTGAGCAGCGGCGCCGTTACTTCAGCTCGGTCCAAATGAGCGCCCGCGGTCGGCTGCGGCTTGAGCAGCGGCGCCGTTCCTTCAGCTCGGTCCAAATGAGCGCCCGCGGTCGGCTGCGGCTTGAGCAGCGGCGCCGTTCCTTCAGCTCGGTCCAAATGAGCGCCCGCGGTCGGCTGCGGCTTGAGCAGCGGCGCCGTTCCTTCAGTTCGGTCCAAATGAGCGCCCGCGGTCGGCTGTGGCTTGAGCAGCGGCGCCGTTCCTTCAGCTCGGTCCAAATGAGCGCCCGCGCGCCGCCGACCCACAAGGACGGAGCGGAATACAACGTCGTTCAATTATTCGGCCACGATTAAGGAGGCCGAACACGTCACCATGGCGACGAGTAGAAGCCCAACGAACGAGTTAGTTTTCCCGATCGGCGGAATTCGCGGTTGCCATCAAAACTTCGATTAAGTTCTACAAATTTCTAGAACCCGAAGAATTCCCCATTGTAAATCCCATTAACTTTCTTCCACGGTGTAAGAATATACCCCGTGTAACGTTAGCTTCGCCTCAAACGAAGTAAATAAATGTGATTGCACTCACGCGCTTATTGATGGGGGATAGCCTAGTGGGATCCCACTCTCTTCAATAACTGTTTAATAATCCAATGAATATAATAAATTATTGAAAGAGATGGAAACAACTCTGCCTTAACTTGTCTTTCTAGACATGACCAACCTCCAAGTCCCCCGATATTTCGAGTTCGGAACAAAAGGGACAAGGATCTGCTTGATAAAACGAATAAATGAGGACAGGCATGAGAAGAAACCAATCTGAGATCGCGAAACCTCATCTCATCATCAGAGTCTCGAACGAAGAAGGTTAAAAGGGCGTATCTTCAGGAGGCTCCACTAAATATAAACGAGGACAGTGAAGATAATGCAGGTACTTTCATTCAACGTACCTCAGATGCCCCTGCATCCAATCAAAGGACTTAAAATGAACGTACTTCCATTAAAGTATGCCTAATGAACAAAAATGAACATACTTCCAATCATCGCACTTTAAAGGCAAGTACTTCCAGCCAAAGCACTTTAAAGGCAAGTACTTCCAATCAATGCACTTTAAAGGCAAGTACTTCCAATCAAATATCTTTAAATGCACACACCCAATCAATATAATTAAAATGGACACAGTTCCAAAATCAACGCACTTTAATTACAGGTACTTCCATGAACGTAATTTAAATTGGCCCAATCAAAGCACATGAAAAGCACGTACTTTAATTATAAGTACTTCAAATGTAGGATTCTAATCAACGAAATTCAAATGAACGTAGTTCCAAAAAACATACATCTAATGCACGTGCTTTAATGGGCGTACTCAAAGTCTGTGAGTGAATGCCCTAGAAGGACCACCGTGAGAGAAAGCCCTTGAAAATACCACTCTATTCTTTAAAGACCACGTGAACCAGCCTGAGAAGTTCAGAAAGTCGAGGAAGAATCCGTCACTCGCTTAATCACCTGTCCCAGCTGTGTTTGTTTTCAGGCGCCGATCGCTCTCCCCCCCTCATCCCCCGCGATAACGCCGTGCGCGGCTATATTAACCCTACCCCCACATCGCGAGGCAAATTTGATCGTCTAGAACGACGCGCTATCTTGAATTGTGTTTGCTTTGACTGGCGCCAATAATCCCTTGAGGACCGCAAGGCCCTGAGGCATCTAGCAGAGCAGCCACCCGGGTATTTAACCCGAAACTCACCATCTCTCAAGGAGATTGAAAGTCCGCTATCTACTCCGTCCAGACTGCCGTCTGTTTCCCATGACCCCCCCCCCCCTTCCCTTCCGTAACTCGTCGTCGTACGTCGTAGAAAATCTTGTCAGCAGATCTACATTCGTTAAGCTTTGGCCCCTGTTCAGAGGAAAGCTATCGAGCCCCCTTCTTTCCGGAGAGTTGTACAGCCCTCTCATCTTCACCACTCCTTCAAGATTTCCGTTCTTTCGAGACTGAGACTCCCTGCAGATCAGCAGAATCGTCTCGAGTTGAGATTACGTCTCTCTAGAGCAGAGGAAATCTCATTCTTCATCAAGAAGTAATCCAACCCCATCTTCGAGTCCTCCTAGTCAGGACTCCCCGAAGTATCTTCTTGAAGACCGTTGTCTTCCACCCCCCATCCAATTCACCCGCGCTTGAAGGTAAAGGGATCGTGTATGGTCACTCCCAGATTACCTCGTTAATCTTTACTTAATTCATTAACTACCATAAGTAATTTGTTCCCCCTTTTGTATATATATATATATATATATATATATATATATATATATATATATATATATATATATATATATATATATTGCCCCTTTTTTCATATATATTAAAATTATATTTTGGGGTACTGTCTTTATATATCCTTTGAGCTGCAACTTAGCAAGCTATTAATCTAAACCCGATCAACCGTAATTCGCACTCTTTATTAATCGCCAGAGATATCTCCAGCAGCCTGTGATCAGTTATCTGCCTGTGCTTGTGTAAGACTGAGCGCTGAGCTAATCTATACAGGTATACCTCGACATAATCACTGCTCTTTAAATGCACGTAATTCCATTCTAGGTACATCAAATTTCTCTACTTACAATCAACGAACTTCCAATGCACGTCCTCCCAACGAACGTACTTCAAATGTACGTACCTCTATTCTACAAACTTTAATTGCACGTACTTAAAATCAACGAATTTCAATGCCCATACTCCCAATCAAAGTACGTCAAATCAACGAATTTTCATTCCACACACTCAAAATAAAATACTTCAAATGCACGTTCTTCCATTCTAAATATACGCAATTTCATTCTACTTACTTCAAAAGCACGTACTTCACAATAAACGAACTTCCAATCAACGTACTTAAAATACACCTAGTTCCAATTTATGTACTTTCAATGCACTAAGTCCCACTCAACGTACAGGGAATGCACGGACTTCCATACTACGTTGTTCAAATCTGAGTACTTCTAATTATCGTACTTTAAATGCACGTACATCGAGTCTATTTAATTACAATGAATGTACTCAAAATCAACGCACTTACAATGCACGTGCTCCCAATAAACTTACTTCAAAAGCACGTACGACATTTCTATGTGCTTTAAATGTAGGTACTCCCAATCAGCATACTTCAAATGCACGTACTTTAATTGTAAGTATTCCAAATGCTCATACATTCGTTCTGCGTACTTCAAAATCCATGTAGTTAAGATGCACGTACTCCAAATCTAAAACTTACAATGCACGTACTCCCAATCAACAGGCGTCAAATATATGTACTTCCAATCAACAATGTTGTAATGCACGTCCTCTCAATCAACGTAATTCAAATGCACGTGTTTTCATTATGCATCTACGTGAATCTATTCCATATGATTCTATTCCACCTACAAAAAATAAACGTACTTCAAATGCAAGTAATTTTATGTACATATTTCAAATGCCCCTACTTTCATTCTACATTGTTGAAATGCACGTATATATGTCTTGGTACTTCAAATGTACATAACCCCAGCCACCAAATTCAAATACACGTACTCCCAATCAACGTATTTCAAATTTCCATACTTAAAATTCACGTACGTTCTATTTATTTACAGGTACTTAAATTCAACGTACTTCAAATGCAGGTACTTCCCATCAACAAACTTCCGATGTACATACTCCCAATCATCGTACTTTTAATGTACGTGTGCACCGTCTACATGCCTGAAATCAACTTACTTCCAATCACGTACTCCAAATGAACATATTTCAAATCCACGTACTTCTATTCTACATGTGCGTACTTCTAATCAAGCTATTCCTAATGCTCGTAGTTTCATTCTATTTAATTCAGTGCCAGAGGTGGGCGGTCCGATTATCCGATTAATCCGACTCGCATTTTCGAATCGGATAATCGAATCAGACTAACCCCCGCCAAACGAATCGGATAATCGCAATTGGACTGCCGAAAATTTAAAGCGATTTGCGATTAATCCAGGTCGACGTCATCGTTGTTTTTTCGCAATAACAATTTCTTAATAAATTTGTCTATATTTTTCTCATGAAAATATTTTTTAGTTTTATTCTATTCTATTCACACTTTTGCATTTTCTCTATACTATAATGCGTAAAATATCAAGATTAATTATTAAATCATATATAATAAAAAGGTTATATTTAACAAGTATCAAGTAGGTATAATTCGTGTTTAGTTTTGGTTTTTCGTACGCGTCTCATATCGGTTAAGTGACGCGCGCTGCTGCGCTGTTCCCTTGCCCCCACTTGTGAACGCTTCGAAGTAATCCTTCTGTTTTCATTTTCCTGCTATTGTGGACCCCAACGGCAGTAGGCTGTACAAATCTCTTCCCGCCCAAGTTCCGTGAGGCTTGGGTAACACTCTTCCTCAAGTATAACACACCACTCCCGAGCTCCACCTCGGTCGAGCGCGTGTTCAGCTATGGGTCGGACATCCTCAGGCCTGAGAGGGCGGCCCTCGCTGCACCGAATTTCGAGGCCCTCGTCTTCATGAAGGGCAACCTCCACCTCCTCAAGAAGGCCCACGAGGTGGAGGAGGGAGACGAGGACTAAGCCATCGGCCTTAGGGTAGAGTAGAGTGGAAAACTTTAAATATTATGAGGTATTTTGGAACATAGTTGTTAGTTGACCTTATCTTTTTTTTCGGAGAGAATATATTAGTATTACTGTGTATTTTGTGTAATATTTACTGTATAGTTTAATTTTTTGTTATATTATATTTTAGTTAAAATAAAATGTTTATTTTTTATCTTAAAAGCTTGGTTTCTCTTTGTATTAGTTAGAAACAGCTTATTTAGGGTAAAAAAACATCAAATTTCCTTTAGAAACATTGAAAATCGCTTTAAAAACATTGGATCGCTTTTAAATATATCGAATCGCTTTTAAAAAATTTAATCGAATCGGATAATCGCTAATCAGCCTTCAATTTTTTCGAATCGCGCCCACCTCTGTGAATCAATGCATAGTCCCAATAACGTATATGAAATAAACGTACTTCCATAATACATATTCCAAATGTACGTACTTCTAATAAACAAACTGCCAATGTGCGTAGTCCTAATTAACGTTCTTCAAATCCACGTACATTGATTCTAAGTATTTCCAATTAACTTACTCCAAATCAACGTTCTTACCATGCACGTACTTCCAATAAACGTGACTTAAATGGAGGTAATTTCATTCTACCTACTCTCAATGCACGTCTACTTCTAATCTACTAACTTAAAATGTAGATAAAATTGATCAACGAACTTACAATGGGTGAACTCCCAAGCAATGTACTTTAAATAGACGTACTCTAATTCTACTCACTTCGAATGCTTGTACTTTCATTCTACCTCCCTCAAACGAATAAAGTTTAAATCTACGCACTTCAAATGTACGTACTCCCAATTAACATACTTCAAATTTATGTACTTCCAATCAAAAAACTTCCAATGCTCTTGCTCCAATTCAACTTCCAATACACGTACTCCAAATAAACGTACTTCAAATATATGTATTTCCAAATAATTTACTTCAATGCACGTATTTATACCTACTTCAAGTGCGTGCACTTTCATTCTACCTAGTTTAAATGCACGTATATCCATTCTACGTAATGTAAATTAACATGCTGTTCATCAACGCACTTCCAATGTACGTACTCCCAATCAACGAACTTCAAACGCGCATTGTATATGCGCGTACTTATATTCTACGTAAAATATACGTACTTCTAATCAATGATCTTTGATTGTACATAATCCTGACCAACGTACTTCTAATGCATGTACTTCCACTCTACGTGCTTCGAATGTATTATGTTGAGGAATAAGTTCTTGCGTTTTTTTTATGTTGTGTTGATTTAAGTTTTGTTGACGTGATTTGTGCACATATTAAGAAACAATAATAAATAATGAGAGCAAAATTTGCAAAGGTTAGGCTACGTTTCTTAACAGCGTACACTGTTAGGCTTTTGCTTAGGTTACGTCTTGAAGTTGAGTAATAAGTCATTGCGGTTTATTTAAAAGTTGTGTTGATTTAATTTTTGTTGTGTACCCTCAAAATGGAATGTCAAGTTGAAAGAAAGGCGCATTTTCGACACTTGTTGTTATTCATTTTCAATCGAGACGGGAACAATGCAAACGCAGCCAAAGCTCGTCGCAATATTTGTGATGTGTACGGAGAAAATGCTTTATCAGAAAGGACAGCTCAATGGTGGTTTTCACGTTTCAAAAACGGTCATTTCAATCTTAATGGCCAAGAACTTTCTGGTCGCCTCATTAAGTTGGATGAAGATCGATTGAGCGACCTTCTTCATGAAAATCATCGTCAATCGACTAGAGAATTGGCTGTACAATTGGCGTGTGATCAGAAAACTGTAGTGAATCACCTTCATTTGATGGGGAAAGTTAAAAAACTCGGTGCATGGGTTCCGCACGCTTTGAGCGAAAGCAACAAACTTCAACGCTTAACGATTGCCGCAGGTTTGCTTGCTCGTCACAAGGCTACTTGTTTGATATAAGGACAGATTTCTTCACTGCATCATCACTGGCGACGAAAAGTGGTGTGTTTATGTCAACATGAACCATCGAAAACAATGGCTTAGCCCCAATACAAAACCACTTCCACGATTAAAGCAAGGACTTCTTCCACGAAAGACGATGCTGTGCGCGTGATGGGATTGTGAAGGCATCATTCTTTATGAGCTCCTTGCGAACAACGAGATTGTCAATGCAGAACTCTACGTTCAACAAATGTATCAACTCGCCGAAGCTATTCGTGAGAAGTGACCTCATCGACGTTATGGAGTCCTTCTGCAACACGACAATGCTCGTCCTCATATTGCTAATATGGCAAAAGACGCCATCCAAACGCTTAATTGGAAAATCCTGCCGCATCCTCCATATTCGCCAGACTTGGTTCCATCGGATTTTCATCTGTTCCGACCGCTCTTCAACAATTTAGGTGGCGTTACGTTCAATACTGATGTGGAATTAAGAACCTGGTTGGACGAATTCTTCGAGTCAAAATCCAGAGATTTTTATTACAAAGGCATCGAGAAACTAGTTGAACATTGGGAAGAAGTCGTAAATAACAACGGAGAATACATTATTGATTAATTGCATATTGTTATCAATTAAAAATGAAATTTTTCTAAAATTGTTAATGGTAATGAATAAATTTGATAAAACCGCAAGAACTTATTCCTCAACCCAATACTTACTTCCAATGCCTGTAGTCACAATCAACCTACTTCAATTTATGTAATTTCAATGCGCGAATTCCAAATCAGCACACTTCCAATTAATGTAATCCCAATCAACGTACTTCAAATACACGTACTTCCATTCTACGTACTTACAATGCACTTACTTTAAATATACGTATTTCCATTGCACATACACCCTCAATCAACGTACTTAAAAGGAAGGTATTTTATTTTATGTACTCCAAATCAAGGTACTTTCATTCTACCTATTTAAAATGCTCGTATTTCATTCAACGTAATGCAAATGTACATACTCCCTAGCAACGAACTTCCAACCAATGTATTGCCTATTAACGTACTTTGAATGCAAGTACTTTCATTCTATGTACTTCACATCAATGTACTTTTATTCTCGTAATTCATTCTACCCATTTAAAATTCTTGTACTATTATTCAACGAAGTACAAATATACATACTCCCAATCAACGAACTTCCAATCCATGTACTCCCTATCAACGTATCTCAAATGCACGTACTTCCATTCTACATACTTCAAATATACGCACTCACACTCGACGAACTTTCAATCCACTAAGTCCCAATCAATTTTTTAGAGCGACATAAGAAGCAAACAAATGTATCAAAAGTAATATTAGAATCGGATTTGGGATAAACATAAACTGAGTTGAGATTAGGTTTGAGCTATTTTCAAGGGAGCTAAAGGAAACCTGTTTGATGCAGCATTTTAACCCTTTGAATGGACAGCTGCACTAAGTCTTATGACCAATGAGATGGAAGCTGCTAGTAATTGCCAACTCCTTTCAAGAAGTTTTAGACGCAATATCTCTAAATATACATGTCGTTTATAAGTGGATTAAAACGACTAAAAGATGTAAAGATGGATATTACTGAGCAGGATTGTTAGAGACCAACAATTTGAGTTCATTTTGAAAACATTGCTGGAATCTTCTCTATTGGAAAAAAAGATGGTCGTATTTCATATTGCCACTGAGATCGATGTTTTTCGCAATACTAATCACTCCATTCCACTGAGTGTACTAAACTTAGCAAGAATTGTGCTGGTCATTTTTCAAAATCATTGTGCCAAGAAGAGTTGGGCCACATGGCAGTAATTCGAATCAAATTAAGAGCAACGAAAGCGATATTATGTATAGAATTTGATTGGAGACGAAGCTTTGATCCTGAGGGAAAATTAGAAAAAAGGAAATAACTTTTTAGAGGATTAATTGGACCAATCAAGTTCGAAGGAAAAACAGCTAACAAAATAAGGTTCCAATTTTGTGGAACTTTGAACCCCTAAATTTGACTAAACATTCCAGAAAATCAATAAAACAATTCCTGGTAATTTGAAAACAACTACTATAAAAAGACAATGAAAACTGCATAAGGATCTGTCTTTTCATCCCCACAATTTCACTTTGCATCCTTCAAGAGTTATAAAATCCGCTATACGATAATTCCAATGGCAACTCTGAATCATCTAAACCATATCGCGGTTTTGTCAACCGCGGATTTTATCTGATTTCCGGAATTGAAAGAGCTCAAAGGAACTCCATATAACTGAACAATGAAGGGAAAGGAAGAAACATTGCGAGAACATAGAAAACATAGACCAAATTTCTCGCTTTTTTTTGTTCTTTTTTATTTGGCAGTATGAACAGTTTCCCTGTACAGACTAGTAATGGAAGACAGACATTAATAAAAAAAAAAATCAGTCTACGCCTAAAAATATCTACTCAAAACGTGTCTAAAATCCTCTGGAACCTATGTTGAAAAATAAACATACATATTATATACATTAGATCATTCCTATTTCTTTTTCGAATGTTAATATAGATAAGAGCTGTTAAATATTATTCTACATGAGAATTTAGGTTACGGACATGTCCCTTATCAGCTATTTTAAAACAGGTAGCTACCACTATTCAAGAGCAAGACTAAAATAGATCTAAAACAAAATAAAAACAAATTCATAACAAAGAGAATAAACGTAAGCAACTTTACAGAAACTTGATAGCCATATTAAAATAAACGCCTTCCAAACTACGCTGGCAATTGAGCTTAACAAACTATATGATCAAGTTACAAAATTTTCACTATAAAATTGCAACAAAAACAACAATGTAATTTATAATATACAACTTTGTTAAACAGTATCGATGCAAGGTCAGCTAACATAAAAGTGAGGCTACTAAAAGTATTTTCAATACAAGGCGAAAAATAATACAGAATGGTATAATTAGAAAAAAAAATGAATATACTGAAGTGAAAAAAACTGAAAGGAAACACAACCAGGTGAATATCATATAGCATACAATACAAGTTTATCGAAAAGTCCCTACTGAAAACACATCAAAACAACTGAAACAACACCTAATAATTAAATGACGCTAATAAAAGACAAAACAGAAAGAAAATGAAAGAATTGACTAATCCTATAAGGAACTACACGATCACAATGTGCTCCAGAAAAACAGGCAAAGAAGTCCCCTTAATATAGAAGTACAAATTTTGCCCTCATTTGAGAGAATGTGAGAAATGGCAAATTTCTTAATGAGGATTTCATAACATTAGACCTTATAAAGGTAGAAGGGACAACGTCTCAATCACCTACTTACCACATTGATAACAAAATCTCGCAGTGAAAGTGAAATTCATTCTACATGTTCTAACTCTTCCGTTGTAAAGGAAGATTTAAAGGAACTACAGGTCTCTTATCGGCAATATATATTTACTTTCCCTACAGGATGCAGTGTGCGTGGAGATCTACTTATTTGTATAAAATTTACATATTGTGTATTTTTTACAATACTAAAAGGTTTTTACTAATATAAATCATGAATCAATATATTAGTTAATAAAAACGAGCGATCACGAGA
Source organism: Ceratothoa steindachneri (assembly GCA_963969495.1). Classification (NCBI taxonomy): domain Eukaryota; kingdom Metazoa; phylum Arthropoda; class Malacostraca; order Isopoda; family Cymothoidae; genus Ceratothoa; species Ceratothoa steindachneri. The sequence continues at coordinate 220,118,634 of OZ018320.1, forward strand.
AATAATGGTTTCATGCTGTGATCAAAAGTCTTCACACGGCGGTGGCACAAAATCTCTTCTATAAAATATAACAAATATGGAACAGTTTGCGAAGTTATGCCATTGAAAGCACTTCAATAAATATGTTCGAGAGTAGCAAAGATAAATATTCCTTTAAAATATAACTTAAAAAAAAGGTATTAAACTAAGTCCGTTTACATCTCCTCTCTTACTTCTTTTCTCAATCTTTCATTTCGGACTTTCACTTCTTCTCTTCGCTTGAACTCGCCACGAGTGGATCTGAGGGTCTTTGTTCGTTCGGAACTCTATAATTACACTGGTAACCAAGTGACAAAGAGCATCTATCAGCCATTAATTGCAGACACCAACCGGAACAGGTAGTTTACACAAACACCGATAGCGCATGATTTATATCAACCATCTTTAAAGTTGCTTATTCATTTTTACTTTCTCTTGTTTACTTTTAATTATTTACTTCTACTTGTTTACTTGTTGGTTTTAATTTTATTTTACTTGTTTAGTTTTAATTATTCATTTTTACTTTTGTAATTTATTTCTTTTGTTTTTACCTTCCATTTTTTACCTTTAGTTATTTACTTTCACTTGTTAACTTTATTTTGTCTACTTTCTATTTTGTTAATGCAAGTTTACTGTAAAATAATAATGATAATAAATGAAAAGGAAAATAAAATAAAAGAAAATGGAAAAAGGGAAAATAATGAACATCTTCGATCTTCATTGACAGTCTTGAAGATTACCCCCGCCCCCCCTTAAGAACACAAAAGTATGCCTTCTAGTTCATACGATAAATATTTTCGCAAAAAAACAATAATAAAGTGAAAACTAACATGGGAACCTCATCGGAAACATTTAAAAAAGCGCTCTGAAATGTATTAAAAATTAAGGTATGTACAAATTTTGACCTACTTAAACCGAGATGCTCAAGGAGGACACTCCTTGGCGCGTTCACTACGGAATAAATAAATTTTGATATCAGTTTTTCTACGTAGTGGAGTTAAATCAAGTGTGAAAGTGCAAGTGACACTGGAAGATGAGAATGACTAGGCATTCTTGGGACCCCCCACCCCAACCCATCACCAGGGACTTTATTCAGGAGAAGTCTTCCGCCGCCTGCCCTTTGCCGTCTGGGTTGTCGTGGCATCACCGAGCGAAGACGAGGTGACAAGGGTGAAGGATGATGACAGAGTGAAAATGGTTTGGGAAGAAGGGACTTCTTAACATTTATTATCGTTGTTTACATTTGTTAGTAGTAATTTTCTGTCTTATTTATTTGTTTATTTGGATTTTTAAATTTAATAAAGAAACGAAATTGATATAACCAACGAAGGCATTTTAATGGGGAATGAAGATAATAAAGATAAACAAAGGTGGCTAAAAATGAAGAAAAGATGGAAAATAATAAAGATAAAGGATGGCAGAGCTCCTAATAACAAAAGGTAGTTAATTCCTAATACTGAGGACGGTAGGGTACGTTAGAAACAATCAGGAGCATCTTTGTATTGAAGTACGAAGATGCCCTCAAGGGGGAGCAGAGGAAGGGGGGGGGGGAAGGCGACCAGAAACTAAGCAAACAAAAAAATCAAGAATATCAAAACCCAGCAATCAACATCGCCCTGCAAGGAAAATTGATTAATTAATCAATTATTGATTAAATCAAGTCGACCTTGACAGCTAGACACCCTAAACAATATATGCCTGGGATGATGCATGGACATGAAGATGGACAGGATGATATACATGAAAATAATAGACTAAACAATGATATACATAAGAGAAGAAATAACAAAAGAATATCTCGACTTAATTGTTTTCTATTTCCTTTGTCAATCCGTCGTTTAATTGCTAATTCTTTGATTGTCTATTGTAATCTTACAATCACATTAATCGTGCTATTCTTCAATTATTGTTTATTTGGTGTCCAATTGTTGTATAATTATGGTACAATTATTGCTCACCCATATTGGCCAAGCCTTCGGTCTGGGCGACCATCTTCGGGGCGATGGTCTTCTCTCGCTTTGAACTCTGATTTCGGGTCTCACGCGCTCAATCCCTTCTAAAGCTACTGTATAGGAGAATAGTTTCAGTATGAATATTACCATACCCTCTTCAGTATGGTTTGGTATGGTAAACTTTGTTCTGAAAATAGTCTCGTGAATAAATTTTATGCTCCTATACAGTGACTTCATTATCATATATATATATATATATATATATATATATATATATATATATATATATATATATATATATAAATACATATATGTCTTTTTAAAAGCCAAATGAAATGAAAATTGGTGACACAACCCGGAAAAACACTTAGGAGAATATCACGTGAATCAATCTTAAGCTTTGATTGGTTTACGTGATATTCTCCTAAGTGTTTTTCCGGGTTGTGTCACCAATTATCATTTCCTTGGGCCTTTAAAAATACATCTATAAAAATCACGCGTCATGTGATTTTCTATTTATATATATATATATATATATATATATATATATATATATATATATATATATATATTCCCTCAACGACCTGGTTTCTGTTTTCAAGAGCCTTGTGAAAAACAGATTTGTACTCTCCAACAACTGAAGGGTGAATTTCTTTGTATACAAATGGATTTAAATTTAGAAACTAAATTTATCCGACATTTTCAATCTTTTCTTACCATTCGCGACCTCTCTTTTGGCCTCCCCTTTTTTCGCATCTCTGAATCGAAATGTTGTTATCCTCACACTATTGAGGGAAGCTGCAATATACCCACTGAAGGTATGCGGTTGCTATAGCAACGAGTAACCACCTTCACACTGCCTCAGGCATTGCTGGGGAACGCTCCTCCCCCTTGCCAAGAGGGTGACTGTATGCAAGGGACTCCCCGTGGGTGAAAACGACCCCCTGTACTGCCACAGCGAAAGTGAAGGTTAAAAATACCCAATTGATACAGTTCCTTTTTAAGGGTTGTTAAATTTATCTTGGGTACAGTCGCTCGGCCTGGGTGAAGAGCGTCCCCCTGTCATGCCCAACGCAGCGTGAAGGGGGTTGCTCCTCGTTGCTATAGCAACCGCAGATTCATAATCAATTAAACCATCAGACCTTTTTCCTTCCCCTCTTGTCCAAGATCACTCGACCCCGCTATTTCCGTTCAACTTCAACCATCAATCAATCAATCGCCAACAAAAGTCTTATTTTTATAATCAACTCTTCAAAACGAGACTCTTTTTATCTCTTTCTCCGGTTTAGTCCTTGAAGGAAACCGGTCCCGAACTGACCCAGGAAGAGCGGCATAATAATCTTGTCTTCCCCGCATCACAAGATCCCTGGTCACCCTGCGGCAGTGGCACTACATTTATATATATATATATATATATATATATATATATATATATATATATATATATATATATATATATATATATATATATATATATATATATAGTAAACAAGGTCAACAGACCTAAGTCGCGAGCTCTCAATTATTCTTACTTATGACCTTATGATCCTATAACCTTCAAAACTTTCATCAAATGGGGCAATCCAACCCATAGTTACTTTTCTTTTAATAGTTCTAGGACTAACTTTGGGAGGACCTCGGCAATTATATCATTCGAGAGAGAAGGTAAAGCCACATAGGTATTTCCAATCTCGTTAGAATCGGCTGAATAGTTACGATGTTATTACCAAATAACTCATTGGAGAGTAAAGTGTTTACCATCAGACCGACGACTTACGGAACAACATAGTAATTTATAGAGTCGCTTACACACGACTGAAAACGAATCTATCTTAATTTCTTGCCTTACGAGCGGAATCTACCTGACGTTTCTTATGTTCAACCAAGAAGTTAAAATTGGGCACGTAACTTACCGATGTCAAGACTCATTAGGGAATTTAAATCTTCATCCTAATTCTTGAGCGAAATTTTCAGAAATTAATCTTCAAACTAATTCCTGAGCGAAATTTTCATTAATTAATCTTCATCCTAATTCCTGAGCGAAATTTTCAGTAATTAATCTTCATCCTAATTCCTGAGCGAAATTTTCATTAATTAATCTTCATCCTAATTCCTGAGAGAAATTTTCATTAATTAATCTTCATCCTAATTCATGAGCGAAATTTTCAGTAATTAATCTTTATCCTAATTCCTCAGCGAAATTTTCATTGATTAATTTTCATCCTAATTCCTGAGCGAAATTTTCATTAATTAAACTTCATCCTAATTCCTAAGTGAAATTTTCATTAATTAATCTTCTCTTAATTCCTGAGCGAAATTTTCATTAATTAATCTTAATCCTAATTCCTGAGCGAAATTTTCATTAATTAATCTTAATCCTAATTCCTGAGCGAAATTTTCATTAATTAATGTTCATCTTAATTCATGAGGAAAATTTTCATTAATTAATCTTGATCCTAATTCCTAAGCGAATTTTTTAAAATTAATCTTCATCTTCATTCCTGAGCGAGATTTTCAGTAATTAATCTTCATTCTAATTCCTGAGCGAAATTTTCATTGATTAATTAATGTTCATCTTGATTCCTGAGCAAAATTTTCATTAATTAATATTCGTCTTAATTCCAAGGCGAAATTTTTATTAATTAATCTTCATCCTAATTCCTGCGCGAAATTTTCATTTATTAATCGTCATCTTAATTTCTGAGCAAAATTTTTAGTAATTAATCTTCATCTTCATTCCTGAGCGAAATTTTAATTAATTAATCTTCATCTTAATTCCTGAGCGAAATTTTCATTAATGAATCTTCATCCTAATTCCTGAGCAAAATTTTCATTAATTATCTTCATCCTAATTCCTGAGCGAAATTTTCATTAATTAATCTTTATCTTAATTTCTGAGCGAAATTTTCAGTAATTAATCTTAATCCTAATTCCTGAGCGAAAATTTCAGTAATTAATCTTAATCCTAATTCATGAGCGAATTTTTCATTAATTAATCTTCATCTTAATTCCTGAGAGAAATATTCATTAATTAATGTTCATCTTGATTCCCGAGTGAAATTTTCATTAATTAATCTTCATCCTAATTCCTAAGCGAAATTTTCATTAATTAATCTTCATCTTAATTCCTGAGCGAAATTTTCATTAATTAATCTTCATCCTAATTCCTGAGCAAAATTTTCATTAATTAATCTTCATCCTAATTCCTGAGCGAAATTTTCATTAATTAATCTTCATCCTAATTCATGAGCGAAATTTTCAGTAATTAATCTTTATCCTAATTCATCAGCGAAATTTTCATTGATTAATTTTCATCCTAATTCCTGAGCGAAATTTTCATTAATTAATCTTCATCCTAATTCCTGAGCGAAATTTTCATTAATAAATCTTCATCCTAATTCCTGAGCGAAATTTTCATTAATCAATCGTCATCCTCTTTCCTGAGCAAAGTTTTCATAATTAATCTTCATCCTAATTCCTGAGCGAAATTTTCATTAATTAATCTTCATCCTAATTACTGAGCGAAATTTTCCTATATTAATCTTCATCCTAATTCCTGAGCAAAGTTTCATTAATAAATGTTCATCTTAATTCCCGAGAGATATTTTCATTCATTAATCTTCATCTTAATTCCTGAGCGAAATTTTCATTAATTAATCTTCATCCTAATTCCTGAGCGAAATTTTCATTAATTAATCTTCATTCTAATTCCTGAGCGAAATTTTCATTAATTAATGTTCATCCTAGTTCCTGAGCGAAACTTTCATTAATTAATCTTCATCCTAATTCCTGAGCAAAATTTTCATTAATTAATCCTCATCCTAATTCCTGAGCGAAATTTTCATTAATTAATCTTTATCCTAATTCCTGAGTCGAAATTTTCCTTTATTAATCTTAATCCTAATTCCTGAGTGAAATTTTCATTAATTAATCTTCATTCTAATTCCTGAGCGAAATTTTCATTAATTAATGTTCATCCTAGTTCCTGAGCGAAACTTTCATTAATTAATCTTCATCCTAATTCCTGAGCAAAATTTTCATTAATTAATCCTCATCCTAATTCCTGAGCGAAATTTTCATTAATTAATCTTTATCCTAATTCCTGAGTCGAAATTTTCCTTTATTAATCTTAATCCTAATTCCTGAGTGAAATTTTCAATAATTAATCTTCATTCTAATTCCTGAGCGAAATTTTCATTAATTAATGTTCATCCTAGTTCCTGAGCGAAATTTTCATTAATTCATGTTCATCTTAATTCCTGAACAAAATTTTCATTAATTAATCTTCATCCTAATTCCTGAGCGAAATTTTCATTAATTTATCTTCATCCTAATTCATGGGCGAAATTTTCAGTAACTAATCTTTATCCTAATTCTTCAGCGAAATTTTTATTAATCAATCTTCATCGTATTTCCTGAGCGAAGTTTTCATTAATTAATCTTCAGCCCAATTCCTGAGCGAAATTTTCATTAATGAATCTTCATCCTAATTCCTGAGCGAAATTTTCCTTTATTAAAATATAATTCCTGAGCGAGATATTTATTAATTAATCTTCATCCTAAGTCCTTAGCGAAATTTTCATTAATAAATGTTCATCTTAATTCCCGAGCGAAATTTTCATTTATTAATCTTCATCTTAATTCCTGAGCGAAATTTTCGTTAATTAATCTTCATCCTAATTCCAGAGCGAAATTTTCATTAATTAATGTTCATCTTGAATCCTGAGCGAAATTTTCATTAATTAATCTTCATCCTAATTCCTGAGCGAAATTTTCATTAATTAACTTCATCCTAATTCCTGAGCGAAATTTTCATTTAATGAATCTTCATCCTATTTCCTAAACGAAGTTTTCATTAATTAATCTTTATCTTAATTCCTTAGCGAAATTTTCATTAATTAATCTTCATCCTAATTCCTGAGCGAAATTTTCCTTTATTTATCTTAATCCTAATTCCTGAGCGAAATTTTCATTAATTAATCTTCATTCTAATTCCTGAGTGGAATTTTCCTTTATTAATCTTCATCTTAATTCCTGAGCGAAATTTTCATTAATTAATCTTCATCCTAATTCCTGAGCAAAATTTTCATTAATTAATCTTCATCCTAATTCCTGAGCGAAATTTTCATTAATTAATGTTCATCTTAATTCCTCAGCGAAATTTTCATTAATTAATCTTCATCCTAATTCCTGCGCGAATTTTTCATTAATTAATCTTCATCCTAATTCCTGAGCAAAATTTTCATTAATTAATCTTCATCCTAATTCCTGAGCAAAATTTTCATTAATTAATCTTCATCCTAATTCCTGAGCCAATTTTTTAAAATTAATCTTCATCTTCATTCCTGAGCGAGATTTTCAGTAATTAATCTTCATTCTAATTCCTGAGCGAAATTTTCATTAATTATCTTCATCCTAATTCATGAGCGAAATTCTCAGTAATTAATCTTCATCTTCATTCCTGAGCGAAATTTTCATTAATTATTCTTCATCTTAATTCCTGAGCGAAATTTTCATTAATTAATCTTCATCCTAATTCCTGAGCGAAATTTTCATTAATTATCTTCATCCTAATTCCTTAGCGAAATTTTCATTAATTAATCTTCATCTTAATTCCTGAGTGAAATTTTCAGTAATTAATCTTAATCCTAATTCCTGAGCGAAATTTTCAGTAATTAATCTTAATCCTAATTCCTGAGCGAATTTTTCATTAATTAATCTTCATCTTAATTCCTGAGCGAAATTTTTATTAATTAATGTTCATCTTGATTCCCGAGCGAAATTTTCATTAATTAATCTTCATCCTAATTTCTAAGCGAAATTTTCATTAATTAATTTTCATCTTAATTCTTGAGCGAAATTTTCATTAATTAATCTTCATCCTAATTCCTGAGCAAAATTTTCATTAATTAATCTTCATCCTAATTCCCGAGCAAAAATTTTTATTAATTAATCTTCATCCTAATTCCTGAGCGAAATTTTAATTAATTAATCTTCATCCTAATTCATGAGCAAATTTTTCAGTAATTAATCTTTATCTTAATTCCTCAGCGAAATTTTCATTAATTAATTTTCATCTTAATTCCTGAGCGAACTTTCATTAATTAATCTTCAACCTAATTTCTGAGCGAAATTTTCATTAATTGATCTTCATTCTAATTCCTGAGCAAAATTTTTATTAATTAATCTTTAGCCTAATTCCAGAGCGAAATTTTAATTAATTAATGTTCATCTTGATTCCTGAGCGAAATTTTCATTAATTAATCTTCATCCTAATTCCTGAGCGAAATTTTCATTAATTAAATTCATCCTAATTCCTGAGCGAAATTTTCATTAATTAATCTTCATCCTATTTCCTAAGCGAAGTTTTCATTAATTAATCTTCATCCTAATTCCTGAGCGAAATTTTCCTTTATTCATCTTAATCCTAATTCCTAAGCGAAATTTTCATTAATTAATCTTCATTCTAATTCCTGAGTGGAATTTTCATTAATTAATCTTCATCTTAATTCCTGAGCGAAATTTTCATTAATTAATCTTCATCCTAATTCCTGAGCAAAATTTTCATTAATTAATCTTCATCCTAATTCCTGAGCAAAATTTTCATTAATTAATCCTCATCCTAATTCCTGAGCGAAATTTTCATTAATTAATGTTCATCTTAATTCCTGAGCGAGATTTTCAGTAATTAATCTTCATTCTAATTCCTGAGCGAAATTTTCATTAATTAATGTCCATCTTAATTATTGAGCGAAATTTTCATTAATTGATGTTCATCTTAATTCCTGAGCGAAATTTTCATTACTTAATCTTCATCTTAATTTCTGAGCGAAATTCTCTGTAATTAATCTTCATCTTCATTCCTGAGCGAAATTTTCATTAATTAATCTTCATCTTAATTCCTGAGCGAAATTTTCATTAATTAATCTTTATCCAAATTCCCGAGCAAAATTTTTTTTATTTAATCTTCATCCTAATTCCTGAGCGAAATTTTCATTAATTAATCTTCATCCTAATTCATGAGCAAAATTTTCAGTAATTAATCTTTATCTTAATTCCTCAGCGAAATTTTCATTAATTAATCTTCATCCTAATTCCTGAGCGAAATTATTATTAATTCATCTTCATCCTAATTCCTGAGCAAAATTTTCATTAATTAATCTTCATCCTAATTCCTGAGCGAAATTTTGAGTAATTAATCTTCATCCTAATTCCTGAGTGAAATTTTCAGTAATTAATCTTAATCCTAATTCCTGAGCGAAATTTTCAGTAATTAATCTTAATCCTAATTCCTGAGTGAATTTTTCATTAATTAATCTTCATCTTAATTCCTGAGCGAAATTTTCATTAATTAATGTTTATCTTGATTTCCGAGCGAAATTTTCATTAATTAATCTTCATCCTAATTTCTAAGCGAAATTTTCATTAATTAATGTTCATCTTAATTCCTGAGCGAAATTTTTATTAATTAATCTTCATCTTAATTCCTGAGCAAAATTTTTATTACATAATCTTCATCCTAATTCCAGAGCGAAATTTTAATTAATTAATGTTCATCTTGATTCCTGAGCGAAATTTTCATTAATTAATCTTCATCCTGATTCATGAGCAAAATTTTCAGTAATTATTCTTTATCCTAATTCCTGAGCGAAATTTTCATTAATTAATCTTCATCCTAATTCCTGAGCGAAATTTTCCTTTATTAATCTTCATCCTAATTCCTGAGCGAAATATTCATTAGTTAATCTTCATCCTAATTCCTGAGCGAAATTTTCATTAATAAATGTTCATCTTAATTCCCGAGCGAAATTTTTCATTAATTAATCTTCATCTTAATTCCTGAGCGAAGTTTTCGTTAATTAATCTTCATCCTAATTTCAGAGCGAAATTTTCATTAATTAATGTTCATCTTGATTCCTGAGCCAAATTTTCATTAATTAATCTTCATCCTAATTCCTGAGCGAAATTTTCATTAATTAACTTCATCCTAATTCCTGAGCGAAATTTTCATTAATCAATCTTCATCCTATTTTCTAAGCGAAGTTTTCATTAAGTAATCTTTATCCTAATTCCTGAGCGAAATTTTTATTAATTAATCTTCATCCTAATTCCCGAGCGAAATTTTCCTTTATTAATCTTAATTCTAATTCCTGAGCGAAATTTTCATTAATTAATCTTTATCCTAATTCCTCAGCGAAATTTTCATTAATTAATGTTCATCCTAATTCATCAGCGAATTTTCATTAATTAATCTTCACTCTAATTCCTCAGCGAAATTTTCATTAATTAATGTTCATCTTAATTCCTGAGATAAATTTTCATTAATTAATGTTCATCTGAATTCTTGAGCGAAATTTTCATTAATTAATCTTCATCCTAATTCCTGAGCGAAATATTCATTAATTAACGTTTATCTTAATTCTCAGCGAAATTTTCATTTATTACTCTTCATCCTAATTCCTGAGCGAAATTTTCATTAATTAATCTTCATCCTAATTCCTGAGCGAAATTTTCATTAATTACCCTTCATCCTAATTCCTGAGCGAAATTTTCATTAATTAATCTTCATCCTAATTCATAAGCGAAATTTTCATTAATTAATCTTCATCCTAATTCCTGAGCGAAATTTTCATTAATTAATCTCCATTATAATTCCTGAGCAAAATTTTCATTAATTAATGTTCATTCTTTGAATAGTTGCTCACAAACAAGTATTTAAAAACATGATTATCAAAACAAGTAGTTTTACCTTGAGGTAATTATTCCTAAAGTGTTAATAAAATATATTAAGACGACTGCCATCTATTTATATTTTAGAGCATAATTACAATTTAAATTACTAGTACTGCGTATCCTCGGTTACAGTATCAAGATTAACAGAGAAATGATGGAGGAAAATAGAAAATATATTCTTCAAAATTATTTCTAAGAGAATTTCATTTTTAAATTCTTTTTCTCAAAACAGAAATTCCACATCTTTACTTTTCATTTTTCTTGAATCGAGCAAAGGCAGAAATAATTTTAAATTTGAAGCAAATTCTTTCTTTTAGACAAATAACGTTGAAAGGTAAAAAACTTGCAGAAAATGAAGCAAGTTCTATCATTAACTTTGTACCCCTTTGCATATTTGAGTTTACTTCATTTAACTGTTCTGTTATATAAATCATAAAAAAATTCTCTTGAATCTATTAGAGATTTTTCAGTTCAGGTGAACTGTTCCCTTCGGTCTCATAAAAATTGTAATTTTATCAAGATATTCCTAAAAAAGGTTTTAGTAAAATACTATTATTTAACCATTGGATATTAGTGCAAACAAACAAAGCATCAACCTCATTTCAGATATTATAGAATTGTCTGTGATCTAGGCTCCAGGAACAAAAAATTGAATGTTTTTAGTTAATATTCATAACATGTTCCATTTTCAGAACTTTGCGACACAGAACTTCACGATGCATGATACATACAATACACAATATAAAATTGATATCAAAATTTTCCCATTTTGATTTTAATCTCTCAGTAACACAATTTTCATACCTACTATTAGTGGAGCTCCATCATTAGCCAAAGTCACAGACGGATTCTAATGAAAAACAACTTTATCCAACGATATAAATAAAGCATGCGATAAATTTTCCCTGTTGTACTCCCTTTTAATAGAATAAGCCCCCGAAATCTTATATAATGTCCATTTCTTTTATCCACCCCACGAATATAAATGCAAAACTTCGCTATATCAGTTATATCTGGGCCTCGGTCAATAGCTATTGACAAAATAAGAAAAGATTTTGATCTATCAAGTTGCATATTTAAATTTTCATTTATATGTATTGAAAACTATAGCGTCTCCCAACGGGTGTGTGAAAACTGCCCCGTGGGAAGAATGAAAACGAATTCGTGTCTGTGACGGTAACAGTTAAAATAGATCAATTGAAACAGTCTTTTGGGTGGCTGATAGATGGATGAAAAGATTGCTTTTATAAACGCATTTTCAGTTATATCGACACTGGCACTACAACAGAATTTCTTGATCAAAGACTTTTTAATTAAATTGCTCTCTGAAAATGTTTTTCATGTTAAAGCTACACTTTATTTATGTACATTTCAAACCAATGTTGCGTTTAGTCGCCTGAACGTGACTCTAAGGTTACCATGTCGGTAGGTATGTCGGTTGGTCGGATAATAACCATTTTACTTTTCAATGAACCTTTTGGCAATAACATCGAAATTATTGGGTCGATTCTAACGAAATTTGAAACCCTTATGTTGTTTTACATTGACTTTTGAATGATATAATGGTCAAGGTCTTCCCAAAGTTACTCCGGGAATTATCTGGCAATAACATCGAAATTATTAGGTCGATTCTAACGAATATTGAAACTCTTATGTTGTTTTACATTCTCTTCCAAATGATATAACTGTCAAGGTCCTCCCAAGGTTAGTCGAGGAATTATTGAAATTTTTGAAGGTCGTAAGGCCATTTAGTCCTAAGGTCCTAAGTCAGAATAATTGAGAAACCGTGACTTAGATGTGTTGACCTTGTTCTAATAAAGAGATATGTGATAACTTCTTCACGAATTACCTCACTACAAATACTCGCATTCCTATTTAGTCTTGAAATGTCTTCTTTGATCATTGTATCCGTTTGCAATTGAAATTTTCTCATTCTAAGCCAAAAATTGTTGGATTTACAATAATAAAATAAACTGTATATTTGTGTCTTCGAGTCCTATAACATCACGGGTATATTTGATAAATCTTCAATTATAAGTGACTTTGAACATTTATTTAATTTAAAATTTAGGCGATAATATTCGAACTATTAAGTAACTGTCCTATACTGTTGCTATAGTAACCGCATGTTGGATTTAAGTTCCCTCCAAAATGAAATCCTCATCTGCCCTCATTTTCCTTGATTATTTGTTACTACTTATCGACTTTTCCTTGTTTAGTCATGTTGGGTGGAAGTGAATGTATCGTAAGAAAGTATATATTAATAAATCACCTAAATAGAATAACATAACTGAAAACCACTCAAACGATTAAAAAAAAAACACGAGGATAAATGTTGCCGAAAAAACAACGTAAAATATCAGAATTTCTTTTATATATTTTATTTTTATTTAACAACAAAATAAAATGTACGTACAAACAAAATCAAATAAAAATTATTTAAAATTCAAGATATCCAATTCCTAAAAAGACGATCTATTATACAACGTGGCGGGGCTAATCGACCGGTAAACATGTTAAAGACCTGTTCATTGTTATTGCGCGCGATCAACAATAATATGTTTGAAATCCGACTGGAAGAAGGATCTCAGTAAACTAACCATTTGAGGCAACATAAAAATGAAATAATTACTAAAAGAAATTATTGTTGAAACTAACTAAAAAAAACAAATTCCGTATCAAAATTTTGAAAATAATATAAAATCCATTAATTATTTGAAACAACCCTTCAATATGGAACACGCCACTGGGCCAGGCCAATAGGTTGAAAACATGTTTATTGGTATTTCTCGGGAATGGACTGCTAAAAAGAGATTTCCTCTTTTATTGTATTATGTGTGAAAGTGAATTGAACATATATTTAAGTAGCATAGAATGAGAATAACAACTGTGACTTGGAGGCAGAAATGGTAGCAGGTAGCTAGGGTACCAAAGAACGATAAAGGTTACTATGCTAATTTACGGTACTTTCCAAAATATCCCGTGCCTCACTTTTTGAAAAATTACAAATTATTATATATTAATAGCCGACAAATAAATGAAATACATTAAATAAATAAAAATAACAACTTGAACCCACACAAAAACACGGACAAAAAAGAAAAATACATGATCAAGTGCCGAGGGGAGGCCGGCTCCCTCCCTCCATCCTCCACCCCGAAATCAAATACAATCCAGAGGCCCACCTTCTCCAAGAACTAGATCAACCCGAAATCTGGAATGGACAAATCCGTCCCGTGTAGAAGAGACAATCGGTAGCGAACCCGCTCGTCCAGGTACCGGGACAGATAGCGCGCGCGAAATTCCCCCCAAGCGAGAATGTGTCCCGCTTTTTGACCGAGCGGATGATGATTCAAATGAAATTACTCGAACTAAAACTAAAATATGTTTATTATTATCGTAATAGAATTAATTAATTATGTTACTAAATTATCAAGGACTGTTATCACAGAATGACTTAAGAGAGACAATGAAGGTCGAACCCTGTTCAAGGAAATAAAAGCATGAGTAAATCGATTTTCTATTTTAAAAAATAGAAATGGACGTGGGCCGTGTTGAACATCCTGGCGGGCCGTGTGTCCAACACTGGTCTAATTACTGTTCCACTCCTGTGCAATTATTGAATTGTACGAGTTTATTTACTCATTCAGAACGCAAGAATTTGTTCGGTGGCCAGCAAGAACTTTTTCGAAGAACGGCAGGAACTTGTTTGGTGGCCGACAAGAACTGGTTCAGTGGCCTGCATTAATTTGTTCGGAGGGCGACAAGAACTTGTTCGGTGACTGATGAGAACTTGTGCGGTGGACGGCAAGAATTTGTTCTGAGAGCAGCAAGAACCTGTTCGGTGATCGACATGAACTAGTTGGAATAACGACAAGTTGTTCTAAGAGTGGAGATAACTTGTTCGGAAGGCGGCAGGAACTTTTTCGAACTGATAGGAACTTGTTCGGAGGACGGCAAGAACTTGTTCCGAGGATGCCAAGAACTTTTTCGGTGGATGGCAAAAATTTGTTCGGTGGCCGACAAGAGCTTGTTTAAAAACCAACAAGAACTCGTTTGAGACTGGCAAGAACTTGTTCTGTGTTTAGCAAGAACCCCGCTCAGTCGATGGGCGTCTTGGTTCTGATAGCAAAGAACGCTTGAGCACGTGAGTTCGAATCCTAATCTTTTATTCACTTTCCAATAGCGGTTAAACGAGTTTCCCTATTTTATCCGTTTCTAAAAATCCCATTTTCTTTCTTAAGCTATTTAAGGTTCACGTAATATATTCCACAGAGTTTTATCCATCTATACACTGACGAATTTCATACACAATCGTGTCTGTTAGATTTGAATAGGCATGAAAGGTCAATTTCCGTGGTTCAGGATCAATTCGAGTGAACACTAGGTCTACTTCTTTATCTACCTTCTACTTATTCTTTAATGAGTAAAAATACCCTCGTCAGTTGCTCAAGCTGTCTTACCCGATTAATTAAAATCCCACCCTTTTCGCTTTGGAGGGACGTGCACATAGCGACACCAAATAGTCCTCTGGAGAGAGTCCAGATGTAAATAAAGTGAGACACATAGACTTAATATGCATATTTAGTCGAGTGATAAACTGGCCGCGCCTCGCACCCCGAGAAGAGCGGACAACCTTTGGATGGCTGAGTGATCCCTTGCAGATGTTGCAGTAGCGGGTGATATACCATTCGTGTTTAGGAGACTGAAAGTCCTGGAAGCTGGGTCGGAGATTGAGGTTGGTTAAACGGGTTTCTTGTTCTTTTTTCATTTAATAATTCTTCTTTTTCCTTTAATTCTTCTCATTTTTAGAATTTCTCTTTTTATTCCAATCTCTAGCATTCTTCTGTATGCCTGAAGGGGGGAATCGCGTTTATATTTATAAATGTCGGGCTCGTTTTACGAAATCAAACCTGGAAATTTGTAATACACCCTATTACACCGTTTGTGCTTTGTATCCTTTTTACTCGCCACCGTTTCTCTTCCTCTGAAGGTTAAAGAAAAATAACTCTGTTGGATTACACCTAGCTATTTATTTCTCAAAGATTAATGCATAAATTACAGGAAGCAAAAACCTGTAAGGTATCACACGTACTCCACAACCTGTAGCCGATCACTTGGACCTCATAAGATGTAGCATATGTGATGGAACCCACAACCTATAGCGTTTCACATAAAACCCACAACCCGTAGCGCATCTCATGGAACCCACTACTTGTTGCGTATCATATGAAACCCACAACATGAACCGTAACACCTTAAACCACAACCTTTAATGTACCAAATTGACTCCATAGTCACCAGTATATCGCATGGAACCCACAACCTGTATGGACCACGTGGAATGTACCCTCACATGTACCTACGTATATCCTTGTGAGGTGCGTCAAGGATTGCAGTGCAACCGAACCCATATGCACAAACACAAATCTATAATAACAGCAAATGTTTGTGTTAGCTACATTCCGTCACACATACATCGACTCTAGAGTAGGGTGAAGATCTCCCACCCCTCGGACCAAGAGCCGCCAGAGAGAGGCGACTAGTATTCACTAAAAAGACCTAACCACACTTCTTCATGCATGATCCGTACAAAGCTTGAGTCAACCAGATCTCATGCATTCAGCGTTACCCCACGGTCGTGGGTCACTGGGACATCTTTGAAGCGCTGCCAACAGTGCGGCAGCTTACATCTTAAAATTGCTACCCTCCTTATCCGCAAAGCATCAAATTGCGTGCACGCTGCTCTCAATGGCTGTGGGTGGTTCTGTCTGTTATATCCGCACATTTTTACTTCCCCATCTTTACCATTTTCTTTATAGACCCATTTTTTTATGGGGAAGATGCCCGCATTAGTTTCTTTAAATTTAACAAGTCGCGGGGTCTCACATTCTGATTTATGACTTTAGGATCTTCAAAGCATTCAATAATTCCTGGACTAACTTTGGGAGGACCATAGCAATTATATCATTTGAAAGAGAATGTAAAACAACATAAGGATTTTAAATTTCATTAAAATCGGTCGAATAGCTACAGTGTTTTTATCAAACCCCCCAAAAGCAAAATAGAGCCCGTCTTACATACTGAGATGTAGAGTCACCCGCGACTAAAAACGAAATCACGAACTGAGCTCATCGCGTCATCATAAATCAACGCGAAAACGGGAGGGGGAATTTGACGATTTACGGTGTCGTTATTCTATGGTTGTCGCTTTTGAGGGAGTCGCTATTTTTTTAAGGTGAAAACCAACGAAGGCATCTGTCGCAGAAATTTTGTGAGTCTAAGAAGCCATTCAAAATTCTATTATTAATTTAAAACGAAAACCAACGAGGGCATTTCCAGAGGATAGTTTGTAAAGATTAAATGAAAATATATGGAGGAGTGCCGTAGATTTACCTACCCAGATTGGGGCCTGGAGGGCACGAATTTCTCTAGATATTAAGGCTTTGAACTATAGCTTGGGAAACAAATCAGGCCGAACAATGATTGAATCCGACTAAAGGAAAATTAAATAGCTACATTAACGACCATAAATACTCCCCCCCCCCACACAAATTGTAAATAAAACAAAAGGAAAAGTAAACGAAATAGATTTAGGGACAAGACAATAAATTTTGTACTCATTTAAATAATCCGTCTTTTGCTTTGATAACTGCAGTGCCAAATTATTGGCACCCGATTTACCAGAGAAACCAAATATTTGGGGGGGAAATTTGATTCCAACAAACAGTGTCATACCATCCCTACATCTTCTGGTTGCTTCTGTTTAACTCGTTTGTCTAAATAATCTCACAAGAGCTCGATATGACTGCAATCAGGGAACTGTGGGTGGCCAAATCCATGATTGTAAGCTGTCCTTGACTTGACGTGGGTTTAAGATCATTGCCCTGATGAAAAATACGTTTTTGACCAATAATGCGAGCTCCATATAATATAGCATGGCGCTGCAATATCGAATGATAGCCATAATGGTATAATTACTTGATATTTTATAAAGATCTCACACTGAAGTGGCTGTAAAAGAGTAACAAATGATCGCACTATATCCGTCGTGCTTCACTTTAGGCACAATACATTGAGGAGACATTCGCCCACCACTTCTTTGAAACCCAAATTTTAAATTTGACTTATTGGTTCAAGGAGCCTTTCCCCCTTATTGATTGTTTATTGTTTGTGGTTTTAGGCAAAACTAAACTCCTTGCGTGATTACAATGTCTCAACAGAAGGTGGGGGGGGGGGTGCTGTCACTACACCGAGTTTGCTCCGTCGGCCATGCTTAATTGCTGAACTTTTCTGGAGCAGTAAGGCAGCAGTTTCGGAAAGATGTCACTCTAATGAATTTATCCTGTGACATTGATGCATTAGCTCAAGATAGAGCGTGGTGGCGTGAGTTCTTTGAGGTCATATGCATCTCCGTGGGTGCCACAGGAAATGATTGATTGATTGATCGATATTGAAATATTTATGGGTCATCCTGTCCGTTACCTCTCCTGGAATATACTTATCTGGTCAAACCTCTTTATTACAGTGCTCACTGTAATGATCGTCTTTGGGGGGGGGGGGTATGACATTCCTCCCCTGCGGAAAGTTATGATGTTTTGGCGTTCCAAAATGAGTTTTGAACACTCGGGAGCCATAATGATCACATATGAAAATAATTTTGAAGTTGGTTGAAGCAATACCGATTTTCAAACATTGTGGCGATTACTGAAAAATGAGGAATCAAAAGTTAAAGAAAGATTTTCCCCAAATCATTAGACATCTCATTTTTAGGATATTAATGATAGAATTATAGATATAAACTTTATCCCTTATTTTCCAAAAAATAAAATAACGTAAGAAAACATTGATAAGGAATATAAAAAGGAAAAATAAAACTCAAGACTTCAGTTTCTTATTCCGTCAAAATCTGAATTCTTTAAAATTCATTTCTAAAAAATCAATTATTGAGATTTTAATCGAACTTTTATGTATTAATTCGAATTATATTGAACAAAGGAAGGAGTCACGGTATTTATGGGAGGGGATGTATATAAATTGTCATATTTTGGAATAGATTATTATTATTTTGATGCTAAAATAGGTGAAAAACACCAATGCGGATTTCCTAGATGTCAGCTGCAACATGCTGGTCCATGCTAGACGGGCCGGGGGCTGGATGTCCTTATGACTACGAAGCAGGAAATATTCGCGGGGTCGATGGGGGGGGGATAACGAGACTAGGGCAACGAAGGGGTTCTCTTAATGGCCCCTGGATTATTATTATATTAAAATCGCAATTTAATTGAATTATTCAAGGCATTACTTACATTGCTGTGTACTCGAATAAACACACAAATACGCACACAATACTATATCACACAATCATATGAAAAAGGAGATAGCTTATCATTAATATAAATATTAATATTATTAGTATTAGCTGAAGGTAAGGGGCGTGAAAAACGGAGTACGCAGCAGAGGAGACTACTAGGGGCGTCACAAACCCGAGATAAAAGAGAAAATATAAAATAAAGAAGCGAGAGAGAGTGTTAGATAAGAGAGAGAGAGTATTAAATCAGAGTGAGATGAGGGCGGTGGATAAGAGAGTGTGAGAAAGTGGTAGTGAGAAAAGAGATAGAGAGTAGTAAGAGAAAGAGAGAGAGAGAGAGTTAAAGAGAGTGATAGTGTGAGAGAAAAAGAGTGAGTTAAAGGGACACTGGGAGAGGAGAAAGAGTGAGATAAAGAGACGGTGGGAGAAAAAGAGAATTTAAAAAAAAACTCAATAGGGGTGAAGTTAACTGAAGTGAGGTTGTCTAAATGATATATAGTCCGAGTTTTCAAAAGGGAGTGGAGTATTACTTGTTCCGGAAGAGGTCGCGGGGAAAAGATGGAAAGAAATTCTTCAGGGTTGAAAAGGGAAAATCTCTTTTCAAAAGAAAAGGCATCTCCCGAGATTTCTAGATACTTTGACTGACCCTACCATCACAATCATTCCATCCCACTCAAATTCTCCATTTCCTTTCATGCTCAACTCACAGCGTAGTAGCATCTGCATCTTTCTTTTAAAAACCTCTCTAAATCGCACAAGCACCTACAATCTTCTATTAACCCCCCCCCCTCCATACATTCCTTCCTCTCCCACCTTGTTTGTCTCACATACTGTAAACATCTTTTTCTTCCCCCACCCCCACCTTGCAGCCCTTAAAAGGCGGTTAAATTACATTAAAATACCCCTCCATGTTGTTCCCACTGTTGCAATTGTATCGGACGCAAATCCATAAACCACTCTCATTCCCTTTCATATTATAACTAATCAAATCCGTCAATGAGGACGAGCTCCCCCGGGAATAATTGTTTAATCACTCCCTTTCTAAAGGGATAGCAAACGCAATGAGTAAAACCCGCTAGTCATGAAATCCATGGATTAATTTTAAATAAATCATCGTCCTCATTCTTGATCTCATCCGAAAACGCCGGCTAAAAGGACAAGGCAATCCAGCGAGGGGTTATTAGATTACTTGCAATACAGGCGCACTCTAATCATCTCGTTTGCAACGTTGACGAGATGAAATGACGTTAATTGTATTGGAGAACAAATAGGGAACGTTCGAGGAATTTACCATGAGAGGGAGAAATTTGTTTCCATAGAGATAATGGATTCGTGAAATTCGGATAGGCCCATTATTTTGGAAGACAAACCAGTCGGAGTTGCCATAACTCAATTAGCTATTTCACTTCTCAATTTTGTCTAAATATAGCTTTGAAAATGATAAAGATGCAACAAAACACTAGGATCGTCTTGTTTAAATATTTAACCAATAACTGATAATACATTCTCGAGAATCATAAAAAGAACGAGAAATTGAGTTAAAGTTTAAGAGTGCCGACGTCTGTTTTATTATCTAGTGTACATTTGTAGTAAAAATGACGTCAATTTTTTTAATATTGATTACGTACCTAAGGCCAGAGTTCCTGCCCGACAGATGATAGACACGGACAGGCATCTATCACTCTCTAATCGAATTCGTTCTCGTCTGGAGTACGCCCTCGTTCATTTCTCAGCGAGGTTAAAGAAGAAATAATTTTGCAAGTGGAACTTTGCAGCGCCCCGCTTCCTCATCGTCTCCAAAGCCTCCGGTCAATTAGGCTTTACGTGAGTCCCCCCTTTATTTGCACTCTTCCCCTTTCCATGGAAGCAACCACCGTACATCCTTTCTCGGACTCTCTTCCCCGGTCGAGTCATTTTTATACCCCCCCCCTCCCGTTTGGTACCCTGGGTCTCATCTTATTTTTTGTCATTAATTTACTTTTGCTAGTAATATTTTATTTGTATATAGCAAAGTTATTTTTCTACAATCAGTTTCTCTAAACCCTAAACCTCTAAGAATCGATTATTTAGGCCAACCGCACTCGACTTTGATTAATTAACCTGCGTACTTGGATCTATATATCCTCCCCATATCGGGCGTGCTACCTTCCCGTGTCACCGCAGAGTCAATCATCGGCTAGCATCGACGTTCGACTCTCTAGGACACTAGAATATAATTATTTATGTTTATAGCTTTGCATGGCTGTCCTTATACTTTGCTCTGGTGTGTTGCCAACTAATAACGTTTTTTATAACAGGTTTGGTTGGATAAAAATAAATGGTCAATTGTTAATGCGAATATTTTTTGTAATATCAATGATTAAAATTTAAATCTAAAAGAGGAATAGCTTCGCCACTCTTCATTACAAGAGGAGCTTGCGCCTCGCAGGCAAACCTCCGGCCTGTGATTCAAAATAATGGGTCTATCCGAATATTTGTAAAACAAATAAATAAATAAAAGGTTTCCAATGCATATACATGACACTATATTTTAAGAAGGGGATTTTGGGGGGAGGGTTTGAATGAGGAGAATTTTTCCCCCACCCTCTTAGCTCGGTTATGTCCTAAGTATATTTTAAGTTTTTATCAAAGTTATTTCTAAGAATTACTTCACAGTTTGTAAAAACAAAATACGGAAATTCAGAAAAAATATATATGATTATCCAGTGTTTTGGAATTTTTTACTACAAAAAGAATTACAAATGGTGAAGTTCAGAAATATATATATATATATATATATATATATGATTATCCAATGTGTTGGAATTTTCTACTACAAAAAGAATTGCAAATGGTGAAGTTCAGAAAAAATATATATGATTATCCAATGTTTTGGAAATTTTAACTACAAAAAGAATTACAAATGGTGAAGTTCAGAAAAAATATATATGATTATCAAATGTTTTGGAAATTTTTACTACAAAAAGAATTACAAATGGTGAAGTTCAGAAATATATATATATATGATTATCCAATGTGTTGGAATTTTCTACTACAAAAAGAATTGCAAATGGTGAAGTTCAGAAAAAATATATATGATTATCCAATGTTTTGGAAATTTTAACTACAAAAAGAATTACAAATGGTTAAGTTCAGAAAAAATATATATGATTATCCAATGTTTTGGAAATTTTAACTACAAAAAGAATTACAAATGGTGAAGTTCAGAAAAAATATATATGATTATCCAATGTTTTGGAAATTTTAACTACAAAAAGAATTACAAATGGTGAAGTTCAGAAAAAATATATATGATTATCAAATGTTTTGGAAATTTTTACTACAAAAAGAATTACAAATGGTGAAGTTCAGAAATATATATATATATATATGATTATCCAATGTGTTGGAATTTTCTACTACAAAAAGAATTGCAAATGGTGAAGTTCAGAAAAAATATATATGATTATCCAATGTTTTGGAAATTTTAACTACAAAAAGAATTACAAATGGTGAAGTTCAGAAAAAATATATATGATTATCAAATGTTTTGGAAATTTTTACTACAAAAAGAATTACAAATGGTGAAGTTCAGAAATATATATATATATATATGATTATCCAATGTGTTGGAATTTTCTACTACAAAAAGAATTGCAAATGGTGAAGTTCAGAAAAAATATATATGATTATCCAATGTTTTGGAAATTTTAACTACAAAAAGAATTACAAATGGTGAAGTTCAGAAAAAATATATATGATTATCCAATGTTTTGGAAATTTTAACTACAAAAAGAATTACAAATGGTGAAGTTCAGAAAAAATATATATAATTATCCAATGTTTGGGAATTTTCAACTACAGAAAGAATTACAAATGGTGAAGTTCATAAAATTGAGTAAAATTTAGGCAAGTTTGCTTTTTTTATTTTAATTTTTCGTATATTCAAAAGTTTTATCGAAGTTATTTCTAAAATAAATTTTTAATTTTAATCTTTATCAGGAGGAAATAAATACTGGCCCCTAAAAACGAGCAAAGAAAAATGAAATTATTAGAGCAAATTTAAGCTCAGAAAAAAGAATCCTGAGGATTGTTTTTTCTGTATTTAAAAAGAATTCCGATAATAGATTTTGTCTGTCTTTTAGGCCTCGAAAATAAGCATCGATGTGAAAATATAGACCAGAGAAAATTATTACGAAACCAGGCAATGGTTTCGCTACAAAGATTCAAATTTAAAATCTAAAAAAAAAGCAACCATGGTTAAATTTGTATAAATTTTATGAACTTCGCCAATTATAATAATTTTATAAAGGAACTCTAAACTAAATTTTCCCCCTTTCAAAATATCACATTGCTAAAATATAATTATAGACGAAGATATATAAAAAAATATTTTCTGAACTTCACCATTTGTAATTCTTTTGGATTTTAAAAAAAATCACAAAAGTTCGATACTTATATTTATTTCTGAACTTCACCATTTTGTTTGTTGATATTATAAAATAATTATTAGAAATAACTTTGATAAAAAAATAAGTCATTTGTCCACAAAGGAAAAAAAAAAACATTTAGTAATTTTTCACCCATCTTCAAAAATCCCATTATATAATTATAGAGTTAGTGATGATGATGATGATGATATGAAGTGGAAACTTTCTAAAGAAAATTAGCTTAAAAGAGTATCGCTAAAATCGAATAGGCCGTGGGGAGAGGTGGTTTCTGATATATTGAATGGTTTTATAAAAGTTCTTTCTAAGAGTTAATTTAGATTATTTAGAGATGGAAAAAATTAAAGCGCAGAGTTGGTTTATCGTATATTCAAAGTTTTTATCAAAGTTATTTCTGACATGTTGTAGAGTTTCAAAAAACAAACATTAGATCTAGAATTTCGTATATTTGAAGCTTTTCTCCAAATATTTTATAATTTACTATTTTTTCTTACCTTATACATTTTGATTCCTGAATATAAGAATGAAGATGAGAAAGGTTGAATAAAATAAATTTTAAAACTATTATATACGAAGAAATATTTAAAGACAAGATTATTAATAACATTTTAGAAGAAAATAAAGATTACGATTACAAAAGAGAAGATCTAAAAAAAGTTATTTAAAAACATATTGAAAGTTTTCTTCTAGGAGAAGATAGAGACAAAGAAGAAAGTAATAAATATATTTCAGAAGAATTTGACACTATATAAAAGGTAACTGCTCAATTCGATCCTGAAAGGACATTCGGCTCCAGACCGAATGTCTTCCTGTGAAGCGCAAGCTCCTCTTGTCCTCCATAACCCTATATTTTAAGAACGAGATTTTTTGTAGGTTTGAATAAGATTTTTCTCTTTCAGTTCGGTTGTCACCTAAGTATATTTAAATATTTTATCAAAGTTATTTCTAATAATTCCTTTATTATATCAAAAAAATAAAATGGTGAAGTTCAGAAATATATAAAAGTATCGAATTTTTGTGAACTTTTTAAAACTAAAAGAATTACAAATGGTGAAGTTCAGAAAATTTATTAGAATTTTGGCCTTGAAACTATTAAGAGCAAATTTAGATGGAGAAATAAAAAGAATCATGATAGGCCGTAGGCCAGAGAACGAAAGTCTGTCAGCGAAGCGCAAACTCCTTCTGTAACGAGGAGTGGCGAAGTTGCTCCTCTTATCTCCTAATAATTTATTTCTGGCCTATTTTTCAGATGCATGCTTATTTTATAAGCCTAAAAACAAGAAAAGCTTTTATGGAAATTATTTTGGTATACGGATAAAAACAATCCTTCCTTAATTTTAATGTATACAGTGGGAGAGGCAGACGGCCTTGTTATAATAATGATTATTGATACAAAATTTAAGAAGGTTGATATCAGATTTACATTTTTTTTTTTTTAATCTCGAGTTTGCGAAAGTTTAAGTTGGCATTTGCTGTTAATTTTTTAAAATAATTCTTAATATCATGTGTTTTACTGATGTATTTTCATTTTTCTATGGTAGTTTTTTATTTATAGTTAGGTTATTGATATATTATGGTTAGGAATATCCTTGCAATATGTGTAAAGCTTCGCAAAATTCATCGTATTTGGTGCTTAAATTTGGTTTTGTTTGTCTTTAATTAGAATGGCGTCTGCTAGATTTAGGTCTTGTTCGTTGTTAGATTTATAACTAATTTTGAATTGTCTTGTCCTTCAGTTAGTTTGTACGGTTCTTAAGTGTTTGCTAATTTTGCTAGGTTTGAAGTGTTCTTATTGTAGTATAGTTATTAGTGTATTGGTGTTATAGCCGATAGATAACGACGTACACTCGCCACTAAGACAATTAAACTGATATACGCCATGATTGTCATTTAAATGTTTGGTTTTGCGGAAAATTTAGATGAGTTTAGTGTTTTTGTAATAACATTTAACTGATATTTTCTGGATTCTAATTTTGTGGACGAAGGTGTTGTTTTATAACTTCCTTTAGAGATTTTTCCTTCCTCATTAATTTTGTTCGTTCTTTGTTCTTCAAAATAAAATTTAATTTGAGCAGAAGCAAATCTAATTAAAGACAAACAACAAATGTGATCAATTTCACGAAGCCTCACAGATTTTCTAATGATATTCCTAACCACAATATATAAATAACAACTATAATTAATAAAAAAATATCATAAAACTGAAAACCATAGAGAACCACAACAGTAAAACACATTACCGTGGATTACCATACATGGCGTGTATACTGGTTATTTGTATTCCTAACCACAATATATAAATAACAACTATAATTAATAAAAAAATATCATAAAACTGAAAACCATAGAGAACCACAACAGTAAAACACATTACCGTGGATTACCATCCATGGCGTGTATACTAGTTATTTGTGTGTTACTATTTTGTGCACACGAGTGGGAAGAAACCATGAAATTGCTATAGAAGAATTAAAAAATAATGGTAAATGGCAGAGGCCTCTTTTTAGTTGCCAGCGAATCTAGCGAATCTATAAGTTATCATGTCGGTCTGTAGGTAGGTCGGTCAGGTGGTAACCATTTTACTTTTCAATGAGTCTCTTGACATAACATAGTAACTATTCGTCTGATTCTAACGAAATTTGAAACCCTTATGTTGTTTTGCATTTACTTTCGGGAATTATTAAAAGAAAACTAACTATGGTTCGGATTGCCCCACATATTGAAAGTTTTGAAGCTCATACGGTCATCATATCATCAGTCAGGATAATTGAGAGCACGCGACTTAGGTATGTTGACCTTGTTCAGATATGTCCCTAAAACATGAAAGAGCAAACCTCATGAAAATATATTACTAAATATTTAAATACCAGATCTTGCTAGGGCGGTGGGGGCAGGGGAATTAAAAGAGGAAAATTTGCAGTTCGTTGCGCAATGTGAGACGAACATGAAGGCGGCTGAAGCGATGTTGAGTTGGTTTAAAAGAGGAAAAATTAGAGATGTTTGGGCAATGTGAGAAGATTGTGAAGGTTGAGTAAGCGATGTTTATAACAGGAAGATTGGAGTTGCTAGAGTTGCTAGATGTTCCTCTAGTCCAGCAAATAAGAAAGCAGAGTTTATGCAACATTGGATTAGCGCGGAAAGGACACTCTTGGATTGTCGCAGTTGTGTGGGTTTTTGGTCAGACAATTTCCAAACGCTTCCACCCCCTTCCGTCAACTTTGACCTATTGTAAGAGTCGACGGAGAAAGGTTCCAACCCTCTGCAGTGTCAGTTAGTGTCGTATTTACCAAGTAAGTAATATTCATGGTAGGAATGGCTGTTGGTCTTCACCCTCAACAAACCACACAATCTGACCGCGTCATCAAACTCTAAAGAGACACAGGTAGCTTTATTTTACTGTGGAAAAAGAATATAGCGTTGGAGATTCCTAAACAAGGGTGGTTGTTAAGATGTAATGTGTAGGCATTTGTTAGCTTTCAATTCAGTGTGACTATACTTGATGGTTAATTGCTAAAGCGAATGAGTGTGAAGATATGTCAAGCGCTGGAAGAGAGAAAATAGTTGATTAGTTACTTGGAGTGTTTGATAGATCTAGTGAAAGAGTGTTGGCTAAGGTGCATGTTTGAGGTTACCTGTCGGGGATCAACCAAGACTGTAGAAGATAATACAGCACATAGCGATCCCAGGGGTTGAAGCCCGACTGTGAGGGTGCTACAGTACTCTGTGCCTTCTTAAAACCCAATTTGGTGTTAAAAAATGATGGGTATTCTTATGTTTGATAGGGTATGAAAGGGTGAGAAGAGGTGGCTAATTTATATTGTCGTTGATGCGCGCCAACACTTTGGGAAAGTACTTAAAAATGATGGTGGTGAAAAGGCTAGAGGAATTCATGAATACGAGGTTCTTTAGCCGAGTACAACAGTACCGCTACCGTTAATTGTGATGAGTGCAATAACGCTATTAATTTGCCAATTTACCACGACACATCGAATAAGTAATCAAAGCCGTTATGATTTAGAACCGATGGCCAAGTGCTCGTAATTTGGAAGCCGAAAAATGGGCCTCGTAAACCGATCATTTCGGACTCAATCCACGTTCGAGAGCTGTCGCATTTCAACAAAGGGTCAATTCGGAATTTCCCCCATTAATTCTCACTCAATCTCGTCACTTACAATAAAATGGACATTTATTGACATTTCATAGAGATTTCATGGGCATTTTGGTCTCGTTTATTCGCCTATAGCCTTATCTCTTTTAGCTGAAATGCCTCTTTTCAAGGTAATCATCGAGGAATATTGTATGACGACGCTGGCAACTATTGTTGTTATATTTGATACCTTAAATTAGTTTTGAGGCCCATATCATATTTTTCCAGGTGGGAGTTTTTTTGGAATTCTTGTCAGCAAAATGATTTAGCAGAGATGATAATAGCAACCCAAAATAAAAGATAAAACCCCCGAAACTATTATACCTTTTAAAGCCTCGATATGAGTTAAATTAGAAATAACTTTTAAAGATACGGAGAGTTCACAGAAACCGCTCACCCTTAACCTCTCACCCAAGGGTACTCACCTTAGTTTCAACATTGGAGAGGGGCTCGGGAGAGTTGCGCGCCTTTCCGATCCCTACTTCCCAAAGAAGACACTTTTTGTCTACTAGGACTATCTACTCCCATACACACCACTATTTTACCGTCTAGCGAAAATCCCCTCGTTGTTTTCTTTTAATATTTTTTCGAATTTAAAGCAAAATACAACAAATAAATCACCCCCAAAAAGATACACTGGTCTGCTACATTTTTGCTGTCAAGGTTTTTCAGCTGATTCTTATGTATTTCAATGTGCTGAATTAAAATCTGGCATTGTTTATTTTTAACCACGTCAAATATTTTTGCTATGGCCATTTTATCTAAAAAACTAGAACTTTTACTTGTGTTGTGCTATTTTCCGAAATATATTCATTAGAGTTAAGGAAATGTCATAGGCCCTGATCATATATTTACAAATTTTGACTATCATTTGATGTTATTTCTATAGCATGCAACACTTATGATGCATTGCAACATCTTATTGCATCATATTTGTAATTCTAGAAGTTTCTGAATGTAGTGTGACGTCACGAATATGTTTGTATATAAAGAGCGAATCTTTCTGTGAGATACAAAGCACTATTTAAACTAATTAAATCTAATTATCATAGCCAATGCTAATGAGCATTGGCTATGATAATTAGATTCCAAATTGCCATTGATTTGGTTGATATCAATTGGGTTTTTTTTAAGCCTTGTAAGATTAGTGATAATGTGAAAAATGTTATACTGTGTGTGATTTTTATACATATGTTT
Source organism: Ceratothoa steindachneri (assembly GCA_963969495.1). NCBI lineage: Eukaryota > Metazoa > Arthropoda > Malacostraca > Isopoda > Cymothoidae > Ceratothoa > Ceratothoa steindachneri. Next base: position 220,147,419 of record OZ018320.1, read on the forward strand.
TTGATCAAACTCTTTCCTATATATGTATTTAAAATAAATGCAAAAAGTGTTAAAAATATATAAGTTGAAAGTCAAAGACCAATACAAAAAATTCTATTTTTCCATAACAATGGTGGTTTTCATCTACTTTAGTGTATATAGTTTCAAAGATTAGTTTAGTAAAGATCTACAATTGCCTATTCTAAAATGATTTCATTTTTATATACCTTCCTTGCGGCTAATTTATTTATGAATGATAAACGTTTTTATATTTATTTCAGAAGATTTTAAAAATGAATAGAAAATGTAAAAATGACCACAATGGGTTTTGTTTTATCTGCAGGCAAGTAACATTGCCTGAACATCAATCGAAAATTACGTTATTTGTAAAAACAAGTTACCATGCATATTTTGGCATGAAATTAGGAGTTTAAGATAACAAAAAATCGCTCCTCATTTCTGTTGCAAGACGTGTGTTGAAAATCCTAAAGAATGGAATAAAGGCAAAATCAATTCACTACCATTTCGTATAGCGATGGAGAGGCGAGAAGCCAAAAATTTTGTGACATGGTTATTTTTGCCTCGCTGGCTTAATAGGTAATTTAATTATAATAATATCTTAATTTATTATTTAAATATATAGATTGTATGAGGGTGTTTTACTCTGTGGTTTTAACTTTTAGTCATTTTAATTCAGGAGTGAACAGGAAAAAGAAGCAACATGTTATTCCTGATCCTCCCTCCGCCAGACAACCAGTTTCTCATGGCAGAGAGGTATCTATAACAACATCACCAGTTAATCTGTATATTTTTAAAGAGAGTGATGAGGTATATGGAAAAATGGACACTTTGTCATCATTTATGCCTTCAAATTTAGAATTAAATGGAACTAATCCGTTAAATCAAGCGCAACTGAACGACCTGATCAGAGTCAGCCCAGTTACTTGGTTCAAGACTTTGTGAAAATAATTTACTAGCTCCAGAAACAACTTATTAGTGGTACCATCATCAGAGATGAATAGTTTCGAAAAATTTTCTCCATTCACGAAAATACTCTGCTGGTATATTTCAAAAATGTCAATGGATTAATGGAAGCTTTAGGCTTTCCTTATAAATCAAATGAATCGAAACTTTTTATAGACTCATTAACCAGAAATTTAGAGGCTGTACTTTTACATATAGGAAATAAAGTAGCATTTTTATCAGTTGCAGATTCTATTTAATTAATTAAGAATTATTAAAGCATGACGAATTTACTGGATGCTCTGAAGTTCAATCTTTATGAATGGAAGAGTTGTGGAGATCTAACGATAAAAATTACATATTAATGCCATTTATTTAAAAAAAATTCAATTGAAAATTATAGCTATTTTAGTTATAAAAAACACCCTATTTAAATTAATCTCATTTTCAAATAAGTTGCATTTAAAAGACAAAAGATGGCGTCTCATATATAAAAAAGTTGCATTTACATTAAATTTGTTACATTTCTTCCGATTTCAGAATAATTTTTAATTTAGTGTGGTGTCTTTAATACTAAAGGGACCAGGTGTTTACGCATAATATCCTGGGTTCCTCTGTTTAGGGGGTAGTAGAGCCGACGAGCAGCTCTATGACCGACAAGAATGGCCATTTCAACAGTCTTTTAATCCTGGTTCTCATAATGTGATATATCAACCCATAGTCAATCCTAATAAAATTTTACTTCCGCTTCTTCACATAAAGTAGAAATTAATGAGAAGTTTTGTAATACCATTAAAGAAAGAAATCCAATAAAAAAAATTCCAAAAGATAGTGATGCAAAATTAATTGCAGATATTTGAGATGGTGCTCAAAAAAGAATGCTAATGAAAGACCCAAGTTTCACAGAAGTCAGTAATGAGCCAGAAAAACTACATGGCAATCTTTCAAAGCACTTTCTCTTAGTTTTCTCAGGAATCATAGATGTGCAGAGTATGAAACCATTGTAGAAGGTTTACTACAAAACTATCAGATCTTAGAAGTGAGAATGTCTGCAAAACTCCACTTTTTAAGACCGCATCTTGACTACTTCTCAGGAATCATAGATGTCCAGAGTATGAAACCATTGTAGAAGGTTTAATACAAAACTTTCAGATCTCACGAGTGAGAATGTCTGCAAAACTCCACTTTTTAAGATCGCATCTTGACTACTTCTCAGGAATCATTAATGTGCAGAGTATGAAACCATTGTAGAAGGTTTACTACAAAACTATCAGATCTTAGAAGTGAGAATGTCTGAAAAAGTCCACTTTTTAAGACCGCATCTTGACTACTTCTCAGGAATCATAGATGTCCAGAGTATGAAACCATTGTAGAAGGTTTAATACAAAACTTTCAGATCTCACGAGTGAGAATGTCTGCAAAACTCCACTTTTTAAGATCGCATCTTGACTACTTCTCAGGAATCATTGATGTGCAGAGTATGAAACCATTGTAGAAGGTTTACTACAAAACTATCAGATCTTAGAAGTGAGAATGTCTGAAAAAGTCCACTTTTTAAGACCGCATCTTGCCTCCTTCTCAGGAATCATAGATGTCCAGAGTATGAAACCATTGTAGAAGGTTTAATACAAAACTTTCAGATCTTACGAGTAAGAATGTCTGAAAAAATCCACATTTTGAGATCGCATCTTGACTACTTCTCAGGAATCATAGATGTCCAGAGTATGAAACCATTGTAGAAGGTTTAATACAAAACTTTCAGATCTTACGAGTAAGAATGTCTGAAAAAATCCACATTTTGAGATCGCATCTTGACTACTTCTCAGGAATCATAGATGTCCAGAGTATGAAGCCATTGTAGAAGGTTTAATACAAAACTTTCAGATCTCACGAGTGAGAATGTCTGCAAAACTCCACTTTTTAAAATCGCATCTTGACTACTTCTCAGGAATCATTGATGTGCAGAGTATGAAACCATTGTAGAAGGTTTACTACAAAACTATCAGATCTTAGAAGTGAGAATGTCTGAAAAAGTCCACTTTTTAAGACCGCATCTTGACTACTTCTCAGGAATCATAGATGTCCAGAGTATAAAACCATTGTAGAAGGTTTAATACAAAACTTTCAGATCTTACGAGTAAGAATGTCTGAAAAAATCCACATTTTGAGATAGCATCTTGACTACTTCTCAGGAATCATTAATGTGCAGAGTATGAAACCATTGTAAAAGGTTTACTACAAAACTATCAGATCTTAGAAGTGAGAATGTCTGAAAAAGTCCGCTTTTTAAGACCGCATCTTGACTACTTCTCAGGAATCATAGATGTCCAGAGTATGAAACCATTGTAGAAGGTTTAATACAAAACTTTCAGATCTCACGAGTGAGAATGTCTGCAAAACTCCACTTTTTAAGATCGCATCTTGACTACTTCTCAGGAATCATTGATGTGCAGAGTATGAAACCATTGTAGAAGGTTTACTACAAAACTATCAGATCTTAGAAGTGAGAATGTCTGAAAAAGTCCACTTTTTAAGACCGCATCTTGACTACTTCTCAGGAATCATAGATGTCCAGAGTATGAAACCATTGTAAAGGTTTAATACAAAACTTTCAGATCTTACGAGTAAGAATGTCTGAAAAAATCCACATTTTGAGATCGCATCTTGACTACTTCTCAGGAATCATAGATGTCCAGAGTATGAAGCCATTGTAGAAGGTTTAATACAAAACTTTCAGATCTCACGAGTGAGAATGTCTGCAAAACTCCACTTTTTAAGATCGCATCTTGACTACTTCTCAGGAATCATAGATGTCCAGAGTATGAAACCATTGTAGAAGGTTTAATAAAAAACTTTCAGATCTCACGAGTGAGAATGTCTGCAAAACTCCACTTTTTAAGATCGCATCTTGACTACTTCTCAGGAATCATTGATGTGCAGAGTATAAAACCATTGTAGAAGGTTTACTACAAAACTATCAGATCTTAGAAGTGAGAATGTCTTAAAAAGTCCACTTTTTAAGACCGCATCTTGACTACTTGTCAGGAATCATAGATGTCCAGAGTATAAAACCATTGTAGAAGGTTTAATACAAAACTTTCAGATCTCACGAGTGAGAATGTCTGCAAAACTCCACTTTTAAGATCGCATCTTGACTACTTCTCAGGAATCATTGATGTGCAGAGTATGAAACCATTGTAGAAGGTTTACTACAAAACTATCAGATCTTAGAAGTGAGAATGTCTGAAAAAGTCCACTTTTTAAGACCGCATCTTGACTACTTCTCAGGAATCATTGATGTGCAGAGTATGAAACCATTGTAAAAGGTTTAATACAAAACTATCAGATCTTAGAAGTGAGAATGTCTGAAAAAGTCCACTTTTTAAGACCGCATCTTGACTACTTCTCAGGAATCATAGATGTCCAGAGTATGAAACCATTGTAGAAGGTTTAATACAAAACTTTCAGATCTCACGAGTGAGAATGTCTGCAAAACTCCACTTTTTAAGATCGCTTCTTGACTACTTCTCAGGAATCATTGATGTGCAGAGTATGAAACCATTGTAAAAGGTTTACTACAAAACTATCAGATCTTAGAAGTGAGAATGTCTGAAAAAGTCCACATTTTGAGATCAGATCTTGACTACTTCTCAAGAATCATTGATGTGCAGAGTATGAAGCCATTGTAGAAGGTTTAATACAAAACTTTCAGATCTCACGAGTGAGAATGTCTGAAAAAATCCACATTTTGAGACCGCATCTTGACTACTTCTCAGGAATCATAGATGTCCAGAGTATGAAACCATTGTAGAAGGTTTAATACAAAACTTTCAGATCTCACGAGTGAGAATGTCTGCAAAACTCCGCTTTTTAAGATCGCATCTTGACTACTTCTCAGGAATCATAGATGTCCAGAGTATGAAACCATTGTAGAAGGTTTAATACAAAACTTTCAGATCTCACGAGTGAGAATGTCTGCAAAACTCCACTTTTTAAGATCGCATCTTGACTACTTCTCAGGAATCATTAATGTCCAGAGTATGAAACCATTGTAAAAAGTTTACTACAAAACTATCACATCTTAGAAGTGAGAATGTCTGAAAAAGTCCACTTTTTAAGACCGCATCTTGACTACTTCTCAGGAATCATAAATGTCCAGAGTATGAAACCATTGTAGAAGGTTTAATACAAAACTTTCAGATCTCACGAGTGAGAATGTCTGCAAAACTCCACTTTTTAAGATCGCATCTTGACTACTTCTCAGGAATCATTGATGTGCAGAGTATGAAACCATTGTAGAAGGTTTACTACAAAACTATCAGATCTTAGAAGTGAGAATGTCTGAAAAAGTCCACTTTTTAAGACCGCATCTTGACTACTTCTCAGGAATCATTGATGTGCAGAGTATGAAACCATTGTAAAAGGTTTACTACAAAACTATCAGATCTTAGAAGTGAGAATGTCTGAAAAAGTCCACTTTGTAAGACCGCATCTTGACTACTTCTCAGGAATCATAGATGTCCAGAGTATGAAACCATTGTAGAAGGTTTAATACAAAACTTTCAGATCTCACGAGTGAGAATGTCTGCAAAACTCCACTATTTAAGATCGCATCTTGACTACTTCTCAGGAATCATTGATGTGCAGAGTATGAAACCATTGTAGAAGGTTTACTACAAAACTATCAGATCTTAGAAGTGAGAATGTCTGAAAAAGTCCACTTTTTAAGACCGCATCTTGACTACTTCTCAGGAATCATAGATGTCCAGAGTATGAAACCATTGTAGAAGGTTTAATACAAAACTTTCAGATCTTACGAGTAAGAATGTCTGAAAAAATCCACATTTTGAGATCGCATCTTGACTACTTCTCAGGAAACATAGATGTCCAGAGTATGAAGCCATTGTAGAAAGTTTAATACAAAACTTTAAGATCTCACGAGTGAGAATGTCTGCAAAACTCCACTTTTTAAGATCGCATCTTGACTACTTCTCAGGAATCATAGATGTCCATAGTATGAAACCATTGTAGAAGGTTTAATACAAAACTTTCAGATCTCACGAGTGAGAATGTCTGCAAAACTCCACTTTTTAAGATCGCATCTTGACTACTTCTCAGGAATCATTGATGTCCAGAGTATGAAACCATTGTAGAAGGTTTACTACAAAACTATCAGATCTTAGAAGTGAGAATGTCTGAAAAAGTCCACTTTTTAAGATCGCATCTTGACTACTTCTCAGGAATCATAGATGTCCAGAGTATGAAACCATTGTAGAAGGTTTAATACAAAACTTTCAGATCTTACGAGTAAGAATGTCTGAAAAAATCCACATTTTGAGATTGCATCTTGACTACTTCTCAGGAATCATAGATGTCCAGAGTATGAAACCATTGTAGAAGGTTTAATACAAAACTTTCAGATCTCACGAGTGAGAATGTCTGCAAAACTCCACTTTTTAAGATCGCATCTTGACTACTTCTCAGGAATCATAGATGTCCAGAGTATGAAACCATTGTAGAAGGTTTAATACAAAACTTTCAGATCTCACGAGTGAGAATGTCTGCAAAACTCCACTTTTTAAGATCGCATCTTGACTACTTCTAAGGAATCATTGATGTGCAGAGTATGAAACCATTGTAGAAGGTTTACTACAAAACTATCAGATCTTAGAAGTGAGAATGTCTGAAAAAGTCCACTTTTTAAGACCGCATCTTGACTACTTCTCAGGAATCATAGATGTCCAGAGTATGAAACCATTGTAAAGGTTTAATACAAAACTTTCAGATCTTACGAGTAAGAATGTCTAAAAAAATCCACATTTTGAGATCGCATCTTGACTACTTCTCAGGAATCATAGATGTCCAGAGTATGAAGCCATTGTAGAAGGTTTAATACAAAACTTTCAGATCTCACGAGTGAGAATGTCTGCAAAACTCCACTTTTTAAGATCGCATCTTGACTACTTCTCAGGAATCATTGATGTGCAGAGTATGAAACCATTGTAGAAGGTTTACTACAAAACTATCAGATCTTAGAAGTGAGAATGTCTGAAAAAGTCCACTTTTTAAGACCGCATCTTGACTACTTCTCAGGAATCATTGATGTGCAGAGTATGAAACCATTGTAAAAGGTTTACTACAAAACTATCAGATCTTAGAAGTGAGAATGTCTGAAAAAGTCCACTTTTTAAGACCGCATCTTGACTACTTCTCAGGAATCATAGATGTCCAGAGTATGAAACCATTGTAGAAGGTTTAATACAAAACTTTCAGATCTCACGAGTGAGAATGTCTGCAAAACTCCACTTTTTAAGATCGCATCTTGACTACTTCTCAGGAATCATTGATGTGCAGAGTATGAAACCATTGTAAAAGGTTTACTACAAAACTATCAGATCTTAGAAGTGAGAATGTCTGAAAAAGTCCACATTTTGAGATTAGATCTTGACTACTTCTCAGGAATCATTGATGTGCAGAGTATGAAGCCATTGTAGAAGGTTTAATACAAAACTTTCAGATCTCACGAGTGAGAATGTCTGAAAAAATCCACATTTTGAGATCGCATCTTGACTACTTTTCAGGAATCATAGATGCCCAGAGTATGAAACCATTGTAGAAGGTTTAATACAAAACTTTCAGATCTCACGAGTGAGAATGTCTGCAAAACTCCGCTTCTTAAGATCGCATCTTGACTACTTCTCAGGAATCATAGATGTCCAGAGTATGAAACCATTGTAGAAGGTTTAATACAAAAATTTCAGATCTCACGAGTGAGAATGTCTGCAAAACTCCACTTTTTAAGATCGCATCTTGACTACTTCTCAGGAATCATAGATGTCCAGAGTATGAAACCATTGTAAAAAGTTTACTACAAAACTATCAGATCTTAGAAGTGAGAATGTCTGAAAAAGTCCACTTTTTAAGACCGCATCTTGACTACTTCTCAGGAATCATAGATGTCCAGAGTATGAAACCATTGTAGAAGGTTTAATACAAAACTTTCAGATCTTACGAGTAAGAATGTCTGAAAAAATCCACATTTTGAGATAGCATCTTGACTACTTCTCAGGAATCATTAATGTGCAGAGTATGAAACCATTGTAAAAGGTTTACTACAAAACTATCAGATCTTAGAAGTGAGAATGTCTGAAAAAGTCCGCTTTTTAAGACCGCATCTTAACTACTTCTCAGGAATCATAGATGTCCAGAGTATGAAACCATTGTAGAAGGTTTAATACAAAACTTTCAGATCTCACGAGTGAGAATGTCTGCAAAACTCCACTTTTTAAGATTGCATCTTGACTACTTCTCAGGAATCATTGATGTGCAGAGTATGAAACCATTGTAGAAGGTTTACTACAAAACTATCAGATCTTAGAAGTGAGAATGTCTGAAAAAGTCCACTTTTTAAGACCGCATCTTGACTACTTCTCAGGAATCATAGATGTCCAGAGTATGAAACCATTGTAAAGGTTTAATACAAAACTTTCAGATCTTACGAGTAAGAATGTCTAAAAAAATCCACATTTTGAGATCGCATCTTGACTACTTCTCAGGAATCATAGATGTCCAGAGTATGAAGCCATTGTAGAAGGTTTAATACAAAACTTTCAGATCTCACGAGTGAGAATGTCTGCAAAACTCCGCTTTTTAAGATCGTATCTTAACTACTTCTCAGGAATCATAGATGTCCAGAGTATGAAACCATTGTAGAAGGTTTAATACAAAACTTTCAGATCTCACGAGTGAGAATGTCTGCAAAACTCCACTTTTTAAGATCGCATCTTGACTACTTCTCAGGAATCATTGATGTACAGAGTATGAAACCACTGTAAAAGGTTTACTACAAAACTATCAGATCTCACGAGTGAGAATGTCTGAAAAAGTCCACTTTTTAAGACCGCATCTTGACTACTTCTCAGGAATCATAGATGTCCATAGTATGAAACCATTGTAGAAAGTTTAATACAAAACTTTCAGATCTCACGAGTGAGAATGTCTGCAAAACTCCACTTTTTAAGATCGCATCTTGACTACTTCTCAGGAATCATTGATGTCCAGAGTATGAAACCATTGTAGAAGGTTTACTACAAAACTATCAGATCTTAGAAGTGAGAATGTCTGAAAAAGTCCACTTTTTAAGATCGCATCTTGACTACTTCTCAGGAATCATAGATGTCCAGAGTATGAAACCATTGTAGAAGGTTTAATACAAAACTTTCAGATCTTACGAGTAAGAATGTCTGAAAAAATCCACATTTTGAGATTGCATCTTGACTACTTCTCAGGAATCATAGATGTCCAGAGTATGAAACCATTGTAGAAGGTTTAATACAAAACTTTCAGATCTCACGAGTGAGAATGTCTGCAAAAATCCACTTTTTAAGATCGCATCTTGACTACTTCTCAGGAATCATAGATGTCCAGAGTATGAAACCATTGTAGAAGGTTTAATACAAAACTTTCAGATCTCACGAGTGAGAATGTCTGCAAAACTCCACTTTTTAAGATCGCATCTTGACTACTTCTCAGGAATCATTGATGTGCAGAGTATGAAACCATTGTAAAAGGTTTACTACAAAACTATCAGATCTTAGAAGTGAGAATGTCTGAAAAAGTCCACTTTTTAAGACCGCATCTTGACTACTTCTCAGGAATCATAGATGTCCAGAGTATGAAGCCATTGTAGAAGGTTTAATACAAAACTTTCAGATCTTACGAGTAAGAATGTCTGAAAAAATCCACATTTTGAGATCGCATCTTGACTACTTCTCAGGAATCATAGATGTCCAGAGTATGAAGCCATTGTAGAAGGTTTAATACAAAACTTTCAGATCTCACGAGTGAGAATGTCTGAAAAAATCCACATTTTGAGATCGCATCTTGACTACTTTTCAGGAATCATAGATGTCCAGAGTATGAAACCATTGTAGAAGGTTTAATACAAAACTTTCAGATCTCACGAGTGAGAATGTCTGCAAAACTCCACTTTTTAAGATCGCATCTTGACTACTTCTCAGGAATCATAGATGTCCAGAGTATGAAACCATTGTAGAAGGTTTAATACAAAACTTTCAGATCTCACGAGTGAGAATGTCTGCAAAACTCCACTTTTTAAGATCGCATCTTGACTACTTCTCAGGAATCATTGATGTGCAGAGTATGAAACCATTGTAGAAGGTTTACTACAAAACTATCAGATCTTAGAAGTGAGAATGTCTGAAAAAGTCCACTTTTTAAGACCGCATCTTGACTACTTCTCAGGAATCATTGATGTGCAGAGTATGAAACCATTGTAAAAGGTTTACTACAAAACTATCAGATCTTAGAAGTGAGAATGTCTGAAAAAGTCCACTTTTTAAGACCGCATCTTGACTACTTCTCAGGAATCATAGATGTCCAGAGTATGAAACCATTGTAGAAGGTTTAATACAAAACTTTCAGATCTCACGAGTGAGAATGTCTGCAAAACTCCACTTTTTAAGATCGCATCTTGACTACTTCTCAGGAATCATTGATGTGCAGAGTATGAAACCATTGTAAAAGGTTTACTACAAAACTATCAGATCTTAGAAGTGAGAATGTCTGAAAAAGTCCACATTTTGAGATCAGATCTTGACTACTTCTCAGGAATCATTGATGTGCAGAGTATGAAGCCATTGTAGAAGGTTTAATACAAAACTTTCAGATCTCACGAGTGAGAATGTCTGAAAAAATCCACATTTTGAGATCGCATCTTGACTACTTTTCAGGAATCATAGATGCCCAGAGTATGAAACCATTGTAGAAGGTTTAATACAAAACTTTCAGATCTCACGAGTGAGAATGTCTGCAAAACTCCGCTTCTTAAGATCGCATCTTGACTACTTCTCAGGAATCATAGATGTCCAGAGTATGAAACCATTGTAGAAGGTTTAATACAAAAATTTCGGATCTCACGAGTGAGAATGTCTGCAAAACTCCACTTTTTAAGATCGCATCTTGACTACTTCTCAGGAATCATAGATGTCCAGAGTATGAAACCATTGTAAAAAGTTTACTACAAAACTATCACATCTTAGAAGTGAGAATGTCTGAAAAAGTCCACTTTTTAAGACCGCATCTTGACTACTTCTCAGGAATCATAGATGTCCAGAGTATGAAACCATTGTAGAAGGTTTAATACAAAACTTTCAGATCTTACGAGTAAGAATGTCTGAAAAAATCCACATTTTGAGATCGCATCTTGACTACTTCTCAGGAATCATAGATGTCCAGAGTATGAAACCATTGTAGAAGGTTTAATACAAAACTTTCAGATCTTACGAGTAAGAATGTCTGAAAAAATCCACATTTTGAGATCGCATCTTGACTACTTCTCAGGAATCATAGATGTCCAGAGTATGAAGCCATTGTAGAAGGTTTAATACAAAACTTTCAGATCTCACGAGTGAGAATGTCTGCAAAACTCCACTTTTTAAGATCGCATCTTGACTACTTCTCAGGAATCATAGATGTCCATAGTATGAAACCATTGTAGAAGGTTTAATACAAAACTTTCAGATCTCACGAGTGAGAATGTCTGCAAAACTCCACTTTTTAAGATCGCATCTTGACTACTTCTCAGGAATCATTGATGTCCAGAGTATGAAAACATTGTAGAAGGTTTACTACAAAACTATCAGATCTTAGAAGTGAGAATGTCTGAAAAAGTCCACTTTTTAAGATCGCATCTTGACTACTTCTCAGGAATCATAGATGTCCAGAGTATGAAACCATTGTAGAAGGTTTAATACAAAACTTTCAGATCTTACGAGTAAGAATGTCTGAAAAAATCCACATTTTGAGATTGCATCTTGACTACTTCTCAGGAATCATAGATGTCCAGAGTATGAAACCATTGTAGAAGGTTTAATACAAAACTTTCAGATCTCACGAGTGAGAATGTCTGCAAAAATCCACTTTTTAAGATCGCATCTTGACTACTTCTCAGGAATCATAGATGTCCAGAGTATGAAACCATTGTAGAAGGTTTAATACAAAACTTTCAGATCTCACGAGTGAGAATGTCTGCAAAACTCCACTTTTTAAGATCGCATCTTGACTACTTCTCAGGAATCATTGATGTGCAGAGTATGAAACCATTGTAAAAGGTTTACTACAAAACTATCAGATCTTAGAAGTGAGAATGTCTGAAAAAGTCCACTTTTTAAGACCGCATCTTGACTACTTCTCAGGAATCATAGATGTCCAGAGTATGAAGCCATTGTAGAAGGTTTAATACAAAACTTTCAGATCTTACGAGTAAGAATGTCTGAAAAAATCCACATTTTGAGATCGCATCTTGACTACTTCTCAGGAATCATAGATGTCCAGAGTATGAAGCCATTGTAGAAGGTTTAATACAAAACTTTCAGATCTCACGAGTGAGAATGTCTGAAAAAATCCACATTTTGAGATCGCATCTTGACTACTTTTCAGGAATCATAGATGTCCAGAGTATGAAACCATTGTAGAAGGTTTAATACAAAACTTTCAGATCTCACGAGTGAGAATGTCTGCAAAACTCCACTTTTTAAGATCGCATCTTGACTACTTCTCAGGAATCATAGATGTCCAGAGTATGAAACCATTGTAGAAGGTTTAATACAAAACTTTCAGATCTCACGAGTGAGAATGTCTGCAAAACTCCACTTTTTAAGATCGCATCTTGACTACTTCTCAGGAATCATTGATGTGCAGAGTATGAAACCATTGTAGAAGGTTTACTACAAAACTATCAGATCTTAGAAGTGAGAATGTCTGAAAAAGTCCACTTTTTAAGACCGCATCTTGACTACTTCTCAGGAATCATTGATGTGCAGAGTATGAAACCATTGTAAAAGGTTTACTACAAAACTATCAGATCTTAGAAGTGAGAATGTCTGAAAAAGTCCACATTTTGAGATCAGATCTTGACTACTTCTCAGGAATCATTGATGTGCAGAGTATGAAGCCATTGTAGAAGGTTTAATACAAAACTTTCAGATCTCACGAGTGAGAATGTCTAAAAAAATCCACATTTTGAGATCGCATCTTGACTACTTTTCAGGAATCATAGATGCCCAGAGTATGAAACCATTGTAGAAGGTTTAATACAAAACTTTCAGATCTCACGAGTGAGAATGTCTGCAAAACTCCGCTTCTTAAGATCGCATCTTGACTACTTCTCAGGAATCATAGATGTCCAGAGTATGAAACCATTGTAGAAGGTTTAATACAAAACTTCGGATCTCACGAGTGAGAATGTCTGCAAAACTCCACTTTTTAAGATCGCATCTTGACTACTTCTCAGGAATCATAGATGTCCAGAGTATGAAACCATTGTAAAAAGTTTACTACAAAACTATCAGATCTTAGAAGTGAGAATGTCTGAAAAAGTCCACTTTTTAAGACCGCATCTTGACTACTTCTCAGGAATCATAGATGTCCAGAGTATGAAACCATTGTAGAAGGTTTAATACAAAACTTTCAGATCTTACGAGTAAGAATGTCTGAAAAAATCCACATTTTGAGATAGCATCTTGACTACTTCTCAGGAATCATTAATGTGCAGAGTATGAAACCATTGTAAAAGGTTTACTACAAAACTATCAGATCTTAGAAGTGAGAATGTCTGAAAAAGTCCGCTTTTTAAGACCGCATCTTAACTACTTCTCAGGAATCATAGATGTCCAGAGTATGAAACCATTGTAGAAGGTTTAATACAAAACTTTCAGATCTCACGAGTGAGAATGTCTGCAAAACTCCACTTTTTAAGATCGCATCTTGACTACTTCTCAGGAATCATTGATGTGCAGAGTATGAAACCATTGTAGAAGGTTTACTACAAAACTATCAGATCTTAGAAGTGAGAATGTCTGAAAAAGTCCACTTTTTAAGACCGCATCTTGACTACTTCTCAGGAATCATAGATGTCCAGAGTATGAAACCATTGTAAAGGTTTAATACAAAACTTTCAGATCTTACGAGTAAGAATGTCTAAAAAAATCCACATTTTGAGATCGCATCTTGACTACTTCTCAGGAATCATAGATGTCCAGAGTATGAAGCCATTGTAGAAGGTTTAATACAAAACTTTCAGATCTCACGAGTGAGAATGTCTGCAAAACTCCACTTTTTAAGATCGCATCTTGACTACTTCTCAGGAATCATTGATGTGCAGAGTATGAAACCATTGTAGAAGGTTTACTACAAAACTATCAGATCTTAGAAGTGAGAATGTCTGAAAAAGTCCACTTTTTAAGACCGCATCTTGACTACTTCTCAGGAATCATTGATGTGCAGAGTATGAAACCATTGTAAAAGGTTTACTACAAAACTATCAGATCTTAGAAGTGAGAATGTCTGAAAAAGTCCACTTTTTAAGACCGCATCTTGACTACTTCTCAGGAATCATAGATGTCCAGAGTATGAAACCATTGTAGAAGGTTTAATACAAAACTTTCAGATCTCACGAGTGAGAATGTCTGCAAAACTCCACTTTTTAAGATCGCATCTTGACTACTTCTCAGGAATCATTGATGTGCAGAGTATGAAACCATTGTAAAAGGTTTACTACAAAACTATCAGATCTTAGAAGTGAGAATGTCTGAAAAAGTCCACATTTTGAGATTAGATCTTGACTACTTCTCAGGAATCATTGATGTGCAGAGTATGAAGCCATTGTAGAAGGTTTAATACAAAACTTTCAGATCTCACGAGTGAGAATGTCTGAAAAAATCCACATTTTGAGATCGCATCTTGACTACTTTTCAGGAATCATAGATGCCCAGAGTATGAAACCATTGTAGAAGGTTTAATACAAAACTTTCAGATCTCACGAGTGAGAATGTCTGCAAAACTCCGCTTCTTAAGATCGCATCTTGACTACTTCTCAGGAATCATAGATGTCCAGAGTATGAAACCATTGTAGAAGGTTTAATACAAAAATTTCAGATCTCACGAGTGAGAATGTCTGCAAAACTCCACTTTTTAAGATCGCATCTTGACTACTTCTCAGGAATCATAGATGTCCAGAGTATGAAACCATTGTAAAAAGTTTACTACAAAACTATCAGATCTTAGAAGTGAGAATGTCTGAAAAAGTCCACTTTTTAAGACCGCATCTTGACTACTTCTCAGGAATCATAGATGTCCAGAGTATGAAACCATTGTAGAAGGTTTAATACAAAACTTTCAGATCTTACGAGTAAGAATGTCTGAAAAAATCGACATTTTGAGATAGCATCTTGACTACTTCTCAGGAATCATTAATGTGCAGAGTATAAAACCATTGTAAAAGGTTTACTACAAAACTATCAGATCTTAGAAGTGAGAATGTCTGAAAAAGTCCGCTTTTTAAGACCGCATCTTAACTACTTCTCAGGAATCATAGATGTCCAGAGTATGAAACCATTGTAGAAGGTTTAATACAAAACTTTCAGATCTCACGAGTGAGAATGTCTGCAAAACTCCACTTTTTAAGATCGCATCTTGACTACTTCTCAGGAATCATTGATGTGCAGAGTATGAAACCATTGTAGAAGGTTTACTACAAAACTATCAGATCTTAGAAGTGAGAATGTCTGAAAAAGTCCACTTTTTAAGACCGCATCTTGACTACTTCTCAGGAATCATAGATGTCCAGAGTATGAAACCATTGTAAAGGTTTAATACAAAACTTTCAGATCTTACAAGTAAGAATGTCTAAAAAAATCCACATTTTGAGATCGCATCTTGACTACTTCTCAGGAATCATAGATGTCCAGAGTATGAAGCCATTGTAGAAGGTTTAATACAAAACTTTCAGATCTCACGAGTGAGAATGTCTGCAAAACTCCACTTTTTAAGATCGCATCTTAACTACTTCTCAGGAATCATAGATGTCCAGAGTATGAAACCATTGTAGAAGGTTTAATACAAAACTTTCAGATCTCACGAGTGAGAATGTCTGCAAAACTCCACCTTTTAAGATCGCATCTTGACTACTTCTCAGGAATCATTGATGTGCAGAGTATGAAACCACTGTAAAAGGTTTACTACAAAACTATCAGATCTCACGAGTGAGAATGTCTGAAAAAGTCCACTTTTTAAGACCGCATCTTGACTACTTCTCAGGAATCATAGATGTCCAGAGTATGAAACCATTGTAGAAGGTTTAATACAAAACTTTCAGATCTCACGAGTGAGAATGTCTGCAAAACTCCACTTTTTAAGATCGCATCTTGACTACTTCTCAGGAATCATAGATGTCCATAGTATGAAACCATTGTAGAAGGTTTAATACAAAACTTTCAGATCTCACGAGTGAGAATGTCTGCAAAACTCCACTTTTTAAGATCGCATCTTGACTACTTCTCAGGAATCATTGATGTCCAGAGTATGAAACCATTGTAGAAGGTTTACTACAAAACTATCAGATCTTAGAAGTGAGAATGTCTGAAAAAGTCCACTTTTTAAGATCGCATCTTGACTACTTCTCAGGAATCATAGATGTCCAGAGTATGAAACCATTGTAGAAGGTTTAATACAAAACTTTCAGATCTTACGAGTAAGAATGTCTGAAAAAATCCACATTTTGAGATTGCATCTTGACTACTTCTCAGGAATCATAGATGTCCAGAGTATGAAACCATTGTAGAAGGTTTAATACAAAACTTTCAGATCTCACGAGTGAGAATGTCTGCAAAAATCCACTTTTTAAGATCGCATCTTGACTACTTCTCAGGAATCATAGATGTCCAGAGTATGAAACCATTGTAGAAGGTTTAATACAAAACTTTCAGATCTCACGAGTGAGAATGTCTGCAAAACTCCACTTTTTAAGATCGCATCTTGACTACTTCTCAGGAATCATTGATGTGCAGAGTATGAAACCATTGTAAAAGGTTTACTACAAAACTATCAGATCTTAGAAGTGAGAATGTCTGAAAAAGTCCACTTTTTAAGACCGCATCTTGACTACTTCTCAGGAATCATAGATGTCCAGAGTATGAAGCCATTGTAGAAGGTTTAATACAAAACTTTCAGATCTTACGAGTAAGAATGTCTGAAAAAATCCACATTTTGAGATCGCATCTTGACTACTTCTCAGGAATCATAGATGTCCAGAGTATGAAGCCATTGTAGAAGGTTTAATACAAAACTTTCAGATCTCACGAGTGAGAATGTCTGCAAAACTCCACTTTTTAAGATCGCATCTTGACTACTTCTCAGGAATCATTGATGTGCAGAGTATGAAACCATTGTAGAAGGTTTACTACAAAACTATCAGATCTTAGAAGTGAGAATGTCTGAAAAAGTCCACTTTTTAAGACCGCATCTTGACTACTTCTCAGGAATCATTGATGTGCAGAGTATGAAACCATTGTAAAAGGTTTACTACAAAACTATCAGATCTTAGAAGTGAGAATGTCTGAAAAAGTCCACTTTTTAAGACCGCATCTTGACTACTTCTCAGGAATCATAGATGTCCAGAGTATGAAACCATTGTAGAAGGTTTAATACAAAACTTTCAGATCTCACGAGTGAGAATGTCTGCAAAACTCCACTTTTTAAGATCGCATCTTGACTACTTCTCAGGAATCATTGATGTGCAGAGTATGAAACCATTGTAAAAGGTTTACTACAAAACTATCAGATCTTAGAAGTGAGAATGTCTGAAAAAGTCCACATTTTGAGATCAGATCTTGACTACTTCTCAGGAATCATTAATGTGCAGAGTATGAAGCCATTGTAGAAGGTTTAATACAAAACTTTCAGATCTCACGAGTGAGAATGTCTGAAAAAATCCACATTTTGAGATCGCATCTTGACTACTTTTCAGGAATCATAGATGCCCAGAGTATGAAACCATTGTAGAAGGTTTAATACAAAACTTTCAGATCTCACGAGTGAGAATGTCTGCAAAACTCCGCTTCTTAAGATCGCATCTTGACTACTTCTCAGGAATCATAGATGTCCAGAGTATGAAACCATTGTAGAAGCTTTAATACAAAAATTTCGGATCTCACGAGTGAGAATGTCTGCAAAACTCCACTTTTTAAGATCGCATCTTGACTACTTCTCAGGAATCATTGATGTGCAGAGTATGAAACCATTGTAGAAGGTTTACTACAAAACTATCAGATCTTAGAAGTGAGAATGTCTGAAAAAGTCCACTTTTTAAGACCGCATCTTGACTACTTTTCAGGAATCATAGATGTCCAGAGTATGAAACCATTGTAGAAGGTTTAATACAAAACTTTCAGATCTCACGAGTGAGAATGTCTGCAAAACTCCACTTTTTAAGATCGCATCTTGACTACTTCTCAGGAATCATAGATGTCCATAGTATGAAACCATTGTAGAAGGTTTAATACAAAACTTTCAGATCTCACGAGTGAGAATGTCTGCAAAACTCCACTTTTTAAGATCGCATCTTGACTACTTCTCAGGAATCATTGATGTGCAGAGTATGAAACCATTGTAAAAGGTTTACTACAAAACTATCAGATCTTAGAAGTGAGAATGTCTGAAAAAGTCCACTTTTTAAGATCGCATCTTGACTACTTCTCAGGAATCATAGATGTCCAGAGTATGAAACCATTGTAGAAGGTTTAATACAAAACTTTCAGATCTTACGAGTAAGAATGTCTGAAAAAATCCACATTTTGAGATCGCATCTTGACTACTTCTCAGGAATCATTGATGTGCAGAGTATGAAACCATTGTAAAAGGTTTACTACAAAACTATCAGATCTTAGAAGTGAGAATGTCTGAAAAAGTCCACTTTTTAAGACCGCATCTTGACTACTTCTCAGGAATCATAGATGTCCAGAGTATGAAACCATTGTAGAAGGTTTAATACAAAACTTTCAGATCTCACGACTGAGAATGTCTGCAAAACTCCACTATTTAAGATCGCATCTTGACTACTTCTCAGGAATCATTGATGTGCAGAGTATGAAACCATTGTTGAAGGTTTACTACAAAACTATCAGATCTTAGAAGTGAGAATGTCTGAAAAAGTCCACTTTTTAAGACCGCATCTTGACTACTTCTCAGGAATCATAGATGTCCAGAGTATGAAACCATTGTAAAAAGTTTACTACAAAACTATCAGATCTTAGAAGTGAGAATGTCTGAAAAAGTCCACTTTTTAAGACCGCATCTTGACTACTTCTCAGGAATCATAGATGTCCAGAGTATGAAACCATTGTAGAAGGTTTAATACAAAACTTTCAGATCTTACGAGTAAGAATGTCTGAAAAAATCCACATTTTGAGATCGCATCTTGACTACTTCTCAGGAATCATAGATGTCCAGAGTATGAAGCCATTGTAGAAGGTTTAATACAAAACTTTCAGATCTCACGAGTGAGAATGTCTGCAAAACCTTACTTTTTAAGATCGCATCTTGACTACTTCTCAGGAATCATAGATGTCCATAGTATGAAACCATTGTAGAAGGTTTAATACAAAACTTTCAGATCTCACGAGTGAGAATGTCTGCAAAACTCCACTTTTTAAGATCGCATCTTGACTACTTCTCAGGAATCATTGATGTCCAGAGTATGAAAACATTGTAGAAGGTTTACTACAAAACTATCAGATCTTAGAAGTGAGAATGTCTGAAAAAGTCCACTTTTTAAGATCGCATCTTGACTACTTCTCAGGAATCATAGATGTCCAGAGTATGAAACAATTGTAGAAGGTTTAATACAAAACTTTCAGATCTTACGAGTAAGAATGTCTGAAAAAATCCACATTTTGAGATCGCATCTTGACTACTTCTCAGGAATCATAGATGTCCAGAGTATAAAACCATTGTAGAAGGTTTAATACAAAACTTTCAGATCTCACGAGTGAGAATGTCTGCAAAACTCCACTTTTTAAGATCACATCTTGACTACTTCTCAGGAATCATAGATGTCCAGAGTATGAAACCATTGTAGAAGGTTTAATACAAAACTTTCAGATCTCACGAGTGAGAATGTCTGCAAAACTCCACTTTTTAAGATCGCATCTTGACTACTTCTCAGGAATCATTGATGTGCAGAGTATGAAACCATTGTAGAAGGTTTACTACAAAACTATCAGATCTTAGAAGTGGGAATGTCTGAAAAAGTCCACTTTTTAAGACCGCATCTTGACTACTTTTCAGGAATCATAGATGTCCAGAGTATGAAACCATTGTAGAAGGTTTAATACAAAACTTTCAGATCTCACGAGTGAGAATGTCTGCAAAACTCCACTTTTTAAGATCGCATCTTGACTAATTCTCAGGAATCATAGATGTCCATAGTATAAAACCATTGTAGAAGGTTTAATACAAAACTTTCAGATCTCACGAGTGAGAATGTCTGCAAAACTCCACTTTTTAAGATCGCATCTTGACTACTTCTCAGGAATCATTGATGTGCAGAGTATGAAACCATTGTAGAAGGTTTACTACAAAACTATCAGATCTTAGAAGTGAGAATGTCTGAAAAAGTCCACTTTTTAAGATCGCATCTTGACTACTTCTCAGGAATCATAGATGTCCAGAGTATGAAACCATTGTAGAAGGTTTAATACAAAACTTTCAGATCTTACGAGTAAGAATGTCTGAAAAAATCCACATTTTGAGATCGCATCTTGACTACTTCTCAGGAATCATAGATGTCCAGAGTATGAAGCCATTGTAGAAGGTTTAATACAAAACTTTCAGATCTCACGAGTGAGAATGTCTGAAAAAATCCACATTTTGAAATCGCATCTTGACTACTTCTCAGGAATCATTGATGTGCAGAGTATGAAACCATTGTAGAAGGTTTACTACAAAACTATCAGATCTTAGAAGTGGGAATGTCTGAAAAAGTCCACTTTTTAAGACCGCATCTTGACTACTTTCCAGGAATCATAGATGTCCAGAGTATGAAACCATTGTAGAAGGTTTAATACAAAACTTTCAGATCTCACGAGTGAGAATGTCTGCAAAACTCCACTTTTTAAGATCGCATCTTGACTACTTCTCAGGAATCATAGATGTCCATAGTATGAAACCAATGTAGAAGGTTTAATACAAAACTTTCAGATCTCACGAGTGAGAATGTCTGCAAAACTCCACTTTTTAAGATCGCATCTTGACTACTTCTCAGGAATCATTGATGTGCAGAGTATGAAACCATTGTAGAAGGTTTACTACAAAACTATCAGATCTTAGAAGTGAGAATGTCTGAAAAAGTCCACTTTTTAAGATCGCATCTTGACTACTTCTCAGGAATCATAGATGTCCAGAGTATGAAACCATTGTAGAAGGTTTAATACAAAACTTTCAGATCTTACGAGTAAGAATGTCTGAAAAAATCCACATTTTGAGATCGCATCTTGACTACTTCTCAGGAATCATAGATGTCCAGAGTATGAAGCCATTGTAGAAGGTTTAATACAAAACTTTCAGATCTCACGAGTGAGAATGTCTGAAAAAATCCACATTTTGAAATCGCATCTTGACTACTTCTCAGGAATCATAGATGTCCAGAGTATGAAACCATTGTAGAAGGTTTAATACAAAACTTTCAGATCTCACGAGTGAGAATGTCTGCAAAACTCCACTTTTTAAGATCGCATCTTGACTACTTCTCAGGAATCATTGATGTGCAGAGTATGGAACCATTGTAGAAGGTTTACTACAAAACTATCAGATCTTAGAAGTGAGAATGTCTGAAAAAGTCCACTTTTTAAGACCGCATCTTGACTACTTCTCAGGAATCATAGATGTCCAGAGTATGAAACCATTGTAGAAGGTTTAATAAAAAACTTTCAGATCTCAGGAGTGAGAATGTCTGCAAAACTCCACTTTTTAAGATCGCATCTTGACTACTTCTCAGGAATCATTGATGTGCAGAGTATGAAACCATTGTAGAAGGTTTAATACAAAACTATCAGATCTTAGAAGTGAGAATGTCTTAAAAAGTCCACTTTTTAAGACCGCATCTTGACTACTTCTCAGGAATCATAGATGTCCAGAGTATGAAACCATTGTAGAAGGTTTAATACAAAACTTTCAGATCTCACGAGTGAGAATGTCTGCAAAACTCCACTTTAAGATCGCATCTTGACTACTTCTCAGAAATCATTGATGTGCAGAGTATGAAACCATTGTAGAAGGTTTAATACAAAACTATCAGATCTTAGAAGTGAGAATGTCTGAAAAAGTCCACTTTTTAAGACCGCATCTTGACTACTTTTCAAGAATCATAGATGTCCAGAGTATGAAACCATTGTAGAAGGTTTAATACAAAACTTTCAGATCTCACGAGTGAGAATGTCTGCAAAACTCCACTTTTTAAGATCGCATCTTGACTACTTCTCAGGAATCATAGATGTCCATAGTATGAAACCATTGTAGAAGGTTTAATACAAAACTTTCAGATCTCACGAGTGAGAATGTCTGCAAAACTCCACTTTTTAAGATCGCATCTTGACTACTTCTCAGGAATCATTGATGTGCAGAGTATGAAACCATTGTAGAAGGTTTACTACAAAACTATCAGATCTTAGAAGTGAGAATGTCTTAAAAAGTCCACTTTTTAAGACCGCATCTTGACTACTTCTCAGGAATCATAGATGTCCAGAGTATGAAACCATTGTAGAAGGTTTAATACAAAACTATCAGATCTTAGAAGTGAGAATGTCTTTAAAAGTCCACTTTTCAAGACCGCGTCTTGACTACTTCTCAGGAATCATAGATGTCCAGAGTATGAAACCATTGTAGAAGGTTTAATACAAAACTTTCAGATCTCACGAGTGAGAATGTCTGCAAAACTCCACTTTTTAAGATCGCATCTTGACTACTTCTCAGGAATCATTGATGTGCAGAGTATGAAACCATTGTAGAAGGTTTACTACAAAACTATCAGATCTTAGAAGTGAGAATGTCTGAAAAAGTCCACTTTTTAAGACCGCATCTTGACTACTTTTCAGGAATCATAGATGTCCAGAGTATGAAACCATTGTAGAAGGTTTAATACAAAACTTTCAGATCTCACGAGTGAGAATGTCTGCAAAACTCCACTTTTTAAGATCGCATCTTGACTACTTCTCAGGAATCATAGATGTCCATAGTATGAAACCATTGTAGAAGGTTTAATACAAAACTTTCAGATCTCACGAGTGAGAATGTCTGCAAAACTCCACTTTTTAAGATCGCATCTTGACTACTTCTCAGGAATCATTGATGTGCAGAGTATGAAACCATTGTAGAAGGTTTACTACAAAACTATCAGATCTTAGAAGTGAGAATGTCTTAAAAAGTCCACTTTTTAAGACCGCATCTTGACTACTTCTCAGGAATCATAGATGTCCAGAGTATGAAACCATTGTAGAAGGTTTAATACAAAACTATCAGATCTTAGAAGTGAGAATGTCTTTAAAAGTCCACTTTTTAAGACCGCGTCTTGACTACTTCTCAGGAATCATAGATGTCCAGAGTATGAAACCATTGTAGAAGGTTTAATACAAAACTTTCAGATCTTACGAGTAAGAATGTCTGAAAAAATCCACATTTTGAGATCGCATCTTGACTACTTCTCAGGAATCATTGATGTGCAGAGTATGAAACCATTGTAAAAGGTTTACTACAAAACTATCAGATCTTAGAAGTGAGAATGTCTGAAAAAGTCCACTTTTTAAGACCGCATCTTGACTACTTCTCAGGAATCATAGATGTCCAGAGTATGAAACCATTGTAGAAGGTTTAATACAAAACTTTCAGATCTCACGACTGAGAATGTCTGCAAAACTCCACTATTTAAGATCGCATCTTGACTACTTCTCAGGAATCATTGATGTGCAGAGTATGAAACCATTGTTGAAGGTTTACTACAAAACTATCAGATCTTAGAAGTGAGAATGTCTGAAAAAGTCCACTTTTTAAGACCGCATCTTGACTACTTCTCAGGAATCATAGATGTCCAGAGTATTAAACCATTGTAGAAGGTTTAATACAAAACTTTCAGATCTTACGAGTAAGAATGTCTGAAAAAATCCACATTTTGAGATCGCATCTTGACTACTTCTCAGGAATCATAGATGTGTAGAGTATGAAGCCATTGTAGAAGGTTTAATACAAAACTTTCAGATCTCACGAGTGAGAATGTCTGCAAAACTCCACTTTTTAAGATCGCATCTTGACTACTTCTCAGGAATCATAGATGTCCATAGTATGAAACCATTGTAGAAGGTTTAATACAAAACTTTCAGATCTCACGAGTGAGAATGTCTGCAAAACTCCACTTTTTAAGATCGCATCTTGACTACTTCTCAGGAATCATTGATGTGCAGAGTATGAAACCATTGTAGAAGGTTTACTACAAAACTATCAGATCTTAGAAGTGAGAATGTCTTAAAAAGTCCACTTTTTAAGACCGCATCTTGACTACTTCTCAGGAATCATAGATGTCCAGAGTATGAAGCCATTGTAGAAGGTTTAATACAAAACTTTCAGATCTCACGAGTGAGAATGTCTGAAAAAATCCACATTTTGAAATCGCATCTTGACTACTTCTCAGAAATCATAGATGTCCAGAGTATGAAACCATTGTAGAAGGTTTAATACAAAACTTTCAGATCTCACGAGTGAGAATGTCTGCTAAACTCCACTTTTTAAGATCGCATCTTGACTACTTCTCAGGAATCATTGATGTGCAGAGTATGAAACCATTGTAGAAGGTTTACTACAAAACTATAAGATCTTAGAAGTGAGAATGTCTGAAAAAGTCCACTTTTTAAGACCGCATCTTGACTACTTCTCAGGAATCATAGATGTCCAGAGTATGAAACCATTGTAGAAGGTTTAATAAAAAACTTTCAGATCTCACGAGTGAGAATGTCTGCAAAACTCCACTTTTTAAGATCGCATCTTGACTACTTCTCAGGAATCATTGATGTGCAGAGTATGAAACCATTGTAGAAGGTTTAATACAAAACTATCAGATCTTAGAAGTGAGAATGTCTTAAAAAGTCCACTTTTTAAGACCGCATCTTGACTACTTCTCAGGAATCATAGATGTCCAGAGTATGAAACCATTGTAGAAGGTTTAATACAAAACTTTCAGATCTCACGAGTGAGAATGTCTGCAAAACTCCACTTTTTAAGATCGCATCTTGACTACTTCTCAGGAATCATTGATGTGCAGAGTATGAAACCATTGTAGAAGGTTTACTACAAAACTATCAGATCTTAGAAGTGAGAATGTCTGAAAAAGTCCACTTTTTAAGATCGCATCTTGACTACTTCTCAGGAATCATAGATGTCCAGAGTATGAAACCATTGTAGAAGGTTTAATACAAAACTTTCAGATCTTACGAGTAAGAATGTCTGAAAAAATCCACATTTTGAGATCGCATCTTGACTACTTCTCAGGAATCATAGATGTCCAGAGTATGAAGCCATTGTAGAAGGTTTAATACAAAACTTTCAGATCTCACGAGTGAGAATGTCTGAAAAAATCCACATTTTGAAATCGCATCTTGACTACTTCTCAGGAATCATAGATGTCCAGAGTATGAAACCATTGTAGAAGGTTTAATACAAAACTTTCAGATCTCACGAGTGAGAATGTCTGCAAAACTCCACTTTTTAAGATCGCATCTTGACTACTTCTCAGGAATCATTGATGTGCAGAGTATGGAACCATTGTAGAAGGTTTACTACAAAACTATCAGATCTTAGAAGTGAGAATGTCTGAAAAAGTCCACTTTTTAAGACCGCATCTTGACTACTTCTCAGGAATCATAGATGTCCAGAGTATGAAACCATTGTAGAAGGTTTAATAAAAAACTTTCAGATCTCACGAGTGAGAATGTCTGCAAAACTCCACTTTTTAAGATCGCATCTTGACTACTTCTCAGGAATCATTGATGTGCAGAGTATGAAACCATTGTAGAAGGTTTAATACAAAACTATCAGATTTTAGAAGTGAGAATGTCTTAAAAAGTCCACTTTTTAAGACCGCATCTTGACTACTTCTCAGGAATCATAGATGTCCAGAGTATGAAACCATTGTAGAAGGTTTAATACAAAACTTTCAGATCTCACGAGTGAGAATGTCTGCAAAACTCCACTTTAAGATCGCATCTTGACTACTTCTCAGAAATCATTGATGTGCAGAGTATGAAACCATTGTAGAAGGTTTAATACAAAACTATCAGATCTTAGAAGTGAGAATGTCTGAAAAAGTCCACTTTTTAAGACCGCATCTTGACTACTTTTCAGGAATCATAGATGTCCAGAGTATGAAACCATTGTAGAAGGTTTAATACAAAACTTTCAGATCTCACGAGTGAGAATGTCTGCAAAACTCCACTTTTTAAGATCGCATCTTGACTACTTCTCAGGAATCATAGATGTCCATAGTATGAAACCATTGTAGAAGGTTTAATACAAAACTTTCAGATCTCACGAGTGAGAATGTCTGCAAAACTCCACTTTTTAAGATCGCATCTTGACTACTTCTCAGGAATCATTGATGTGCAGAGTATGAAACCATTGTAGAAGGTTTACTACAAAACTATCAGATCTTAGAAGTGAGAATGTCTTAAAAAGTCCACTTTTTAAGACCGCATCTTGACTACTTCTCAGGAATCATAGATGTCCAGAGTATGAAACCATTGTAGAAGGTTTAATACAAAACTATCAGATCTTAGAAGTGAGAATGTCTTTAAAAGTCCACTTTTTAAGACCGCGTCTTGACTACTTCTCAGGAATCATAGATGTCCAGAGTATGAAACCATTGTAGAAGGTTTAATACAAAACTTTCAGATCTCACGAGTGAGAATGTCTGCAAAACTCCACTTTTTAAGATCGCATCTTGACTACTTCTCAGGAATCATTGATGTGCAGAGTATGAAACCATTGTAGAAGGTTTACTACAAAACTATCAGATCTTAGAAGTGAGAATGTCTGAAAAAGTCCACTTTTTAAGACCGCATCTTGACTACTTCTCAGGAATCATAGATGTCCAGAGTATGAAACCATTGTAGAAGGTTTAATACAAAACTTTCAGATCTCACGAGTGAGAATGTCTGCAAAACTCCACTTTTTAAGATCGCATCTTGACTACTTCTCAGGAATCATAGATGTCCATAGTATGAAACCATTGTAGAAGGTTTAATACAAAACTTTCAGATCTCACGAGTGAGAATGTCTGCAAAACTCCACTTTTTAAGATCGCATCTTGACTACTTCTCAGGAATCATTGATGTGCAGAGTATGAAACCATTGTAAAAGGTTTACTACAAAACTATCAGATCTTAGAAGTGAGAATGTCTGAAAAAGTCCACTTTTTAAGATCGCATCTTGACTACTTCTCAGGAATCATAGATGTCCAGAGTATGAAACCATTGTAGAAGGTTTAATACAAAACTTTCAGATCTTACGAGTAAGAATGTCTGAAAAAATCCACATTTTGAGATCGCATCTTGACTACTTCTCAGGAATCATTGATGTGCAGAGTATGAAACCATTGTAAAAGGTTTACTACAAAACTATCAGATCTTAGAAGTGAGAATGTCTGAAAAAGTCCACTTTTTAAGACCGCATCTTGACTACTTCTCAGGAATCATAGATGTCCAGAGTATGAAACCATTGTAGAAGGTTTAATACAAAACTTTCAGATCTCACGACTGAGAATGTCTGCAAAACTCCACTATTTAAGATCGCATCTTGACTACTTCTCAGGAATCATTGATGTGCAGAGTATGAAACCATTGTTGAAGGTTTACTACAAAACTATCAGATCTTAGAAGTGAGAATGTCTGAAAAAGTCCACTTTTTAAGACCGCATCTTGACTACTTCTCAGGAATCATAGATGTCCAGAGTATGAAACCATTGTAGAAGGTTTAATACAAAACTTTCAGATCTTACGAGTAAGAATGTCTGAAAAAATCCACATTTTGAGATCGCATCTTGACTACTTCTCAGGAATCATAGATGTGTAGAGTATGAAGCCATTGTAGAAGGTTTAATACAAAACTTTCAGATCTCACGAGTGAGAATGTCTGCAAAACTCCACTTTTTAAGATCGCATCTTGACTACTTCTCAGGAATCATAGATGTCCATAGTATGAAACCATTGTAGAAGGTTTAATACAAAACTTTCAGATCTCACGAGTGAGAATGTCTGCAAACCCCACTTTTTAAGATCGCATCTTGACTACTTCTCAGGAATCATTGATGTGCAGAGTATGAAACCATTGTAGAAGGTTTACTACAAAACTATCAGATCTTAGAAGTGAGAATGTCTTAAAAAGTCCACTTTTTAAGACCGCATCTTGACTACTTCTCAGGAATCATAGATGTCCAGAGTATGAAGCCATTGTAGAAGGTTTAATACAAAACTTTCAGATCTCACGAGTGAGAATGTCTGAAAAAATCCACATTTTGAAATCGCATCTTGACTACTTCTCAGGAATCATAGATGTCCAGAGTATGAAACCATTGTAGAAGGTTTAATACAAAACTTTCAGATCTCACGAGTGAGAATGTCTGCTAAACTCCACTTTTTAAGATCGCATCTTGACTACTTCTCAGGAATCATTGATGTGCAGAGTATGAAACCATTGTAGAAGGTTTACTACAAAACTATAAGATCTTAGAAGTGAGAATGTCTGAAAAAGTCCTCTTTTTAAGACCGCATCTTGACTACTTCTCAGGAATCATAGATGTCCAGAGTATGAAACCATTGTAGAAGGTTTAATAAAAAACTTTCAGATCTCACGAGTGAGAATGTCTGCAAAACTCCACTTTTTAAGATCGCATCTTGACTACTTCTCAGGAATCATTGATGTGCAGAGTATGAAACCATTGTAGAAGGTTTAATACAAAACTATCAGATCTTAGAAGTGAGAATGTCTTAAAAAGTCCACTTTTTAAGACCGCATCTTGACTACTTCTCAGGAATCATAGATGTCCAGAGTATGAAACCATTGTAGAAGGTTTAATACAAAACTTTCAGATCTCACGAGTGAGAATGTCTGCAAAACTCCACTTTTTAAGATCGCATCTTGACTACTTCTCAGGAATCATTGATGTGCAGAGTATGAAACCATTGTAGAAGGTTTACTACAAAACTATCAGATCTTAGAAGTGAGAATGTCTGAAAAAGTCCACTTTTTAAGACCGCATCTTGACTACTTTTCAGGAATCATAGATGTCCAGAGTATGAAACCATTGTAGAAGGTTTAATACAAAACTTTCAGATCTCACGAGTGAGAATGTCTGCAAAACTCCACTTTTTAAGATCGCATCTTGACTACTTCTCAGGAATCATAGATGTCCATAGTATGAAACCATTGTAGAAGGTTTAATACAAAACTTTCAGATTTCACGAGTGAGAATGTCTGCAAAACTCCACTTTTTAAGATCGCATCTTGACTACTTCTCAGGAATCATTGATGTGCAGAGTATGAAACCATTGTAGAAGGTTTACTACAAAACTATCAGATCTTAGAAGTGAGAATGTCTTAAAAAGTCCACTTTTTAAGACCGCATCTTGACTACTTCTCAGGAATCATAGATGTCCAGAGTATGAAACCATTGTAGAAGGTTTAATACAAAACTATCAGATCTTATAAGTTAGAATGTCCTAAAAAGTCCACTTTTTAAGACCGCATCTTGACTACTTCTCAGGAATCATAGATGTCCAGAGTATGAAACCATTGTAGAAGGTTTAATACAAAACTTTCAGATCTCACGAGTGAGAATGTCTGCAAAACTCCACTTTTTAAGATCGCATCTTGACTACTTCTCAGGAATCATTGATGTGCAGAGTATGAAACCATTGTAGAAGGTTTACTACAAAACTATCAGATCTTAGAAGTGAGAATGTCTGAAAAAGTCCACTTTTTAAGACCGCATCTTGACTACTTTTCAGGAATCATAGATGTCCAGAGTATGAAACCATTGTAGAAGGTTTAATACAAAACTTTCAGATCTCACGAGTGAGAATGTCTGCAAAACTCCACTTTTTAAGATCGCATCTTGACTACTTCTCAGGAATCATAGATGTCCATAGTATGAAACCATTGTAGAAGGTTTAATACAAAACTTTCAGATCTCACGAGTGAGAATGTCTGCAAAACTCCACTTTTTAAGATCGCATCTTGACTACTTCTCAGGAATCATTGATGTGCAGAGTATGAAACCATTGTAAAAGGTTTACTACAAAACTATCAGATCTTAGAAGTGAGAATGTCTGAAAAAGTCCACTTTTTAAGATCGCATCTTGACTACTTCTCAGGAATCATAGATGTCCAGAGTATGAAACCATTGTAGAAGGTTTAATACAAAACTTTCAGATCTTACGAGTAAGAATGTCTGAAAAAATCCACATTTTGAGATCGCATCTTGACTACTACTCAGGAATAATAGATGTCCAGAGTATGAAACCATTGTAGAAGGTTTAATACAAAACTTTCAGATCTCACGAGTGAGAATGTCTGCAAAACTCCACTTTTTAAGATCGCATCTTGACTACTTCTCAGGAATCATTGATGTGCAGAGTATGAAACCATTGTAGAAGGTTTAATACAAAACTTTCAGATCTCACGAGTGAGAATGTCTGCAAAACTCCACTTTTTAAGATCGCATCTTGACTACTTCTCAGGAATCATTGATGTGCAGAGTATGAAACCATTGTAGAAGGTTTACTACAAAACTATCAGATCTTAGAAGTGAGAATGTCTGAAAAAGTCCACTTTTTAAGACCGCATCTTGACTACTTTTCAGGAATCATAGATGTTCAGAGTATGAAACCATTGTAGAAGGTTTAATACAAAACTTTCAGATCTCACGAGTGAGAATGTCTGCAAAACTCCACTTTTTAAGATCGCATCTTGACTACTTCTCAGGAATCATAGATGTCCATAGTATGAAACCATTGTAGAAGGTTTAATACAAAACTTTCAGATCTCACGAGTGAGAATGTCTGCAAAACTCCACTTTTTAAGATCGCATCTTGACTACTTCTCAGGAATCATTGATGTGCAGTGTATGAAACCATTGTAGAAGGTTTACTACAAAACTATCAGATCTTAGAAGTGAGAATGTCTTAAAAAGTCCACTTTTTAAGACCGCATCTTGACTACTTCTCAGGAATCATAGATGTCCAGAGTATGAAACCATTGTAGAAGGTTTACTACAAAACTATCAGATCTCACGAGTGAGAATGTCTGCAAAACTCCACTTTTTAAGATCGCATCTTGCCTACTTCTCAGGAATCATTGATGTGCAGAGTATGAAACCATTGTAAAAGGTTTACTACAAAACTATCAGATCTCACGAGTGAGAATGTCTGCAAAACTCCACTTTTTAAGACCGCATCTTGACTACTTATCAGGAATCATAGATGTCCAGAGTATGAAACCATTGTAGAAGGTTTAATACAAAACTTTCAGATCTCACGAGTGAGAATGTCTGCAAAACTCCACTTTTTAAGATCGCTTCTTGACTACTTCTCAGGAATCATAGATGTCCAGAGTATGAAACCATTGTAGAAGGTTTAATACAAAACTTTCAGATCTCACGAGTGAGAATGTCTGCAAAACTCCACTTTTTAAGATCGCATCTTGACTACTTCTCAGGAATCATTGATG
The DNA here is from genome assembly GCA_963969495.1 of Ceratothoa steindachneri. Taxonomy (NCBI): domain Eukaryota; kingdom Metazoa; phylum Arthropoda; class Malacostraca; order Isopoda; family Cymothoidae; genus Ceratothoa; species Ceratothoa steindachneri. Next base: position 220,178,979 of record OZ018320.1, read on the forward strand.
TGCAGAGTATGAAACCATTGTAAAAGGTTTACTACAAAACTATCAGATCTTAGAAGTGAGAATGTCTGAAAAAGTCCACATTTTGAGATCAGATCTTGACTACTTCTCAGGAATCATTGATGTGCAGAGTATGAAGCCATTGTAGAAGGTTTAATACAAAACTTTCAGATCTCACGAGTGAGAATGTCTGAAAAAATCCACATTTTGAGATCGCATCTTGACTACTTTTCAGGAATCATAGATGTCCAGAGTATGAAACCATTGTAGAAGGTTTAATACAAAACTTTCAGATCTCACGAGTGAGAATGTCTGCAAAACTCCGCTTTTTAAGATCGCATCTTGACTACTTCTCAGGTATCATAGATGTCCAGAGTATGAAACCATTGTAAAAAGTTTACTACAAAACTATCAGATCTTAGAAGTGAGAATGTCTGAAAAAGTCCGCTTTTTAAGACCGCATCTATACTACTTCTCAGGAATCATAGATGTCCAGAGTATGAAACCATTGTAGAAGGTTTAATACAAAACTTTCAGATCTCACGAGTGAGAATGTCTGCAAAACTCCACTTTTTAAGATCGCATCTTGACTACTTCTCAGGAATCATTGATGTGCAGAGTATGAAACCATTGTAGAAGGTTTACTACAAAACTATCAGATCTTAGAAGTGAGAATATCTGAAAAAGTCCACTTTTTAAGACCGCATCTTGACTACTTCTCAGGAATCATTGATGTGCAGAGTATGAAACCATTGTAAAAGGTTTACTACAAAACTATCAGATCTTAGAAGTGAGAATGTCTGAAAAAGTCCACTTTTTAAGACCGCATCTTGACTACTTCTCAGGAATCATAGATGTCCAGAGTATGAAACCATTGTAGAAGGTTTAATACAAAACTTTCAGATCTCACGAGTGAGAATGTCTGCAAAACTCCACTATTTAAGATCGCATCTTGACTACTTCTCAGGAATCATTGATGTGCAGAGTATGAAACCATTGTAGAAGGTTTACTACAAAACTATCAGATCTTAGAAGTGAGAATGTCTGAAAAAGTCCACTTTTTAAGACCGCATCTTGACTACTTCTCAGGAATCATAGATGTCCAGAGTATGAAACCATTGTAGAAGGTTTAATACAAAACTTTCAGATCTTACGAGTAAGAATGTCTGAAAAAATCCACATTTTGAGATCGCATCTTGACTACTTCTCAGGAATCATAGATGTCCAGAGTATGAAGCCATTGTAGAAGGTTTACTACAAAACTTTCAGATCTCACGAGTGAGAATGTCTGCAAAACTCAACTTTTTAAGATCGCATCTTGACTACTTCTCAGGAATCATTGATGTCCAGAGTATGAAACCATTGTAGAAGGTTTACTACAAAACTATCAGATCTTAGAAGTGAAAATGTCTGAAAAAGTCCACTTTTTAAGATCGCATCTTGACTACTTCTCAGGAATCATAGATGTCCAGAGTATGAAACCATTGTAGAAGGTTTAATACAAAACTTTAAGATCTTACGAGTAAGAATGTCTGAAAAAATCCACATTTTGAGATCGCATCTTGACTACTTCTCAGGAATCATAGATGTCCAGAGTATGAAACCATTGTAGAAGGTTTAATACAAAACTTTCAGATCTCACGAGTGAGAATGTCTGCAAAACTCCACTTTTTAAGATCGCATCTTAACTACTTCTCAGGAATCATAGATGTCCAGAGTATGAAACCATTGTAGAAGGTTTAATACAAAACTTTCAGATCTCACAAGTGAGAATGTCTGCAAAACTCCACCTTTTAAGATCGCATCTTGACTACTTCTCAGGAATCATTGATGTGCAGAATATGAAACCACTGTAAAAGGTTTACTACAAAACTATCAGATCTCACGAGTGAGAATGTCTGAAAAAGTCCACTTTTTAAGACCGCATCTTGACTACTTCTCAGGAATCATAGATGTCCAGAGTATGGAGCCATTGTAGAAGGTTTAATACAAAACTTTCAGGTCTTACGAGTAAGAATGTCTGAAAAAATCCACATTTTGAGATCGCATCTTGACTACTTCTCAGGAATCATAGATGTCCAGAGTATGAAGCCATTGTAGAAGGTTTAATACAAAACTTTCAGCTCTCACGAGTGAGAATGTCTGAAAAAATCCACATTTTGAGATCGCATCTTGACTACTTTTCAGGAATCATAGATGTCCAGAGTATGAAACCATTGTAGAAGGTTTAATACAAAACTTTCAGATCTCACGAGTGAGAATGTCTGCAAAACTCCACTTTTTAAGATCGCATCTTGACTACTTCTCAGGAATCATAGATGTCCAGAGTATGAAACCATTGTAGAAGGTTTAATACAAAACTTTCAGATCTCACGAGTGAGAATGTCTGCAAAACTCCACTTTTTAAGATCGCATCTTGACTACTTCTCAGGAATCATTGATGTGCAGAGTATGAAACCATTGTAAAAGGTTTACTACAAAACTATCAGATCTCACGAGTGAGAATGTCTGCAAAACTCCACTTTTTAAGATCGCATCTTGACTACTTCTCAGGAATCATTGATGTGCAGAGTATGAAACCATTGTAAAAGGTTTACTACAAAACTATCAGATCTTACGAGTAAGAATGTCTAAAAAAATCCACATTTTAAAACCGCATCTTGACTACTTCTCAGGAATCATAGATGTCCAGAGTATGAAACCATTGTAGAAGGTTTAATACAAAACTTTCAGATCTTACGAGTAAGAATGTCTGAAAAAATCCACATTTTGAGATCGCATCTTGACTACTTCTCAGGAATCATAGATGTCCAGAGTATGAAACCATTGTAGAAGGTTTAATACAAAACTTTTCAGATCTCACGAGTGAGAATGTCTGCAAAACTCCACTTTTTAAGATCGCATCTTGACTACTTCTCAGGAATCATTGATGTGCAGAGTATGAAACCATTGTAGAACGTTTAATTCAAAACTTTCAGATCTCACGAGTGAGAATGTCTGCAAAACTCCACTTTTTAAGATCGCATCTTGACTACTTCTCAGGAATCATTGATGTGCAGAGTATGAAACCATTGTAGAAGGTTTAATACAAAACTATCAGATCTTAGAAGTGAGAATGTCTTAAAAAGTCCACTTTTTAAGACCGCATCTTGACTACTTCTCAGGAATCATAGATGTCCAGAGTATGAAACCATTGTAGAAGGTTTAATACAAAACTTTCAGATCTCACGAGTGAGAATGTCTGCAAAACTCCACTTTTTAAGATCGCATCTTGACTACTTCTCAGGAATCATTGATGTGCAGAGTATGAAACCATTGTAGAAGGTTTACTACAAAACTATCAGATCTTAGAAGTGAGAATGTCTGAAAAAGTCCACTTTTTAAGACCGCATCTTGACTACTTTTCAGGAATCATAGATGTCCAGAGTATGAAACCATTGTAGAAGGTTTAATACAAAACTTTCAGATCTCACGAGTGAGAATGTCTGCAAAACTCCACTTTTTAAGATCGCATCTTGACTACTTCTCAGGAATCATAGATGTCCATAGTATGAAACCATTGTAGAAGGTTTAATACAAAACTTTCAGATTTCACGAGTGAGAATGTCTGCAAAACTCCACTTTTTAAGATCGCATCTTGACTACTTCTCAGGAATCATTGATGTGCAGAGTATGAAACCATTGTAGAAGGTTTACTACAAAACTATCAGATCTTAGAAGTGAGAATGTCTTAAAAAGTCCACTTTTTAAGACCGCATCTTGACTACTTCTCAGGAATCATAGATGTCCAGAGTATGAAACCATTGTAGAAGGTTTAATACAAAACTATCAGATCTTATAAGTGAGAATGTCCTAAAAAGTCCACTTTTTAAGACCGCATCTTGACTACTTCTCAGGAATCATAGATGTCCAGAGTATGAAACCATTGTAGAAGGTTTAATACAAAACTTTCAGATCTCACGAGTGAGAATGTCTGCAAAACTCCACTTTTTAAGATCGCTCTTGACTACTTCTCAGGAATCATTGATGTGCAGAGTATGAAACCATTGTAGAAGGTTTACTACAAAACTATCAGATCTTAGAAGTGAGAATGTCTGAAAAACTCCACTTTTTAAGACCGCATCTTGACTACTTTTCAGGAATCATAGATGTCCAGAGTATGAAACCATTGTAGAAGGTTTAATACAAAACTTTCAGATCTCACGAGTGAGAATGTCTGCAAAACTCCACTTTTTAAGATCGCATCTTGACTACTTCTCAGGAATCATAGATGTCCATAGTATGAAACCATTGTAGAAGGTTTAATACAAAACTTTCAGATCTCACGAGTGAGAATGTCTGCAAAACTCCACTTTTTAAGATCGCATCTTGACTACTTCTCAGGAATCATTGATGTGCAGAGTATGAAACCATTGTAAAAGGTTTACTACAAAACTATCAGATCTTAGAAGTGAGAATGTCTGAAAAAGTCCACTTTTTAAGATCGCATCTTGACTACTTCTCAGGAATCATAGATGTCCAGAGTATGAAACCATTGTAGAAGGTTTAATACAAAACTATCAGATCTTATAAGTGAGAATGTCCTAAAAAGTCCACTTTTTAAGACCGCATCTTGACTACTTCTCAGAAATCATAGATGTCCAGAGTATGAAACCATTGTAGAAGGTTTAATACAAAACTTTCAGATCTCACGAGTGAGAATGTCTGCAAAACTCCACTTTTTAAGATCGCATCTTGACTACTTCTCAGGAATCATTGATGTGCAGAGTATGAAACCATTGTAGAAGGTTTACTACAAAACTATCAGATCTTAGAAGTGAGAATGTCTGAAAAAGTCCACTTTTTAAGACCGCATCTTGACTACTTTTCAGGAATCATAGATGTCCAGAGTATGAAACCATTGTAGAAGGTTTAATACAAAACTTTCAGATCTCACGAGTGAGAATGTCTGCAAAACTCCACTTTTTAAGATCGCATCTTGACTACTTCTCAGGAATCATAGATGTCCATAGTATGAAACCATTGTAGAAGGTTTAATACAAAACTTTCAGATCTCACGAGTGAGAATGTCTGCAAAACTCCACTTTTTAAGATCGCATCTTGACTACTTCTCAGGAATCATTGATGTGCAGAGTATGAAACCATTGTAAAAGGTTTACTACAAAACTATCAGATCTTAGAAGTGAGAATGTCTGAAAAAGTCCACTTTTTAAGATCGCATCTTGACTACTTCTCAGGAATCATAGATGTCCAGAGTATGAAACCATTGTAGAAGGTTTAATACAAAACTTTCAGATCTTACGAGTAAGAATGTCTGAAAAAATCCACATTTTGAGATCGCATCTTGACTACTACTCAGGAATAATAGATGTCCAGAGTATGAAACCATTGTAGAAGGTTTAATACAAAACTTTCAGATCTCACGAGTGAGAATGTCTGCAAAACTCCACTTTTTAAGATCGCATCTTGACTACTTCTCAGGAATCATTGATGTGCAGAGTATGAAACCATTGTAGAAGGTTTAATACAAAACTTTCAGATCTCACGAGTGAGAATGTCTGCAAAACTCCACTTTTTAAGATCGCATCTTGACTACTTCTCAGGAATCATTGATGTGCAGAGTATGAAACCATTGTAGAAGGTTTACTACAAAACTATCAGATCTTAGAAGTGAGAATGTCTGAAAAAGTCCACTTTTTAAGACCGCATCTTGACTACTTTTCAGGAATCATAGATGTTCAGAGTATGAAACCATTGTAGAAGGTTTAATACAAAACTTTCAGATCTCACGAGTGAGAATGTCTGCAAAACTCCACTTTTTAAGATCGCATCTTGACTACTTCTCAGGAATCATAGATGTCCATAGTATGAAACCATTGTAGAAGGTTTAATACAAAACTTTCAGATCTCACGAGTGAGAATGTCTGCAAAACTCCACTTTTTAAGATCGCATCTTGACTACTTCTCAGGAATCATTGATGTGCAGTGTATGAAACCATTGTAGAAGGTTTACTACAAAACTATCAGATCTTAGAAGTGAGAATGTCTTAAAAAGTCCACTTTTTAAAACCGCATCTTGACTACTTCTCAGGAATCATAGATGTCCAGAGTATGAAACCATTGTAGAAGGTTTACTACAAAACTATCAGATCTCACGAGTGAGAATGTCTGCAAAACTCCACTTTTTAAGATCGCATCTTGCCTACTTCTCAGGAATCATTGATGTGCAGAGTATGAAACCATTGTAAAAGGTTTACTACAAAACTATCAGATCTCACGAGTGAGAATGTCTGCAAAACTCCACTTTTTAAGATCGCATCTTGACTACTTCTCAGGAATCATAGATGTCCATAGTATGAAACCATTGTAGAAGGTTTAATACAAAACTTTCAGATCTCACGAGTGAGAATGTCTGCAAAACTCCACTTTTTAAGATCGCATCTTGACTACTTCTCAGGAATCATTGATGTGCAGTGTATGAAACCATTGTAGAAGGTTTACTACAAAACTATCAGATCTTAGAAGTGAGAATGTCTTAAAAAGTCCACTTTTTAAGACCGCATCTTGACTACTTCTCAGGAATCATAGATGTCCAGAGTATGAAACCATTGTAGAAGGTTTACTACAAAACTATCAGATCTCACGAGTGAGAATGTCTGCAAAACTCCACTTTTTAAGATCGCATCTTGCCTACTTCTCAGGAATCATTGATGTGCAGAGTATGAAACCATTGTAAAAGGTTTACTACAAAACTATCAGATCTCACGAGTGAGAATGTCTGCAAAACTCCACTTTTTAAGACCGCATCTTGACTACTTATCAGGAATCATAGATGTCCAGAGTATGAAACCATTGTAGAAGGTTTAATACAAAACTTTCAGATCTCACGAGTGAGAATGTCTGCAAAACTCCACTTTTTAAGATCGCTTCTTGACTACTTCTCAGGAATCATAGATGTCCAGAGTATGAAACCATTGTAGAAGGTTTAATACAAAACTTTCAGATCTCACGAGTGAGAATGTCTGCAAAACTCCACTTTTTAAGATCGCATCTTGACTACTTCTCAGGAATCATTGATGTGCAGAGTATGAAACCATTGTAAAAGGTTTACTACAAAACTATCAGATCTTAGAAGTGAGAATGTCTGAAAAAGTCCACATTTTGAGATCAGATCTTGACTACTTCTCAGGAATCATTGATGTGCAGAGTATGAAGCCATTGTAGAAGGTTTAATACAAAACTTTCAGATCTCACGAGTGAGAATGTCTGAAAAAATCCACATTTTGAGATCGCATCTTGACTACTTTTCAGGAATCATAGATGTCCAGAGTATGAAACCATTGTAGAAGGTTTAATACAAAACTTTCAGATCTCACGAGTGAGAATGTCTGCAAAACTCCGCTTTTTAAGATCGCATCTTGACTACTTCTCAGGAATCATAGATGTCCAGAGTATGAAACCATTGTAGAAGGTTTAATACAAAACTTTCAGATATCACGAGTGAGAATGTCTGCAAAACTCCACTTTTTAAGATCGCATCTTGACTACTTCTCAGGAATCATAGATGTCCAGAGTATGAAACCATTGTAAAAAGTTTACTACAAAACTATCAGATCTTAGAAGTGAGAATGTCTGAAAAAGTCCGCTTTTTAAGACCGCATCTATACTACTTCTCAGGAATCATAGATGTCCAGAGTATGAAACCATTGTAGAAGGTTTAATACAAAACTTTCAGATCTCACGAGTGAGAATGTCTGCAAAACTCCACTATTTAAGATCGCATCTTGACTACTTCTCAGGAATCATTGATGTGCAGAGTATGAAACCATTGTAGAAGGTTTACTACAAAACTATCAGATCTCACGAGTGAGAATGTCTGCAAAACTCCACTTTTTAAGATCGCATCTTGACTACTTCTCAGGAATCATTGATGTGCAGAGTATGAAACCATTGTAAAAGGTTTACTACAAAACTATCAGATCTTAGAAGTGAGAATGTCTGAAAAAGTCCACATTTTGAGATCAGATCTTGACTACTTCTCAGGAATCATTGATGTGCAGAGTATGAAGCCATTGTAGAAGGTTTAATACAAAACTTTCAGATCTCACGAGTGAGAATGTCTGAAAAAATCCACATTTTGAGATCGCATCTTGACTACTTTTCAGGAATCATAGATGTCCAGAGTATGAAACCATTGTAGAAGGTTTAATACAAAACTTTCAGATCTCACGAGTGAGAATGTCTGCAAAACTCCGCTTTTTAAGATCGCATCTTGACTACTTCTCAGGAATCATAGATGTCCAGAGTATGAAACCATTGTAGAAGGTTTAATACAAAACTTTCAGATATCACGAGTGAGAATGTCTGCAAAACTCCACTTTTTAAGATCGCATCTTGACTACTTCTCAGGAATCATTGATGTGCAGAGTATGAAACCATTGTAGAAGGTTTACTACAAAACTATCAGATCTTAGAAGTGAGAATATCTGAAAAAGTCCACTTTTTAAGACCGCATCTTGACTACTTCTCAGGAATCATTGATGTGCAGAGTATGAAACCATTGTAAAAGGTTTACTACAAAACTATCAGATCTTAGAAGTGAGAATGTCTGAAAAAGTCCACTTTTTAAGACCGCATCTTGACTACTTCTCAGGAATCATAGATGTCCAGAGTATGAAACCATTGTAGAAGGTTTAATACAAAACTTTCAGATCTCACGAGTGAGAATGTCTGCAAAACTCCACTATTTAAGATCGCATCTTGACTACTTCTCAGGAATCATTGATGTGCAGAGTATGAAACCATTGTAGAAGGTTTACTACAAAACTATCAGATCTTAGAAGTGAGAATGTCTGAAAAAGTCCACTTTTTAAGACCGCATCTTGACTACTTCTCAGGAATCATAGATGTCCAGAGTATGAAACCATTGTAGAAGGTTTAATACAAAACTTTCAGATCTTACGAGTAAGAATGTCTGAAAAAATCCACATTTTGAGATCGCATCTTGACTACTTCTCAGGAATCATAGATGTCCAGAGTATGAAGCCATTGTAGAAGGTTTACTACAAAACTTTCAGATCTCACGAGTGAGAATGTCTGCAAAACTCAACTTTTTAAGATCGCATCTTGACTACTTCTCAGGAATCATTGATGTCCAGAGTATGAAACCATTGTAGAAGGTTTACTACAAAACTATCAGATCTTAGAAGTGAGAATGTCTGAAAAAGTCCACTTTTTAAGATCGCATCTTGACTACTTCTCAGGAATCATAGATGTCCAGAGTATGAAACCATTGTAGAAGGTTTAATACAAAACTTTAAGATCTTACGAGTAAGAATGTCTGAAAAAATCCACATTTTGAGATCGCATCTTGACTACTTCTCAGGAATCATAGATGTCCAGAGTATGAAACCATTGTAGAAGGTTTAATACAAAACTTTCAGATCTCACGAGTGAGAATGTCTGCAAAACTCCACTTTTTAAGATCGCATCTTAACTACTTCTCAGGAATCATAGATGTCCAGAGTATGAAACCATTGTAGAAGGTTTAATACAAAACTTTCAGATCTCACGAGTGAGAATGTCTGCAAAACTCCACCTTTTAAGATCGCATCTTGACTACTTCTCAGGAATCATTGATGTGCAGAATATGAAACCACTGTAAAAGGTTTACTACAAAACTATCAGATCTCACGAGTGAGAATGTCTGAAAAAGTCCACTTTTTAAGACCGCATCTTGACTACTTCTCAGGAATCATAGATGTCCAGAGTATGAAGCCATTGTAGAAGGTTTAATACAAAACTTTCAGGTCTTACGAGTAAGAATGTCTGAAAAAATCCACATTTTGAGATCGCATCTTGACTACTTCTCAGGAATCATAGATGTCCAGAGTATGAAGCCATTGTAGAAGGTTTAATACAAAACTTTCAGCTCTCACGAGTGAGAATGTCTGAAAAAATCCACATTTTGAGATCGCATCTTGACTACTTTTCAGGAATCATAGATGTCCAGAGTATGAAACCATTGTAGAAGGTTTAATACAAAACTTTCAGATCTCACGAGTGAGAATGTCTACAAAACTCCACTTTTTAAGATCGCATCTTGACTACTTCTCAGGAATCATAGATGTCCAGAGTATGAAACCATTGTAGAAGGTTTAATACAAAACTTTCAGATCTCACGAGTGAGAATGTCTGCAAAACTCCACTTTTTAAGATCGCATCTTGACTACTTCTCAGGAATCATTGATGTGCAGAGTATGAAACCATTGTAAAAGGTTTACTACAAAACTATCAGATCTCACGAGTGAGAATGTCTGCAAAACTCCACTTTTTAAGATCGCATCTTGACTACTTCTCAGGAATCATTGATGTGCAGAGTATGAAACCATTGTAAAAGGTTTACTACAAAACTATCAGATCTTACGAGTAAGAATGTCTAAAAAAATCCACATTTTAAAACCGCATCTTGACTACTTCTCAGGAATCATAGATGTCCAGAGTATGAAACCATTGTAGAAGGTTTAATACAAAACTTTCAGATCTTACGAGTAAGAATGTCTGAAAAAATCCACATTTTGAGATCGCATCTTGACTACTTCTCAGGAATCATAGATGTCCAGAGTATGAAACCATTGTAGAAGGTTTAATACAAAACTTTTCAGATCTCACGAGTGAGAATGTCTGCAAAACTCCACTTTTTAAGATCGCATCTTGACTACTTCTCAGGAATCATTGATGTGCAGAGTATGAAACCATTGTAGAACGTTTAATTCAAAACTTTCAGATCTCACGAGTGAGAATGTCTGCAAAACTCCACTTTTTAAGATCGCATCTTGACTACTTCTCAGGAATCATTGATGTGCAGAGTATGAAACCATTGTAGAAGGTTTAATACAAAACTATCAGATCTTAGAAGTGAGAATGTCTTAAAAAGTCCACTTTTTAAGACCGCATCTTGACTACTTCTCAGGAATCATAGATGTCCAGAGTATGAAACCATTGTAGAAGGTTTAATACAAAACTTTCAAATCTCACGAGTGAGAATGTCTGCAAAACTCCACTTTTTAAGATCGCATCTTGACTACTTCTCAGGAATCATTGATGTGCAGAGTATGAAACCATTGTAGAAGGTTTACTACAAAACTATCAGATCTTAGAAGTGAGAATGTCTGAAAAAGTCCACTTTTTAAGACCGCATCTTGACTACTTTTCAGGAATCATAGATGTCCAGAGTATGAAACCATTGTAGAAGGTTTAATACAAAACTTTCAGATCTCACGAGTGAGAATGTCTGCAAAACTCCACTTTTTAAGATCGCATCTTGACTACTTCTCAGGAATCATAGATGTCCATAGTATGAAACCATTGTAGAAGGTTTAATACAAAACTTTCAGATTTCACGAGTGAGAATGTCTGCAAAACTCCACTTTTTAAGATCGCATCTTGACTACTTCTCAGGAATCATTGATGTGCAGAGTATGAAACCATTGTAGAAGGTTTACTACAAAACTATCAGATCTTAGAAGTGAGAATGTCTTAAAAAGTCCACTTTTTATGACCGCATCTTGACTACTTCTCAGGAATCATAGATGTCCAGAGTATGAAACCATTGTAGAAGGTTTAATACAAAACTATCAGATCTTATAAGTGAGAATGTCCTAAAAAGTCCACTTTTTAAGACCGCATCTTGACTACTTCTCAGGAATCATAGATGTCCAGAGTATGAAACCATTGTAGAAGGTTTAATACAAAACTTTCAGATCTCACGAGTGAGAATGTCTGCAAAACTCCACTTTTTAAGATCGCATCTTGACTACTTCTCAGGAATCATTGATGTGCAGAGTATGAAACCATTGTAGAAGGTTTACTACAAAACTATCAGATCTTAGAAGTGAGAATGTCTGAAAAAGTCCACTTTTTAAGACCGCATCTTGACTACTTTTCAGGAATCATAGATGTCCAGAGTATGAAACCATTGTAGAAGGTTTAATACAAAACTTTCAGATCTCACGAGTGAGAATGTCTGCAAAACTCCACTTTTTAAGATCGCATCTTGACTACTTCTCAGGAATCATAGATGTCCATAGTATGAAACCATTGTAGAAGGTTTAATACAAAACTTTCAGATCTCACGAGTGAGAATGTCTGCAAAACTCCACTTTTTAAGATCGCATCTTGACTACTTCTCAGGAATCATTGATGTGCAGAGTATGAAACCATTGTAAAAGGTTTACTACAAAACTATCAGATCTTAGAAGTGAGAATGTCTGAAAAAGTCCACTTTTTAAGATCGCATCTTGACTACTTCTCAGGAATCATAGATGTCCAGAGTATGAAACCATTGTAGAAGGTTTAATACAAAACTTTCAGATCTTACGAGTAAGAATGTCTGAAAAAATCCACATTTTGAGATCGCATCTTGACTACTACTCAGGAATAATAGATGTCCAGAGTATGAAACCATTGTAGAAGGTTTAATACAAAACTTTCAGATCTCACGAGTGAGAATGTCTGCAAAACTCCACTTTTTAAGATCGCATCTTGACTACTTCTCAGGAATCATTGATGTGCAGAGTATGAAACCATTGTAGAAGGTTTAATACAAAACTTTCAGATCTCACGAGTGAGAATGTCTGCAAAACTCCACTTTTTAAGATCGCATCTTGACTACTTCTCAGGAATCATTGATGTGCAGAGTATGAAACCATTGTAGAAGGTTTACTACAAAACTATCAGATCTTAGAAGTGAGAATGTCTGAAAAAGTCCACTTTTTAAGACCGCATCTTGACTACTTTTCAGGAATCATAGATGTTCAGAGTATGAAACCATTGTAGAAGGTTTAATACAAAACTTTCAGATCTCACGAGTGAGAATGTCTGCAAAACTCCACTTTTTAAGATCGCATCTTGACTACTTCTCAGGAATCATAGATGTCCATAGTATGAAACCATTGTAGAAGGTTTAATACAAAACTTTCAGATCTCACGAGTGAGAATGTCTGCAAAACTCCACTTTTTAAGATCGCATCTTGACTACTTCTCAGGAATCATTGATGTGCAGTGTATGAAACCATTGTAGAAGGTTTACTACAAAACTATCAGATCTTAGAAGTGAGAATGTCTTAAAAAGTCCACTTTTTAAGACCGCATCTTGACTACTTCTCAGGAATCATAGATGTCCAGAGTATGAAACCATTGTAGAAGGTTTACTACAAAACTATCAGATCTCACGAGTGAGAATGTCTGCAAAACTCCACTTTTTAAGATCGCATCTTGCCTACTTCTCAGGAATCATTGATGTGCAGAGTATGAAACCATTGTAAAAGGTTTACTACAAAACTATCAGATCTCACGAGTGAGAATGTCTGCAAAACTCCACTTTTTAAGATCGCATCTTGACTACTTCTCAGGAATCATTGATGTGCAGAGTATGAAACCATTGTAGAACGTTTAATTCAAAACTTTCAGATCTCACGAGTGAGAATGTCTGCAAAACTCCACTTTTTAAGATCGCATCTTGACTACTTCTCAGGAATCATTGATGTGCAGAGTATGAAACCATTGTAGAAGGTTTACTACAAAACTATCAGATCTTAGAAGTGAGAATGTCTGAAAAAGTCCACTTTTTAAGACCGCATCTCGACTACTTTTCAGGAATCATAGATGTCCAGAGTATGAAACCATTGTAGAAGGTTTAATACAAAACTTTCAGATCTCACGAGTGAGAATGTCTGCAAAACTCCACTTTTTAAGATCGCATCTTGACTACTTCTCAGGAATCATAGATGTCCATAGTATGAAACCATTGTAGAAGGTTTAATACAAAACTTTCAGATCTCACGAGTGAGAATGTCTGCAAAACTCCACTTTTTAAGATCGCATCTTGACTACTTCTCAGGAATCATTGACGTGCAGAGTATGAAACCATTGTAGAAGGTTTACTACAAAACTATCAGATCTTAGAAGTGAGAATGTCTGAAAAAGTCCACTTTTTAAGATCGCATCTTGACTACTTCTCAGGAATCATAGATGTCCAGAGTATGAAACCATTGTAGAAGGTTTAATACAAAACTTTCAGATCTTACGAGTAAGAATGTCTGAAAAAATCCAAATTTTGAGATCGCATCTTGACTACTTCTCAGGAATCATTGATGTGCAGAGTATGAAACCATTGTAAAAGGTTTACTACAAAACTATCAGATCTTAGAAGTAAGAATGTCTGAAAAAGTCCACTTTTTAAGACCGCATCTTGACTACTTCTCAGGAATCATAGATGTCCAGAGTATGAAGCCATTGTAGAAGGTTTAATACAAAACTTTCAGATCTCACGAGTGAGAATGTCTGAAAAAATCCACATTTTGAGATCGCATCTTGACTACTTCTCAGGAATCATAGATGTCCAGAGTATGAAACCATTGTAGAAGGTTTAATACAAAACTTTCAGATCTCACGAGTGAGAATGTCTGCAAAACTCCACTTTTTAAGATCGCATCTAGACTACTTCTCAGGAATCATTGATGTGCAGAGTATGAAACCATTGTAGAAGGTTTACTACAAAACTATCAGATCTTAGAAGTGAGAATGTCTTAAAAAGTCCACTTTTTAAGACCGCATCTTGACTACTTCTCAGGAATCATAGATGTCCAGAGTATGAAACCATTGTAGAAGGTTTAATACAAAACTATCAGATCTTAGAAGTGAGAATGTCTTAAAAAGTCCACTTTTTAAGACCGCATCTTGACTACTTCTCAGGAATCATAGATGTCCAGAGTATGAAACCATTGTAGAAGGTTTAATACAAAACTTTCAGATCTTACGAGTAAGAATGTCTGAAAAAATCCACATTTTGAGATCGCATCTTGACTACTTCTCAGGAATCATAGATGTCCAGAGTATGAAGCCATTGTAGAAGGTTTAATACAAAACTTTCAGATCTCACGAGTGAGAATGTCTGAAAAAATCCACATTTTGAAATCGCATCTTGACTACTTCTCAGGAATCATAGATGTCCAGAGTATGAAACCATTGTAGAAGGTTTAATACAAAACTTTCAGATCTCACGAGTGAGAATGTCTGCAAAACTCCACTTTTTAAGATCGCATCTTGACTACTTCTCAGGAATCATTGATGTGCAGAGTATGGAACCATTGTAGAAGGTTTACTACAAAACTATCAGATCTTAGAAGTGAGAATGTCTGAAAAAGTCCACTTTTTAAGACCGCATCTTGACTACTTCTCAGGAATCATAGATGTCCAGAGTATGAAACCATTGTAGAAGGTTTAATAAAAAACTTTCAGATCTCAGGAGTGAGAATGTCTGCAAAACTCCACTTTTTAAGATCGCATCTTGACTACTTCTCAGGAATCATTGATGTGCAGAGTATGAAACCATTGTAGAAGGTTTACTACAAAACTATCAGATCTTAGAAGTGAGAATGTCTTAAAAAGTCCACTTTTTAAGACCGCATCTTGACTACTTCTCAGGAATCATAGATGTCCAGAGTATGAAACCATTGTAGAAGGTTTAATACAAAACTTTCAGATCTCACGAGTGAGAATGTCTGCAAAACTCCACTTTAAGATCGCATCTTGACTACTTCTCAGAAATCATTGATGTGCAGAGTATGAAACCATTGTAGAAGGTTTAATACAAAACTATCAGATCTTAGAAGTGAGAATGTCTGAAAAAGTCCACTTTTTAAGACCGCATCTTGACTACTTTTCAGGAATCATAGATGTCCAGAGTATGAAACCATTGTAGAAGGTTTAATACAAAACTTTCAGATCTCACGAGTGAGAATGTCTGCAAAACTCCACTTTTTAAGATCGCATCTTGACTACTTCTCAGGAATCATAGATGTCCATAGTATGAAACCATTGTAGAAGGTTTAATACAAAACTTTCAGATCTCACGAGTGAGAATGTCTGCAAAACTCCACTTTTTAAGATCGCATCTTGACTACTTCTCAGGAATCATTGATGTGCAGAGTATGAAACCATTGTAGAAGGTTTACTACAAAACTATCAGATCTTAGAAGTGAGAATGTCTTAAAAAGTCCACTTTTTAAGACCGCATCTTGACTACTTCTCAGGAATCATAGATGTCCAGAGTATGAAACCATTGTAGAAGGTTTAATACAAAACTATCAGATCTTAGAAGTGAGAATGTCTTTAAAAGTCCACTTTTTAGACCGCGTCTTGACTACTTCTCAGGAATCATAGATGTCCAGAGTATGAAACCATTGTAGAAGGTTTAATACAAAACTTTCAGATCTCACGAGTGAGAATGTCTGCAAAACTCCACTTTTTAAGATCGCATCTTGACTACTTCTCAGGAATCATTGATGTGCAGAGTATGAAACCATTGTAGAAGGTTTACTACAAAACTATCAGATCTTAGAAGTGAGAATGTCTGAAAAAGTCCACTTTTTAAGACCGCATCTTGACTACTTTTCAGGAATCATAGATGTCCAGAGTATGAAACCATTGTAGAAGGTTTAATACAAAACTTTCAGATCTCACGAGTGAGAATGTCTGCAAAACTCCACTTTTTAAGATCGCATCTTGACTACTTCTCAGGAATCATAGATGTCCATAGTATGAAACCATTGTAGAAGGTTTAATACAAAACTTTCAGATCTCACGAGTGAGAATGTCTGCAAAACTCCACTTTTTAAGATCGCATCTTGACTACTTCTCAGGAATCATTGATGTGCAGAGTATGAAACCATTGTAAAAGGTTTACTACAAAACTATCAGATCTTAGAAGTGAGAATGTCTGAAAAAGTCCACTTTTTAAGATCGCATCTTGACTACTTCTCAGGAATCATTGATGTCCAGAGTATGAAACCATTGTAGAAGGTTTAATACAAAACTTTCAGATCTTACGAGTAAGAATGTCTGAAAAAATCCACATTTTGAGATCGCATCTTGACTACTTCTCAGGAATCATTGATGTGCAGAGTATGAAACCATTGTAAAAGGTTTACTACAAAACTATCAGATCTTAGAAGTGAGAATGTCTGAAAAAGTCCACTTTTTAAGACCGCATCTTGACTACTTCTCAGGAATCATAGATGTCCAGAGTATGAAACCATTGTAGAAGGTTTAATACAAAACTTTCAGATCTCACGACTGAGAATGTCTGCAAAACTCCACTATTTAAGATCGCATCTTGACTACTTCTCAGGAATCATTGATGTGCAGAGTATGAAACCATTGTTGAAGGTTTACTACAAAACTATCAGATCTTAGAAGTGAGAATGTCTGAAAAAGTCCACTTTTTAAGACCGCATCTTGACTACTTCTCAGGAATCATAGATGTCCAGAGTATGAAACCATTGTAGAAGGTTTAATACAAAACTTTCAGATCTTACGAGTAAGAATGTCTGAAAAAATCCACATTTTGAGATCGCATCTTGACTACTTCTCAGGAATCATAGATGTGTAGAGTATGAAGCCATTGTAGAAGGTTTAATACAAAACTTTCAGATCTCACGAGTGAGAATGTCTGCAAAACTCCACTTTTTAAGATCGCATCTTGACTACTTCTCAGGAATCATAGATGTCCATAGTATGAAACCATTGTAGAAGGTTTAATACAAAACTTTCAGATCTCACGAGTGAGAATGTCTGCAAAACTCCACTTTTTAAGATCGCATCTTGACTACTTCTCAGGAATCATTGATGTGCAGAGTATGAAACCATTGTAGAAGGTTTACTACAAAACTATCAGATCTTAGAAGTGAGAATGTCTTAAAAAGTCCACTTTTTAAGACCGCATCTTGACTACTTCTCAGGAATCATAGATGTCCAGAGTATGAAGCCATTGTAGAAGGTTTAATACAAAACTTTCAGATCTCACGAGTGAGAATGTCTGAAAAAATCCACATTTTGAAATCGCATCTTGACTACTTCTCAGGAATCATAGATGTCCAGAGTATGAAACCATTGTAGAAGGTTTAATACAAAACTTTCAGATCTCACGAGTGAGAATGTCTGCTAAACTCCACTTTTTAAGATCGCATCTTGACTACTTCTCAGGAATCATTGATGTGCAGAGTATGAAACCATTGTAGAAGGTTTACTACAAAACTATAAGATCTTAGAAGTGAGAATGTCTGAAAAAGTCCACTTTTTAAGACCGCATCTTGACTACTTCTCAGGAATCATAGATGTCCAGAGTATGAAACCATTGTAGAAGGTTTAATAAAAAACTTTCAGATCTCACGAGTGAGAATGTCTGCAAAACTCCACTTTTTAAGATCGCATCTTGACTACTTCTCAGGAATCATTGATGTGCAGAGTATGAAACCATTGTAGAAGGTTTAATACAAAACTATCAGATCTTAGAAGTGAGAATGTCTTAAAAAGTCCACTTTTTAAGACCGCATCTTGACTACTTCTCAGGAATCATAGATGTCCAGAGTATGAAACCATTGTAGAAGGTTTAATACAAAACTTTCAGATCTCACGAGTGAGAATGTCTGCAAAACTCCACTTTTTAAGATCGCATCTTGACTACTTCTCAGGAATCATTGATGTGCAGAGTATGAAACCATTGTAGAAGGTTTACTACAAAACTATCAGATCTTAGAAGTGAGAATGTCTGAAAAAGTCCACTTTTTAAGACCGCATCTTGACTACTTTTCAGGAATCATAGATGTTCAGAGTATGAAACCATTGTAGAAGGTTTAATACAAAACTTTCAGATCTCACGAGTGAGAATGTCTGCAAAACTCCACTTTTTAAGATCGCATCTTGACTACTTCTCAGGAATCATAGATGTCCATAGTATGAAACCATTGTAGAAGGTTTAATACAAAACTTTCAGATCTCACGAGTGAGAATGTCTGCAAAACTCCACTTTTTAAGATCGCATCTTGACTACTTCTCAGGAATCATTGATGTGCAGTGTATGAAACCATTGTAGAAGGTTTACTACAAAACTATCAGATCTTAGAAGTGAGAATGTCTTAAAAAGTCCACTTTTTAAGACCGCATCTTGACTACTTCTCAGGAATCATAGATGTCCAGAGTATGAAACCATTGTAGAAGGTTTACTACAAAACTATCAGATCTCACGAGTGAGAATGTCTGCAAAACTCCACTTTTTAAGATCGCATCTTGCCTACTTCTCAGGAATCATTGATGTGCAGAGTATGAAACCATTGTAAAAGGTTTACTACAAAACTATCAGATCTCACGAGTGAGAATGTCTGCAAAACTCCACTTTTTAAGATCGCATCTTGACTACTTCTCAGGAATCATTGATGTGCAGAGTATGAAACCATTGTAGAACGTTTAATTCAAAACTTTCAGATCTCACGAGTGAGAATGTCTGCAAAACTCCACTTTTTAAGATCGCATCTTGACTACTTCTCAGGAATCATTGATGTGCAGAGTATGAAACCATTGTAGAAGGTTTACTACAAAACTATCAGATCTTAGAAGTGAGAATGTCTGAAAAAGTCCACTTTTTAAGACCGCATCTCGACTACTTTTCAGGAATCATA
This sequence comes from Ceratothoa steindachneri, assembly GCA_963969495.1. Taxonomy (NCBI): domain Eukaryota; kingdom Metazoa; phylum Arthropoda; class Malacostraca; order Isopoda; family Cymothoidae; genus Ceratothoa; species Ceratothoa steindachneri. The sequence goes on from OZ018320.1 coordinate 220,198,493, forward strand.
GATGTCCAGAGTATGAAACCATTGTAGAAGGTTTAATACAAAACTTTCAGATCTCACGAGTGAGAATGTCTGCAAAACTCCACTTTTTAAGATCGCATCTTGACTACTTCTCAGGAATCATAGATGTCCATAGTATGAAACCATTGTAGAAGGTTTAATACAAAACTTTCAGATCTCACGAGTGAGAATGTCTGCAAAACTCCACTTTTTAAGATCGCATCTTGACTACTTCTCAGGAATCATTGACGTGCAGAGTATGAAACCATTGTAGAAGGTTTACTACAAAACTATCAGATCTTAGAAGTGAGAATGTCTGAAAAAGTCCACTTTTTAAGATCGCATCTTGACTACTTCTCAGGAATCATAGATGTCCAGAGTATGAAACCATTGTAGAAGGTTTAATACAAAACTTTCAGATCTTACGAGTAAGAATGTCTGAAAAAATCCAAATTTTGAGATCGCATCTTGACTACTTCTCAGGAATCATTGATGTGCAGAGTATGAAACCATTGTAAAAGGTTTACTACAAAACTATCAGATCTTAGAAGTAAGAATGTCTGAAAAAGTCCACTTTTTAAGACCGCATCTTGACTACTTCTCAGGAATCATAGATGTCCAGAGTATGAAGCCATTGTAGAAGGTTTAATACAAAACTTTCAGATCTCACGAGTGAGAATGTCTGAAAAAATCCACATTTTGAGATCGCATCTTGACTACTTCTCAGGAATCATAGATGTCCAGAGTATGAAACCATTGTAGAAGGTTTAATACAAAACTTTCAGATCTCACGAGTGAGAATGTCTGCAAAACTCCACTTTTTAAGATCGCATCTAGACTACTTCTCAGGAATCATTGATGTGCAGAGTATGAAACCATTGTAGAAGGTTTACTACAAAACTATCAGATCTTAGAAGTGAGAATGTCTTAAAAAGTCCACTTTTTAAGACCGCATCTTGACTACTTCTCAGGAATCATAGATGTCCAGAGTATGAAACCATTGTAGAAGGTTTAATACAAAACTATCAGATCTTAGAAGTGAGAATGTCTTAAAAAGTCCACTTTTTAAGACCGCATCTTGACTACTTCTCAGGAATCATAGATGTCCAGAGTATGAAACCATTGTAGAAGGTTTAATACAAAACTTTCAGATCTTACGAGTAAGAATGTCTGAAAAAATCCACATTTTGAGATCGCATCTTGACTACTTCTCAGGAATCATAGATGTCCAGAGTATGAAGCCATTGTAGAAGGTTTAATACAAAACTTTCAGATCTCACGAGTGAGAATGTCTGAAAAAATCCACATTTTGAAATCGCATCTTGACTACTTCTCAGGAATCATAGATGTCCAGAGTATGAAACCATTGTAGAAGGTTTAATACAAAACTTTCAGATCTCACGAGTGAGAATGTCTGCAAAACTCCACTTTTTAAGATCGCATCTTGACTACTTCTCAGGAATCATTGATGTGCAGAGTATGGAACCATTGTAGAAGGTTTACTACAAAACTATCAGATCTTAGAAGTGAGAATGTCTGAAAAAGTCCACTTTTTAAGACCGCATCTTGACTACTTCTCAGGAATCATAGATGTCCAGAGTATGAAACCATTGTAGAAGGTTTAATAAAAAACTTTCAGATCTCAGGAGTGAGAATGTCTGCAAAACTCTACTTTTTAAGATCGCATCTTGACTACTTCTCAGGAATCATTGATGTGCAGAGTATGAAACCATTGTAGAAGGTTTACTACAAAACTATCAGATCTTAGAAGTGAGAATGTCTTAAAAAGTCCACTTTTTAAGACCGCATCTTGACTACTTCTCAGGAATCATAGATGTCCAGAGTATGAAACCATTGTAGAAGGTTTAATACAAAACTTTCAGATCTCACGAGTGAGAATGTCTGCAAAACTCCACTTTAAGATCGCATCTTGACTACTTCTCAGAAATCATTGATGTGCAGAGTATGAAACCATTGTAGAAGGTTTAATACAAAACTATCAGATCTTAGAAGTGAGAATGTCTGAAAAAGTCCACTTTTTAAGACCGCATCTTGACTACTTTTCAGGAATCATAGATGTCCAGAGTATGAAACCATTGTAGAAGGTTTAATACAAAACTTTCAGATCTCACGAGTGAGAATGTCTGCAAAACTCCACTTTTTAAGATCGCATCTTGACTACTTCTCAGGAATCATAGATGTCCATAGTATGAAACCATTGTAGAAGGTTTAATACAAAACTTTCAGATCTCACGAGTGAGAATGTCTGCAAAACTCCACTTTTTAAGATCGCATCTTGACTACTTCTCAGGAATCATTGATGTGCAGAGTATGAAACCATTGTAGAAGGTTTACTACAAAACTATCAGATCTTAGAAGTGAGAATGTCTTAAAAAGTCCACTTTTTAAGACCGCATCTTGACTACTTCTCAGGAATCATAGATGTCCAGAGTATGAAACCATTGTAGAAGGTTTAATACAAAACTATCAGATCTTAGAAGTGAGAATGTCTTTAAAAGTCCACTTTTTAGACCGCGTCTTGACTACTTCTCAGGAATCATAGATGTCCAGAGTATGAAACCATTGTAGAAGGTTTAATACAAAACTTTCAGATCTCACGAGTGAGAATGTCTGCAAAACTCCACTTTTTAAGATCGCATCTTGACTACTTCTCAGGAATCATTGATGTGCAGAGTATGAAACCATTGTAGAAGGTTTACTACAAAACTATCAGATCTTAGAAGTGAGAATGTCTGAAAAAGTCCACTTTTTAAGACCGCATCTTGACTACTTTTCAGGAATCATAGATGTCCAGAGTATGAAACCATTGTAGAAGGTTTAATACAAAACTTTCAGATCTCACGAGTGAGAATGTCTGCAAAACTCCACTTTTTAAGATCGCATCTTGCCTACTTCTCAGGAATCATTGATGTGCAGAGTATGAAACCATTGTAAAAGGTTTACTACAAAACTATCAGATCTCACGAGTGAGAATGTCTGCAAAACTCCACTTTTTAAGATCGCATCTTGACTACTTCTCAGGAATCATTGATGTGCAGAGTATGAAACCATTGTAGAACGTTTAATTCAAAACTTTCAGATCTCACGAGTGAGAATGTCTGCAAAACTCCACTTTTTAAGATCGCATCTTGACTACTTCTCAGGAATCATTGATGTGCAGAGTATGAAACCATTGTAGAAGGTTTACTACAAAACTATCAGATCTTAGAAGTGAGAATGTCTGAAAAAGTCCACTTTTTAAGACCGCATCTCGACTACTTTTCAGGAATCATAGATGTCCAGAGTATGAAACCATTGTAGAAGGTTTAATACAAAACTTTCAGATCTCACGAGTGAGAATGTCTGCAAAACTCCACTTTTTAAGATCGCATCTTGACTACTTCTCAGGAATCATAGATGTCCATAGTATGAAACCATTGTAGAAGGTTTAATACAAAACTTTCAGATCTCACGAGTGAGAATGTCTGCAAAACTCCACTTTTTAAGATCGCATCTTGACTACTTCTCAGGAATCATTGACGTGCAGAGTATGAAACCATTGTAGAAGGTTTACTACAAAACTATCAGATCTTAGAAGTGAGAATGTCTGAAAAAGTCCACTTTTTAAGATCGCATCTTGACTACTTCTCAGGAATCATAGATGTCCAGAGTATGAAACCATTGTAGAAGGTTTAATACAAAACTTTCAGATCTTACGAGTAAGAATGTCTGAAAAAATCCAAATTTTGAGATCGCATCTTGACTACTTCTCAGGAATCATTGATGTGCAGAGTATGAAACCATTGTAAAAGGTTTACTACAAAACTATCAGATCTTAGAAGTAAGAATGTCTGAAAAAGTCCACTTTTTAAGACCGCATCTTGACTACTTCTCAGGAATCATAGATGTCCAGAGTATGAAGCCATTGTAGAAGGTTTAATACAAAACTTTCAGATCTCACGAGTGAGAATGTCTGAAAAAATCCACATTTTGAGATCGCATCTTGACTACTTCTCAGGAATCATAGATGTCCAGAGTATGAAACCATTGTAGAAGGTTTAATACAAAACTTTCAGATCTCACGAGTGAGAATGTCTGCAAAACTCCACTTTTTAAGATCGCATCTAGACTACTTCTCAGGAATCATTGATGTGCAGAGTATGAAACCATTGTAGAAGGTTTACTACAAAACTATCAGATCTTAGAAGTGAGAATGTCTTAAAAAGTCCACTTTTTAAGACCGCATCTTGACTACTTCTCAGGAATCATAGATGTCCAGAGTATGAAACCATTGTAGAAGGTTTAATACAAAACTATCAGATCTTAGAAGTGAGAATGTCTTAAAAAGTCCACTTTTTAAGACCGCATCTTGACTACTTCTCAGGAATCATAGATGTCCAGAGTATGAAACCATTGTAGAAGGTTTAATACAAAACTTTCAGATCTTACGAGTAAGAATGTCTGAAAAAATCCACATTTTGAGATCGCATCTTGACTACTTCTCAGGAATCATAGATGTCCAGAGTATGAAGCCATTGTAGAAGGTTTAATACAAAACTTTCAGATCTCACGAGTGAGAATGTCTGAAAAAATCCACATTTTGAAATCGCATCTTGACTACTTCTCAGGAATCATAGATGTCCAGAGTATGAAACCATTGTAGAAGGTTTAATACAAAACTTTCAGATCTCACGAGTGAGAATGTCTGCAAAACTCCACTTTTTAAGATCGCATCTTGACTACTTCTCAGGAATCATTGATGTGCAGAGTATGGAACCATTGTAGAAGGTTTACTACAAAACTATCAGATCTTAGAAGTGAGAATGTCTGAAAAAGTCCACTTTTTAAGACCGCATCTTGACTACTTCTCAGGAATCATAGATGTCCAGAGTATGAAACCATTGTAGAAGGTTTAATAAAAAACTTTCAGATCTCAGGAGTGAGAATGTCTGCAAAACTCTACTTTTTAAGATCGCATCTTGACTACTTCTCAGGAATCATTGATGTGCAGAGTATGAAACCATTGTAGAAGGTTTACTACAAAACTATCAGATCTTAGAAGTGAGAATGTCTTAAAAAGTCCACTTTTTAAGACCGCATCTTGACTACTTCTCAGGAATCATAGATGTCCAGAGTATGAAACCATTGTAGAAGGTTTAATACAAAACTTTCAGATCTCACGAGTGAGAATGTCTGCAAAACTCCACTTTAAGATCGCATCTTGACTACTTCTCAGAAATCATTGATGTGCAGAGTATGAAACCATTGTAGAAGGTTTAATACAAAACTATCAGATCTTAGAAGTGAGAATGTCTGAAAAAGTCCACTTTTTAAGACCGCATCTTGACTACTTTTCAGGAATCATAGATGTCCAGAGTATGAAACCATTGTAGAAGGTTTAATACAAAACTTTCAGATCTCACGAGTGAGAATGTCTGCAAAACTCCACTTTTTAAGATCGCATCTTGACTACTTCTCAGGAATCATAGATGTCCATAGTATGAAACCATTGTAGAAGGTTTAATACAAAACTTTCAGATCTCACGAGTGAGAATGTCTGCAAAACTCCACTTTTTAAGATCGCATCTTGACTACTTCTCAGGAATCATTGATGTGCAGAGTATGAAACCATTGTAGAAGGTTTACTACAAAACTATCAGATCTTAGAAGTGAGAATGTCTTAAAAAGTCCACTTTTTAAGACCGCATCTTGACTACTTCTCAGGAATCATAGATGTCCAGAGTATGAAACCATTGTAGAAGGTTTAATACAAAACTATCAGATCTTAGAAGTGAGAATGTCTTTAAAAGTCCACTTTTTAGACCGCGTCTTGACTACTTCTCAGGAATCATAGATGTCCAGAGTATGAAACCATTGTAGAAGGTTTAATACAAAACTTTCAGATCTCACGAGTGAGAATGTCTGCAAAACTCCACTTTTTAAGATCGCATCTTGACTACTTCTCAGGAATCATTGATGTGCAGAGTATGAAACCATTGTAGAAGGTTTACTACAAAACTATCAGATCTTAGAAGTGAGAATGTCTGAAAAAGTCCACTTTTTAAGACCGCATCTTGACTACTTTTCAGGAATCATAGATGTCCAGAGTATGAAACCATTGTAGAAGGTTTAATACAAAACTTTCAGATCTCACGAGTGAGAATGTCTGCAAAACTCCACTTTTTAAGATCGCATCTTGACTACTTCTCAGGAATCATAGATGTCCATAGTATGAAACCATTGTAGAAGGTTTAATACAAAACTTTCAGATCTCACGAGTGAGAATGTCTGCAAAACTCAACTTTTTAAGATCGCATCTTGACTACTTCTCAGGAATCATTGATGTGCAGAGTATGAAACCATTGTAAAAGGTTTACTACAAAACTATCAGATCTTAGAAGTGAGAATGTCTGAAAAAGTCCACTTTTTAAGATCGCATCTTGACTACTTCTCAGGAATCATAGATGTCCAGAGTATGAAACCATTGTAGAAGGTTTAATACAAAACTTTCAGATCTTACGAGTAAGAATGTCTGAAAAAATCCACATTTTGAGATCGCATCTTGACTACTTCTCAGGAATCATTGATGTGCAGAGTATGAAACCATTGTAAAAGGTTTACTACAAAACTATCAGATCTTAGAAGTGAGAATGTCTGAAAAAGTCCACTTTTTAAGACCGCATCTTGACTACTTCTCAGGAATCATAGATGTCCAGAGTATGAAACCATTGTAGAAGGTTTAATACAAAACTTTCAGATCTCACGACTGAGAATGTCTGCAAAACTCCACTATTTAAGATCGCATCTTGACTACTTCTCAGGAATCATTGATGTGCAGAGTATGAAACCATTGTTGAAGGTTTACTACAAAACTATCAGATCTTAGAAGTGAGAATGTCTGAAAAAGTCCACTTTTTAAGACCGCATCTTGACTACTTCTCAGGAATCATAGATGTCCAGAGTATGAAACCATTGTAGAAGGTTTAATACAAAACTTTCAGATCTTACGAGTAAGAATGTCTGAAAAAATCCACATTTTGAGATCGCATCTTGACTACTTCTCAGGAATCATAGATGTGTAGAGTATGAAGCCATTGTAGAAGGTTTAATACAAAACTTTCAGATCTCACGAGTGAGAATGTCTGCAAAACTCCACTTTTTAAGATCGCATCTTGACTACTTCTCAGGAATCATAGATGTCCATAGTATGAAACCATTGTAGAAGGTTTAATACAAAACTTTCAGATCTCACGAGTGAGAATGTCTGCAAAACTCCACTTTTTAAGATCGCATCTTGACTACTTCTCAGGAATCATTGATGTGCAGAGTATGAAACCATTGTAGAAGGTTTACTACAAAACTATCAGATCTTAGAAGTGAGAATGTCTTAAAAAGTCCACTTTTTAAGACCGCATCTTGACTACTTCTCAGGAATCATAGATGTCCTGAGTATGAAGCCATTGTAGAAGGTTTAATACAAAACTTTCAGATCTCACGAGTGAGAATGTCTGAAAAAATCCACATTTTGAAATCGCATCTTGACTACTTCTCAGGAATCATAGATGTCCAGAGTATGAAACCATTGTAGAAGGTTTAATACAAAACTTTCAGATCTCACGAGTGAGAATGTCTGCTAAACTCCACTTTTTAAGATCGCATCTTGACTACTTCTCAGGAATCATTGATGTGCAGAGTATGAAACCATTGTAGAAGGTTTACTACAAAACTATAAGATCTTAGAAGTGAGAATGTCTGAAAAAGTCCACTTTTTAAGACCGCATCTTGACTACTTCTCAGGAATCATAGATGTCCAGAGTATGAAACCATTGTAGAAGGTTTAATAAAAAACTTTCAGATCTCACGAGTGAGAATGTCTGCAAAACTCCACTTTTTAAGATCGCATCTTGACTACTTCTCAGGAATCATTGATGTGCAGAGTATGAAACCATTGTAGAAGGTTTAATACAAAACTATCAGATCTTAGAAGTGAGAATGTCTTAAAAAGTCCACTTTTTAAGACCGCATCTTGACTACTTCTCAGGAATCATAGATGTCCAGAGTATGAAACCATTGTAGAAGGTTTAATACAAAACTTTCAGATCTCACGAGTGAGAATGTCTGCAAAACTCCACTTTTTAAGATCGCATCTTGACTACTTCTCAGGAATCATTGATGTGCAGAGTATGAAACCATTGTAGAAGGTTTACTACAAAACTATCAGATCTTAGAAGTGAGAATGTCTGAAAAAGTCCACTTTTTAAGATCGCATCTTGACTACTTCTCAGGAATCATAGATGTCCAGAGTATGAAACCATTGTAGAAGGTTTAATACAAAACTTTCAGATCTTACGAGTAAGAATGTCTGAAAAAATCCACATTTTGAGATCGCATCTTGACTACTTCTCAGGAATCATAGATGTCCAGAGTATGAAGCCATTGTAGAAGGTTTAATACAAAACTTTCAGATCTCACGAGTGAGAATGTCTGAAAAAATCCACATTTTGAAATCGCATCTTGACTACTTCTCAGGAATCATAGATGTCCAGAGTATGAAACCATTGTAGAAGGTTTAATACAAAACTTTCAGATCTCACGAGTGAGAATGTCTGCAAAACTCCACTTTTTAAGATCGCATCTTGACTACTTCTCAGGAATCATTGATGTGCAGAGTATGGAACCATTGTAGAAGGTTTACTACAAAACTATCAGATCTTAGAAGTGAGAATGTCTGAAAAAGTCCACTTTTTAAGACCGCATCTTGACTACTTCTCAGGAATCATAGATGTCCAGAGTATGAAACCATTGTAGAAGGTTTAATAAAAAACTTTCAGATCTCACGAGTGAGAATGTCTGCAAAACTCCACTTTTTAAGATCGCATCTTGACTACTTCTCAGGAATCATTGATGTGCAGAGTATGAAACCATTGTAGAAGGTTTAATACAAAACTATCAGATCTTAGAAGTGAGAATGTCTTAAAAAGTCCACTTTTTAAGACCGCATCTTGACTACTTCTCAGGAATCATAGATGTCCAGAGTATGAAACCATTGTAGAAGGTTTAATACAAAACTTTCAGATCTCACGAGTGAGAATGTCTGCAAAACTCCACTTTAAGATCGCATCTTGACTACTTCTCAGAAATCATTGATGTGCAGAGTATGAAACCATTGTAGAAGGTTTAATACAAAACTATCAGATCTTAGAAGTGAGAATGTCTGAAAAAGTCCACTTTTTAAGACCGCATCTTGACTACTTTTCAGGAATCATAGATGTCCAGAGTATGAAACCATTGTAGAAGGTTTAATACAAAACTTTCAGATCTCACGAGTGAGAATGTCTGCAAAACTCCACTTTTTAAGATCGCATCTTGACTACTTCTCAGGAATCATAGATGTCCATAGTATGAAACCATTGTAGAAGGTTTAATACAAAACTTTCAGATCTCACGAGTGAGAATGTCTGCAAAACTCCACTTTTTAAGATCGCATCTTGACTACTTCTCAGGAATCATTGATGTGCAGAGTATGAAACCATTGTAGAAGGTTTACTACAAAACTATCAGATCTTAGAAGTGAGAATGTCTTAAAAAGTCCACTTTTTAAGACCGCATCTTGACTACTTCTCAGGAATCATAGATGTCCAGAGTATGAAACCATTGTAGAAGGTTTAATACAAAACTATCAGATCTTAGAAGTGAGAATGTCTTTAAAAGTCCACTTTTTAAGACCGCGTCTTGACTACTTCTCAGGAATCATAGATGTCCAGAGTATGAAACCATTGTAGAAGGTTTAATACAAAACTTTCAGATCTCACGAGTGAGAATGTCTGCAAAACTCCACTTTTTAAGATCGAATCTTGACTACTTCTCAGGAATCATTGATGTGCAGAGTATGAAACCATTGTAGAAGGTTTACTACAAAACTATCAGATCTTAGAAGTGAGAATGTCTGAAAAAGTCCACTTTTTAAGACCGCATCTTGACTACTTCTCAGGAATCATAGATGTCCAGAGTATGAAACCATTGTAGAAGGTTTAATACAAAACTTTCAGATCTCACGAGTGAGAATGTCTGCAAAACTCCACTTTTTAAGATCGCATCTTGACTACTTCTCAGGAATCATAGATGTCCATAGTATGAAACCATTGTAGAAGGTTTAATACAAAACTTTCAGATCTCACGAGTGAGAATGTCTGCAAAACTCCACTTTTTAAGATCGCATCTTGACTACTTCTCAGGAATCATTGATGTGCAGAGTATGAAACCATTGTAAAAGGTTTACTACAAAACTATCAGATCTTAGAAGTGAGAATGTCTGAAAAAGTCCACTTTTTAAGATCGCATCTTGACTACTTCTCAGGAATCATAGATGTCCAGAGTATGAAACCATTGTAGAAGGTTTAATACAAAACTTTCAGATCTTACGAGTAAGAATGTCTGAAAAAATCCACATTTTGAGATCGCATCTTGACTACTTCTCAGGAATCATTGATGTGCAGAGTATGAAACCATTGTAAAAGGTTTACTACAAAACTATTAGATCTTAGAAGTGAGAATGTCTGAAAAAGTCCACTTTTTAAGACCGCATCTTGACTACTTCTCAGGAATCATAGATGTCCAGAGTATGAAACCATTGTAGAAGGTTTAATACAAAACTTTCAGATCTCACGACTGAGAATGTCTGCAAAACTCCACTATTTAAGATCGCATCTTGACTACTTCTCAGGAATCATTGATGTGCAGAGTATGAAACCATTGTTGAAGGTTTACTACAAAACTATCAGATCTTAGAAGTGAGAATGTCTAAAAAAGTCCACTTTTTAAGACCGCATCTTGACTACTTCTCAGGAATCATAGATGTCCAGAGTATGAAACCATTGTAGAAGGTTTAATACAAAACTTTCAGATCTTACGAGTAAGAATGTCTGAAAAAATCCACATTTTGAGATCGCATCTTGACTACTTCTCAGGAATCATAGATGTGTAGAGTATGAAGCCATTGTAGAAGGTTTAATACCTTGCTTTCAGATCTCACGAGTGAGAATGTCTGCAAAACTCCACTTTTTAAGATCGCATCTTGACTACTTCTCAGGAATCATAGATGTCCGTAGTATGAAACCATTGTAGAAGGTTTAATACAAAACTTTCAGATCTCACGAGTGAGAATGTCTGCAAAACTCCACTTTTTAAGATCGCATCTTGACTACTTCTCAGGAATCATTGATGTGCAGAGTATGAAACCATTGTAGAAGGTTTACTACAAAACTATCAGATCTTAGAAGTGAGAATGTCTTAAAAAGTCCACTTTTTAAGACCGCATCTTGACTACTTCTCAGGAATCATAGATGTCCAGAGTATGAAGCCATTGTAGAAGGTTTAATACAAAACTTTCAGATCTCACGAGTGAGAATGTCTGAAAAAATCCACATTTTGAAATCGCATCTTGACTACTTCTCAGGAATCATAGATGTCCAGAGTATGAAACCATTGTAGAAGGTTTAATACAAAACTTTCAGATCTCACGAGTGAGAATGTCTGCTAAACTCCACTTTTTAAGATCGCATCTTGACTACTTCTCAGGAATCATTGATGTGCAGAGTATGAAACCATTGTAGAAGGTTTACTACAAAACTATAAGATCTTAGAAGTGAGAATGTCTGAAAAAGTCCACTTTTTAAGACCGCATCTTGACTACTTCTCAGGAATCATAGATGTCCAGAGTATGAAACCATTGTAGAAGGTTTAATAAAAAACTTTCAGATCTCACGAGTGAGAATGTCTGCAAAACTCCACTTTTTAAGATCGCATCTTGACTACTTCTCAGGAATCATTGATGTGCAGAGTATGAAACCATTGTAGAAGGTTTAATACAAAACTATCAGATCTTAGAAGTGAGAATGTCTTAAAAAGTCCACTTTTTAAGACCGCATCTTGACTACTTCTCAGGAATCATAGATGTCCAGAGTATGAAACCATTGTAGAAGGTTTAATACAAAACTTTCAGATCTCACGAGTGAGAATGTCTGCAAAACTCCACTTTTTAAGATCGCATCTTGACTACTTCTCAGGAATCATTGATGTGCAGAGTATGAAACCATTGTAGAAGGTTTACTACAAAACTATCAGATCTTAGAAGTGAGAATGTCTGAAAAAGTCCACTTTTTAAGACCGCATCTTGACTACTTTTCAGGAATCATAGATGTCCAGAGTATGAAACCATTGTAGAAGGTTTAATACAAAACTTTCAGATCTCACGAGTGAGAATGTCTGCAAAACTCCACTTTTTAAGATCGCATCTTGACTACTTCTCAGGAATCATAGATGTCCATAGTATGAAACCATTGTAGAAGGTTTAATACAAAACTTTCAGATTTCACGAGTGAGAATGTCTGCAAAACTCCACTTTTTAAGATCGCATCTTGACTACTTCTCAGGAATCATTGATGTGCAGAGTATGAAACCATTGTAGAAGGTTTACTACAAAACTATCAGATCTTAGAAGTGAGAATGTCTTAAAAAGTCCACTTTTTAAGACCGCATCTTGACTACTTCTCAGGAATCATAGATGTCCAGAGTATGAAACCATTGTAGAAGGTTTAATACAAAACTATCAGATCTTATAAGTGAGAATGTCCTAAAAAGTCCACTTTTTAAGACCGCATCTTGACTACTTCTCAGGAATCATAGATGTCCAGAGTATGAAACCATTGTAGAAGGTTTAATACAAAACTTTCAGATCTCACGAGTGAGAATGTCTGCAAAACTCCACTTTTTAAGATCGCATCTTGACTACTTCTCAGGAATCATTGATGTGCAGAGTATGAAACCATTGTAGAAGGTTTACTACAAAACTATCAGATCTTAGAAGTGAGAATGTCTGAAAAAGTCCACTTTTTAAGACCGCATCTTGACTACTTTTCAGGAATCATAGATGTCCAGAGTATGAAACCATTGTAGAAGGTTTAATACAAAACTTTCAGATCTCACGAGTGAGAATGTCTGCAAAACTCCACTTTTTAAGATCGCATCTTGACTACTTCTCAGGAATCATAGATGTCCATAGTATGAAACCATTGTAGAAGGTTTAATACAAAACTTTCAGATCTCACGAGTGAGAATGTCTGCAAAACTCCACTTTTTAAGATCGCATCTTGACTACTTCTCAGGAATCATTGATGTGCAGAGTATGAAACCATTGTAAAAGGTTTACTACAAAACTATCAGATCTTAGAAGTGAGAATGTCTGAAAAAGTCCACTTTTTAAGATCGCATCTTGACTACTTCTCAGGAATCATAGATGTCCAGAGTATGAAACCATTGTAGAAGGTTTAATACAAAACTTTCAGATCTTACGAGTAAGAATGTCTGAAAAAATCCACATTTTGAGATCGCATCTTGACTACTACTCAGGAATAATAGATGTCCAGAGTATGAAACCATTGTAGAAGGTTTAATACAAAACTTTCAGATCTCACGAGTGAGAATGTCTGCAAAACTCCACTTTTTAAGATCGCATCTTGACTACTTCTCAGGAATCATTGATGTGCAGAGTATGAAACCATTGTAGAAGGTTTAATACAAAACTTTCAGATCTCACGAGTGAGAATGTCTGCAAAACTCCACTTTTTAAGATCGCATCTTGACTACTTCTCAGGAATCATTGATGTGCAGAGTATGAAACCATTGTAGAAGGTTTACTACAAAACTATCAGATCTTAGAAGTGAGAATGTCTGAAAAAGTCCACTTTTTAAGACCGCATCTTGACTACTTTTCAGGAATCATAGATGTTCAGAGTATGAAACCATTGTAGAAGGTTTAATACAAAACTTTCAGATCTCACGAGTGAGAATGTCTGCAAAACTCCACTTTTTAAGATCGCATCTTGACTACTTCTCAGGAATCATAGATGTCCATAGTATGAAACCATTGTAGAAGGTTTAATACAAAACTTTCAGATCTCACGAGTGAGAATGTCTGCAAAACTCCACTTTTTAAGATCGCATCTTGACTACTTCTCAGGAATCATTGATGTGCAGTGTATGAAACCATTGTAGAAGGTTTACTACAAAACTATCAGATCTTAGAAGTGAGAATGTCTTAAAAAGTCCACTTTTTAAGACCGCATCTTGACTACTTCTCAGGAATCATAGATGTCCAGAGTATGAAACCATTGTAGAAGGTTTACTACAAAACTATCAGATCTCACGAGTGAGAATGTCTGCAAAACTCCACTTTTTAAGATCGCATCTTGCCTACTTCTCAGGAATCATTGATGTGCAGAGTATGAAACCATTGTAAAAGGTTTACTACAAAACTATCAGATCTCACGAGTGAGAATGTCTGCAAAACTCCACTTTTTAAGACCGCATCTTGACTACTTATCAGGAATCATAGATGTCCAGAGTATGAAACCATTGTAGAAGGTTTAATACAAAACTTTCAGATCTCACGAGTGAGAATGTCTGCAAAACTCCACTTTTTAAGATCGCTTCTTGACTACTTCTCAGGAATCATAGATGTCCAGAGTATGAAACCATTGTAGAAGGTTTAATACAAAACTTTCAGATCTCACGAGTGAGAATGTCTGCAAAACTCCACTTTTTAAGATCGCATCTTGACTACTTCTCAGGAATCATTGATGTGCAGAGTATGAAACCATTGTAAAAGGTTTACTACAAAACTATCAGATCTTAGAAGTGAGAATGTCTGAAAAAGTCCACATTTTGAGATCAGATCTTGACTACTTCTCAGGAATCATTGATGTGCAGAGTATGAAGCCATTGTAGAAGGTTTAATACAAAACTTTCAGATCTCACGAGTGAGAATGTCTGAAAAAATCCACATTTTGAGATCGCATCTTGACTACTTTTCAGGAATCATAGATGTCCAGAGTATGAAACCATTGTAGAAGGTTTAATACAAAACTTTCAGATCTCACGAGTGAGAATGTCTGCAAAACTCCGCTTTTTAAGATCGCATCTTGACTACTTCTCAGGAATCATAGATGTCCAGAGTATGAAACCATTGTAGAAGGTTTAATACAAAACTTTCAGATATCACGAGTGAGAATGTCTGCAAAACTCCACTTTTTAAGATCGCATCTTGACTACTTCTCAGGAATCATAGATGTCCAGAGTATGAAACCATTGTAAAAAGTTTACTACAAAACTATCAGATCTTAGAAGTGAGAATGTCTGAAAAAGTCCGCTTTTTAAGACCGCATCTATACTACTTCTCAGGAATCATAGATGTCCAGAGTATGAAACCATTGTAGAAGGTTTAATACAAAACTTTCAGATCTCACGAGTGAGAATGTCTGCAAAACTCCACTTTTTAAGATCGCATCTTGACTACTTCTCAGGAATCATTGATGTGCAGAGTATGAAACCATTGTAGAAGGTTTACTACAAAACTATCAGATCTTAGAAGTGAGAATATCTGAAAAAGTCCACTTTTTAAGACCGCATCTTGACTACTTCTCAGGAATCATTGATGTGCAGAGTATGAAACCATTGTAAAAGGTTTACTACAAAACTATCAGATCTTAGAAGTGAGAATGTCTGAAAAAGTCCACTTTTTAAGACCGCATCTTGACTACTTTTCAGGAATCATAGATGTCCAGAGTATGAAACCATTGTAGAAGGTTTAATACAAAACTTTCAGATCTCACGAGTGAGAATGTCTGCAAAACTCCACTATTTAAGATCGCATCTTGACTACTTCTCAGGAATCATTGATGTGCAGAGTATGAAACCATTGTAGAAGGTTTACTACAAAACTATCAGATCTTAGAAGTGAGAATGTCTGAAAAAGTCCACTTTTTAAGACCGCATCTTGACTACTTCTCAGGAATCATAGATGTCCAGAGTATGAAACCATTGTAGAAGGTTTAATACAAAACTTTCAGATCTTACGAGTAAGAATGTCTGAAAAAATCCACATTTTGAGATCGCATCTTGACTACTTCTCAGGAATCATAGATGTCCAGAGTATGAAGCCATTGTAGAAGGTTTACTACAAAACTTTCAGATCTCACGAGTGAGAATGTCTGCAAAACTCAACTTTTTAAGATCGCATCTTGACTACTTCTCAGGAATCATTGATGTCCAGAGTATGAAACCATTGTAGAAGGTTTACTACAAAACTATCAGATCTTAGAAGTGAGAATGTCTGAAAAAGTCCACTTTTTAAGATCGCATCTTGACTACTTCTCAGGAATCATAGATGTCCAGAGTATGAAACCATTGTAGAAGGTTTAATACAAAACTTTAAGATCTTACGAGTAAGAATGTCTGAAAAAATCCACATTTTGAGATCGCATCTTGACTACTTCTCAGGAATCATAGATGTCCAGAGTATGAAACCATTGTAGAAGGTTTAATACAAAACTTTCAGATCTCACGAGTGAGAATGTCTGCAAAACTCCACTTTTTAAGATCGCATCTTAACTACTTCTCAGGAATCATAGATGTCCAGAGTATGAAACCATTGTAGAAGGTTTAATACAAAACTTTCAGATCTCACGAGTGAGAATGTCTGCAAAACTCCACCTTTTAAGATCGCATCTTGACTACTTCTCAGGAATCATTGATGTGCAGAGTATGAAACCACTGTAAAAGGTTTACTACAAAACTATCAGATCTCACGAGTGAGAATGTCTGAAAAAGTCCACTTTTTAAGACCGCATCTTGACTACTTCTCAGGAATCATAGATGTCCAGAGTATGAAGCCATTGTAGAAGGTTTAATACAAAACTTTCAGGTCTTACGAGTAAGAATGTCTGAAAAAATCCACATTTTGAGATCGCATCTTGACTACTTCTCAGGAATCATAGATGTCCAGAGTATGAAGCCATTGTAGAAGGTTTAATACAAAACTTTCAGCTCTCACGAGTGAGAATGTCTGAAAAAATCCACATTTTGAGATCGCATCTTGACTACTTTTCAGGAATCATAGATGTCCAGAGTATGAAACCATTGTAGAAGGTTTAATACAAAACTTTCAGATCTCACGAGTGAGAATGTCTGCAAAACTCCACTTTTTAAGATCGCATCTTGACTACTTCTCAGGAATCATAGATGTCCAGAGTATGAAACCATTGTAGAAGGTTTAATACAAAACTTTCAGATCTCACGAGTGAGAATGTCTGCAAAACTCCACTTTTTAAGATCGCATCTTGACTACTTCTCAGGAATCATTGATGTGCAGAGTATGAAACCATTGTAAAAGGTTTACTACAAAACTATCAGATCTCACGAGTGAGAATGTCTGCAAAACTCCACTTTTTAAGATCGCATCTTGACTACTTCTCAGGAATCATTGATGTGCAGAGTATGAAACCATTGTAAAAGGTTTACTACAAAACTATCAGATCTTACGAGTAAGAATGTCTAAAAAAATCCACATTTTAAAACCGCATCTTGACTACTTCTCAGGAATCATAGATGTCCAGAGTATGAAACCATTGTAGAAGGTTTAATACAAAACTTTCAGATCTTACGAGTAAGAATGTCTGAAAAAATCCACATTTTGAGATCGCATCTTGACTACTTCTCAGGAATCATAGATGTCCAGAGTATGAAACCATTGTAGAAGGTTTAATACAAAACTTTTCAGATCTCACGAGTGAGAATGTCTGCAAAACTCCACTTTTTAAGATCGCATCTTGACTACTTCTCAGGAATCATTGATGTGCAGAGTATGAAACCATTGTAGAACGTTTAATTCAAAACTTTCAGATCTCACGAGTGAGAATGTCTGCAAAACTCCACTTTTTAAGATCGCATCTTGACTACTTCTCAGGAATCATTGATGTGCAGAGTATGAAACCATTGTAGAAGGTTTAATACAAAACTATCAGATCTTAGAAGTGAGAATGTCTTAAAAAGTCCACTTTTTAAGACCGCATCTTGACTACTTCTCAGGAATCATAGATGTCCAGAGTATGAAACCATTGTAGAAGGTTTAATACAAAACTTTCAGATCTCACGAGTGAGAATGTCTGCAAAACTCCACTTTTTAAGATCGCATCTTGACTACTTCTCAGGAATCATTGATGTGCAGAGTATGAAACCATTGTAGAAGGTTTACTACAAAACTATCAGATCTTAGAAGTGAGAATGTCTGAAAAAGTCCACTTTTTAAGACCGCATCTTGACTACTTTTCAGGAATCATAGATGTCCAGAGTATGAAACCATTGTAGAAGGTTTAATACAAAACTTTCAGATCTCACGAGTGAGAATGTCTGCAAAACTCCACTTTTTAAGATCGCATCTTGACTACTTCTCAGGAATCATAGATGTCCATAGTATGAAACCATTGTAGAAGGTTTAATACAAAACTTTCAGATTTCACGAGTGAGAATGTCTGCAAAACTCCACTTTTTAAGATCGCATCTTGACTACTTCTCAGGAATCATTGATGTGCAGAGTATGAAACCATTGTAGAAGGTTTACTACAAAACTATCAGATCTTAGAAGTGAGAATGTCTTAAAAAGTCCACTTTTTAAGACCGCATCTTGACTACTTCTCAGGAATCATAGATGTCCAGAGTATGAAACCATTGTAGAAGGTTTAATACAAAACTATCAGATCTTATAAGTGAGAATGTCCTAAAAAGTCCACTTTTTAAGACCGCATCTTGACTACTTCTCAGGAATCATAGATGTCCAGAGTATGAAACCATTGTAGAAGGTTTAATACAAAACTTTCAGATCTCACGAGTGAGAATGTCTGCAAAACTCCACTTTTTAAGATCGCATCTTGACTACTTCTCAGGAATCATTGATGTGCAGAGTATGAAACCATTGTAGAAGGTTTACTACAAAACTATCAGATCTTAGAAGTGAGAATGTCTGAAAAAGTCCACTTTTTAAGACCGCATCTTGACTACTTTTCAGGAATCATAGATGTCCAGAGTATGAAACCATTGTAGAAGGTTTAATACAAAACTTTCAGATCTCACGAGTGAGAATGTCTGCAAAACTCCACTTTTTAAGATCGCATCTTGACTACTTCTCAGGAATCATAGATGTCCATAGTATGAAACCATTGTAGAAGGTTTAATACCAAACTTTCAGATCTCACGATTGAGAATGTCTGCAAAACTCCACTTTTTAAGATCGCATCTTGACTACTTCTCAGGAATCATTGATGTGCAGAGTATGAAACCATTGTAAAAGGTTTACTACAAAACTATCAGATCTTAGAAGTGAGAATGTCTGAAAAAGTCCACTTTTTAAGATCGCATCTTGACTACTTCTCAGGAATCATAGATGTCCAGAGTATGAAACAATTGTAGAAGGTTTAATACAAAACTTTCAGATCTTACGAGTAAGAATGTCTGAAAAAATCCACATTTTGAGATCGCATCTTGACTACTACTCAGGAATAATAGATGTCCAGAGTATGAAACCATTGTAGAAGGTTTAATACAAAACTTTCAGATCTCACGAGTGAGAATGTCTGCAAAACTCCACTTTTTAAGATCGCATCTTGACTACTTCTCAGGAATCATTGATGTGCAGAGTATGAAACCATTGTAGAAGGTTTAATACAAAACTTTCAGATCTCACGAGTGAGAATGTCTGTAAAACTCCACTTTTTAAGATCGCATCTTGACTACTTCTCAGGAATCATTGATGTGCAGAGTATGAAACCATTGTAGAAGGTTTACTACAAAACTATCAGATCTTAGAAGTGAGAATGTCTGAAAAAGTCCACTTTTTAAGACCGCATCTTGACTACTTTTCAGGAATCATAGATGTTCAGAGTATGAAACCATTGTAGAAGGTTTAATACAAAACTTTCAGATCTCACGAGTGAGAATGTCTGCAAAACTCCACTTTTTAAGATCGCATCTTGACTACTTCTCAGGAATCATAGATGTCCATAGTATGAAACCATTGTAGAAGGTTTAATACAAAACTTTCAGATCTCACGAGTGAGAATGTCTGCAAAACTCCACTTTTTAAGATCGCATCTTGACTACTTCTCAGGAATCATTGATGTGCAGTGTATGAAACCATTGTAGAAGGTTTACTACAAAACTATCAGATCTTAGAAGTGAGAATGTCTTAAAAAGTCCACTTTTTAAGACCGCATCTTGACTACTTCTCAGGAATCATAGATGTCCAGAGTATGAAACCATTGTAGAAGGTTTACTACAAAACTATCAGATCTCACGAGTGAGAATGTCTGCAAAACTCCACTTTTTAAGATCGCATCTTGCCTACTTCTCAGGAATCATTGATGTGCAGAGTATGAAACCATTGTAAAAGGTTTACTACAAAACTATCAGATCTCACGAGTGAGAATGTCTGCAAAACTCCACTTTTTAAGATCGCATCTTGACTACTTCTCAGGAATCATTGATGTGCAGAGTATGAAACCATTGTAGAACGTTTAATTCAAAACTTTCAGATCTCACGAGTGAGAATGTCTGCAAAACTCCACTTTTTAAGATCGCATCTTGACTACTTCTCAGGAATCATTGATGTGCAGAGTTTGAAACCATTGTAGAAGGTTTACTACAAAACTATCAGATCTTAGAAGTGAGAATGTCTGAAAAAGTCCACTTTTTAAGACCGCATCTCGACTACTTTTCAGGAATCATAGATGTCCAGAGTATGAAACCATTGTAGAAGGTTTAATACAAAACTTTCAGATCTCACGAGTGAGAATGTCTGCAAAACTCCACTTTTTAAGATCGCATCTTGACTACTTCTCAGGAATCATAGATGTCCATAGTATGAAACCATTGTAGAAGGTTTAATACAAAACTTTCAGATCTCACGAGTGAGAATGTCTGCAAAACTCCACTTTTTAAGATCGCATCTTGACTACTTCTCAGGAATCATTGACGTGCAGAGTATGAAACCATTGTAGAAGGTTTACTACAAAACTATCAGATCTTAGAAGTGAGAATGTCTGAAAAAGTCCACTTTTTAAGATCGCATCTTGACTACTTCTCAGGAATCATAGATGTCCAGAGTATGAAACCATTGTAGAAGGTTTAATACAAAACTTTCAGATCTCACGAGTGAGAATGTCTGCAAAACTCCACTTTTTAAGATCGCATCTTGACTACTTCTCAGGAATCATTGATGTGCAGAGTATGAAACCATTGTAGAAGGTTTACTACAAAACTATCAGATCTTAGAAGTGAGAATGTCTGAAAAAGTCCACTTTTTAAGACCGCATCTTGACTACTTTTCAGGAATCATAGATGTCCAGAGTATGAAACCATTGTAGAAGGTTTAATACAAAACTTTCAGATCTCACGAGTGAGAATGTCTGCAAAACTCCACTTTTTAAGATCGCATCTTGACTACTTCTCAGGAATCATTGATGTGCAGAGTATGAAACCATTGTAGAAGGTTTACTACAAAACTATCAGATCTTAGAAGTGAGAATGTCTGAAAAAGTCCACTTTTTAAGACCGCATCTTGACTACTTTTCAGGAATCATAGATGTCCAGAGTAT
The DNA here is from genome assembly GCA_963969495.1 of Ceratothoa steindachneri. Classification (NCBI taxonomy): domain Eukaryota; kingdom Metazoa; phylum Arthropoda; class Malacostraca; order Isopoda; family Cymothoidae; genus Ceratothoa; species Ceratothoa steindachneri. The sequence goes on from OZ018320.1 coordinate 220,219,972, forward strand.
GAAACCATTGTAGAAGGTTTAATACAAAACTTTCAGATCTCACGAGTGAGAATGTCTGCAAAACTCCACTTTTTAAGATCGCATCTTGACTACTTCTCAGGAATCATAGATGTCCATAGTATGAAACCATTGTAGAAGGTTTAATACAAAACTTTCAGATCTCACGAGTGAAAATGTCTGCAAAACTCCACTTTTTAAGATCGCATCTTGACTACTTCTCAGGAATCATTGATGTGCAGAGTATGAAACCATTGTAAAAGGTTTACTACAAAACTATCAGATCTTAGAAGTGAGAATGTCTGAAAAAGTCCACTTTTTAAGATCGCATCTTGACTACTTCTCAGGAATCATAGATGTCCAGAGTATGAAACCATTGTAGAAGGTTTAATACAAAACTTTCAGATCTTACGAGTAAGAATGTCTGAAAAAATCCACATTTTGAGATCGCATCTTGACTACTTCTCAGGAATCATTGATGTGCAGAGTATGAAACCATTGTAAAAGGTTTACTACAAAACTATCAGATCTTAGAAGTGAGAATGTCTGAAAAAGTCCACTTTTTAAGACCGCATCTTGACTACTTCTCAGGAATCATAGATGTCCAGAGTATGAAACCATTGTAGAAGGTTTAATACAAAACTTTCAGATCTCACGACTGAGAATGTCTGCAAAACTCCACTATTTAAGATCGCATCTTGACTACTTCTCAGGAATCATTGATGTGCAGAGTATGAAACCATTGTAGAAGGTTTACTACAAAACTATCAGATCTTAGAAGTGAGAATGTCTGAAAAAGTCCACTTTTTAAGACCGCATCTTGACTACTTCTCAGGAATCATAGATGTCCAGAGTATGAAACCATTGTAGAAGGTTTAATACAAAACTTTCAGATCTTACGAGTAAGAATGTCTGAAAAAATCCACATTTTGAGATCGCATCTTGACTACTTCTCAGGAATCATAGATGTGTAGAGTATGAAGCCATTGTAGAAGGTTTAATACAAAACTTTCAGATCTCACGAGTGAGAATGTCTGCAAAACTCCACTTTTTAAGATCGCATCTTGACTACTTCTCAGGAATCATAGATGTCCATAGTATGAAACCATTGTAGAAGGTTTAATACAAAACTTTCAGATCTCACGAGTGAGAATGTCTGCAAAACTCCACTTTTTAAGATCGCATCTTGACTACTTCTCAGGAATCATTGATGTGCAGAGTATGAAACCATTGTAGAAGGTTTACTACAAAACTATCAGATCTTAGAAGTGAGAATGTCTTAAAAAGTCCACTTTTTAAGACCGCATCTTGACTACTTCTCAGGAATCATAGATGTCCAGAGTATGAAGCCATTGTAGAAGGTTTAATACAAAACTTTCAGATCTCACGAGTGAGAATGTCTGAAAAAATCCACATTTTGAAATCGCATCTTGACTACTTCTCAGGAATCATAGATGTCCAGAGTATGAAACCATTGTAGAAGGTTTAATACAAAACTTTCAGATCTCACGAGTAAGAATGTCTGAAAAAATCCACATTTTGAGATCGCATCTTGACTACTTCTCAGGAATCATAGATGTCCAGAGTATGAAACCATTGTAGAAGGTTTAATACAAAACTTTTCAGATCTCACGAGTGAGAATGTCTGCAAAACTCCACTTTTTAAGATCGCATCTTGACTACTTCTCAGGAATCATTGATGTGCAGAGTATGAAACCATTGTAGAACGTTTAATTCAAAACTTTCAGATCTCACGAGTGAGAATGTCTGCAAAACTCCACTTTTTAAGATCGCATCTTGACTACTTCTCAGGAATCATTGATGTGCAGAGTATGAAACCATTGTAGAAGGTTTACTACAAAACTATCACATCTTAGAAGTGAGAATGTCTGAAAAAGTCCACTTTTTAAGACCGCATCTTGACTACTTTTCAGGAATCATAGATGTCCAGAGTATGAAACCATTGTAGAAGGTTTAATACAAAACTTTCAGATCTCACGAGTGAGAATGTCTGCAAAACTCCACTTTTTAAGATCGCATCTTGACTACTTCTCAGGAATCATAGATGTCCATAGTATGAAACCATTGTAGAAGGTTTAATACAAAACTTTCAGATCTCACGAGTGAGAATGTCTGCAAAACTCCACTTTTTAAGATCGCATCTTGACTACTTCTCAGGAATCATTGACGTGCAGAGTATGAAACCATTGTAGAAGGTTTACTACAAAACTATCAGATCTTAGAAGTGAGAATGTCTGAAAAAGTCCACTTTTTAAGATCGCATCTTGACTACTTCTCAGGAATCATAGATGTCCAGAGTATGAAACCATTGTAAAAGGTTTACTACAAAACTATCAGATCTTAGAAGTAAGAATGTCTGAAAAAGTCCACTTTTTAAGACCGCATCTTGACTACTTCTCAGGAATCATAGATGTCCAGAGTATGAAGCCATTGTAGAAGGTTTAATACACAACTTTCAGATCTCACGAGTGAGAATGTCTGAAAAAATCCACATTTTGAGATCGCCTCTTGACTACTTCTCAGGAATCATAGATGTCCAGAGTATGAAACCATTGTAGAAGGTTTAATACAAAACTTTCAGATCTCACGAGTGAGAATGTCTGCAAAACTCCACTTTTTAAGATCGCATCTTGACTACTTCTCAGGAATCATTGATGTGCAGAGTATGAAACCATTGTAGAAGGTTTACTACAAAACTATCAGATCTTAGAAGTGAGAATGTCTTAAAAAGTCCACTTTTTAAGACCGCATCTTGACTACTTCTCAGGAATCATAGATGTCCAGAGTATGAAACCATTGTAGAAGGTTTAATACAAAACTATCAGATCTTAGAAGTGAGAATGTCTGAAAAAGTCCACTTTTTAAGATCGCATCTTGACTACTTCTCAGGAATCATAGATGTCCAGAGTATGAAACCATTGTAGAAGGTTTAATACAAAACTTTCAGATCTTACGAGTAAGAATGTCTGAAAAAATCCACATTTTGAGATCGCATCTTGACTACTTCTCAGGAATCATTGATGTGCAGAGTATGAAACCATTGTAAAAGGTTTACTACAAAACTATCAGATCTTAGAAGTGAGAATGTCTGAAAAAGTCCACTTTTTAAGACCGCATCTTGACTACTTCTCAGGAATCATAGATGTCCAGAGTATGAAACCATTGTAGAAGGTTTAATACAAAACTTTCAGATCTCACGACTGAGAATGTCTGCAAAACTCCACTATTTAAGATCGCATCTTGACTACTTCTCAGGAATCATTGATGTGCAGAGTATGAAACCATTGTAGAAGGTTTACTACAAAACTATCAGATCTTAGAAGTGAGAATGTCTGAAAAAGTCCACTTTTTAAGACCGCATCTTGACTACTTCTCAGGAATCATAGATGTCCAGAGTATGAAACCATTGTAGAAGGTTTAATACAAAACTTTCAGATCTTACGAGTAAGAATGTCTGAAAAAATCCACATTTTGAGATCGCATCTTGACTACTTCTCAGGAATCATTGATGTGCAGAGTATGAAACCATTGTAGAAGGTTTACTACAAAACTATCAGATCTTAGAAGTGAGAATGTCTTAAAAAGTCCACTTTTTAAGACCGCATCTTGACTACTTCTCAGGAATCATAGATGTCCAGAGTATGAAGCCATTGTAGAAGGTTTAATACAAAACTTTCAGATCTCACGAGTGAGAATGTCTGAAAAAATCCACATTTTGAAATCGCATCTTGACTACTTCTCAGGAATCATAGATGTCCAGAGTATGAAACCATTGTAGAAGGTTTAATACAAAACTTTCAGATCTCACGAGTAAGAATGTCTGAAAAAATCCACATTTTGAGATCGCATCTTGACTACTTCTCAGGAATCATAGATGTCCAGAGTATGAAACCATTGTAGAAGGTTTAATACAAAACTTTTCAGATCTCACGAGTGAGAATGTCTGCAAAACTCCACTTTTTAAGATCGCATCTTGACTACTTCTCAGGAATCATTGATGTGCAGAGTATGAAACCATTGTAGAACGTTTAATTCAAAACTTTCAGATCTCACGAGTGAGAATGTCTGCAAAACTCCACTTTTTAAGATCGCATCTTGACTACTTCTCAGGAATCATTGATGTGCAGAGTATGAAACCATTGTAGAAGGTTTACTACAAAACTATCACATCTTAGAAGTGAGAATGTCTGAAAAAGTCCACTTTTTAAGACCGCATCTTGACTACTTTTCAGGAATCATAGATGTCCAGAGTATGAAACCATTGTAGAAGGTTTAATACAAAACTTTCAGATCTCACGAGTGAGAATGTCTGCAAAACTCCACTTTTTAAGATCGCATCTTGACTACTTCTCAGGAATCATAGATGTCCATAGTATGAAACCATTGTAGAAGGTTTAATACAAAACTTTCAGATCTCACGAGTGAGAATGTCTGCAAAACTCCACTTTTTAAGATCGCATCTTGACTACTTCTCAGGAATCATTGACGTGCAGAGTATGAAACCATTGTAGAAGGTTTACTACAAAACTATCAGATCTTAGAAGTGAGAATGTCTGAAAAAGTCCACTTTTTAAGATCGCATCTTGACTACTTCTCAGGAATCATAGATGTCCAGAGTATGAAACCATTGTAAAAGGTTTACTACAAAACTATCAGATCTTAGAAGTAAGAATGTCTGAAAAAGTCCACTTTTTAAGACCGCATCTTGACTACTTCTCAGGAATCATAGATGTCCAGAGTATGAAGCCATTGTAGAAGGTTTAATACACAACTTTCAGATCTCACGAGTGAGAATGTCTGAAAAAATCCACATTTTGAGATCGCCTCTTGACTACTTCTCAGGAATCATAGATGTCCAGAGTATGAAACCATTGTAGAAGGTTTAATACAAAACTTTCAGATCTCACGAGTGAGAATGTCTGCAAAACTCCACTTTTTAAGATCGCATCTTGACTACTTCTCAGGAATCATTGATGTGCAGAGTATGAAACCATTGTAGAAGGTTTACTACAAAACTATCAGATCTTAGAAGTGAGAATGTCTTAAAAAGTCCACTTTTTAAGACCGCATCTTGACTACTTCTCAGGAATCATAGATGTCCAGAGTATGAAACCATTGTAGAAGGTTTAATACAAAACTATCAGATCTTAGAAGTGAGAATGTCTGAAAAAGTCCACTTTTTAAGATCGCATCTTGACTACTTCTCAGGAATCATAGATGTCCAGAGTATGAAACCATTGTAGAAGGTTTAATACAAAACTTTCAGATCTTACGAGTAAGAATGTCTGAAAAAATCCACATTTTGAGATCGCATCTTGACTACTTCTCAGGAATCATTGATGTGCAGAGTATGAAACCATTGTAAAAGGTTTACTACAAAACTATCAGATCTTAGAAGTGAGAATGTCTGAAAAAGTCCACTTTTTAAGACCGCATCTTGACTACTTCTCAGGAATCATAGATGTCCAGAGTATGAAACCATTGTAGAAGGTTTAATACAAAACTTTCAGATCTCACGACTGAGAATGTCTGCAAAACTCCACTATTTAAGATCGCATCTTGACTACTTCTCAGGAATCATTGATGTGCAGAGTATGAAACCATTGTAGAAGGTTTACTACAAAACTATCAGATCTTAGAAGTGAGAATGTCTGAAAAAGTCCACTTTTTAAGACCGCATCTTGACTACTTCTCAGGAATCATAGATGTCCAGAGTATGAAACCATTGTAGAAGGTTTAATACAAAACTTTCAGATCTTACGAGTAAGAATGTCTGAAAAAATCCACATTTTGAGATCGCATCTTGACTACTTCTCAGGAATCATAGATGTGTAGAGTATGAAGCCATTGTAGAAGGTTTAATACAAAACTTTCAGATCTCACGAGTGAGAATGTCTGCAAAACTCCACTTTTTAAGATCGCATCTTGACTACTTCTCAGGAATCATAGATGTCCATAGTATGAAACCATTGTAGAAGGTTTAATACAAAACTTTCAGATCTCACGAGTGAGAATGTCTGCAAAACTCCACTTTTTAAGATCGCATCTTGACTACTTCTCAGGAATCATTGATGTGCAGAGTATGAAACCATTGTAGAAGGTTTACTACAAAACTATCAGATCTTAGAAGTGAGAATGTCTTAAAAAGTCCACTTTTTAAGACCGCATCTTGACTACTTCTCAGGAATCATAGATGTCCAGAGTATGAAGCCATTGTAGAAGGTTTAATACAAAACTTTCAGATCTCACGAGTGAGAATGTCTGACAAAATCCACATTTTGAAATCGCATCTTGACTACTTCTCAGGAATCATAGATGTCCAGAGTATGAAACCATTGTAGAAGGTTTAATACAAAACTTTCAGATCTCACGAGTAAGAATGTCTGAAAAAATCCACATTTTGAGATCGCATCTTGACTACTTCTCAGGAATCATAGATGTCCAGAGTATGAAACCATTGTAGAAGGTTTAATACAAAACTTTTCAGATCTCACGAGTGAGAATGTCTGCAAAACTCCACTTTTTAAGATCGCATCTTGACTACTTCTCAGGAATCATTGATGTGCAGAGTATGAAACCATTGTAGAACGTTTAATTCAAAACTTTCAGATCTCACGAGTGAGAATGTCTGCAAAACTCCACTTTTTAAGATCGCATCTTGACTACTTCTCAGGAATCATTGATGTGCAGAGTATGAAACCATTGTAGAAGGTTTACTACAAAACTATCACATCTTAGAAGTGAGAATGTCTGAAAAAGTCCACTTTTTAAGACCGCATCTTGACTACTTTTCAGGAATCATAGATGTCCAGAGTATGAAACCATTGTAGAAGGTTTAATACAAAACTTTCAGATCTCACGAGTGAGAATGTCTGCAAAACTCCACTTTTTAAGATCGCATCTTGACTACTTCTCAGGAATCATAGATGTCCATAGTATGAAACCATTGTAGAAGGTTTAATACAAAACTTTCAGATCTCACGAGTGAGAATGTCTGCAAAACTCCACTTTTTAAGATCGCATCTTGACTACTTCTCAGGAATCATTGACGTGCAGAGTATGAAACCATTGTAGAAGGTTTACTACAAAACTATCAGATCTTAGAAGTGAGAATGTCTGAAAAAGTCCACTTTTTAAGATCGCATCTTGACTACTTCTCAGGAATCATAGATGTCCAGAGTATGAAACCATTGTAAAAGGTTTACTACAAAACTATCAGATCTTAGAAGTAAGAATGTCTGAAAAAGTCCACTTTTTAAGACCGCATCTTGACTACTTCTCAGGAATCATAGATGTCCAGAGTATGAAGCCATTGTAGAAGGTTTAATACACAACTTTCAGATCTCACGAGTGAGAATGTCTGAAAAAATCCACATTTTGAGATCGCCTCTTGACTACTTCTCAGGAATCATAGATGTCCAGAGTATGAAACCATTGTAGAAGGTTTAATACAAAACTTTCAGATCTCACGAGTGAGAATGTCTGCAAAACTCCACTTTTTAAGATCGCATCTTGACTACTTCTCAGGAATCATTGATGTGCAGAGTATGAAACCATTGTAGAAGGTTTACTACAAAACTATCAGATCTTAGAAGTGAGAATGTCTTAAAAAGTCCACTTTTTAAGACCGCATCTTGACTACTTCTCAGGAATCATAGATGTCCAGAGTATGAAACCATTGTAGAAGGTTTAATACAAAACTATCAGATCTTAGAAGTGAGAATGTCTTAAAAAGTCCACTTTTTAAGACCGCATCTTGACTACTTCTCAGGAATCATAGATGTCCAGAGTATAAAACCATTGTAGAAGGTTTAATACAAAACTTTCAGATCTCACGAGTGAGAATGTCTGCAAAACTCCACTTTTTAAGATCGCATCTTGACTACTTCTCAGGAATCATTGATGTGCAGAGTATGAAACCATTGTAGAAGGTTTACTACAAAACTATCAGATCTTAGAAGTGAGAATGTCTGAAAAAGTCCACTTTTTAAGACCGCATCTTGACTACTTTTCAGGAATCATAGATGTCCAGAGTATGAAACCATTGTAGAAGGTTTAATACAAAACTTTCAGATCTCACGAGTGAGAATGTCTGCAAAACTCCACTTTTTAAGATCGCATCTTGACTACTTCTCAGGAATCATAGATGTCCATAGTATGAAACCATTGTAGAACGTTTAATACAAAACTTTCAGATCTCACGAGTGAGAATGTCTGCAAAACTCCACTTTTTAAGATCGCATCTTGACTACTTCTCAGGAATCATTGATGTGCAGAGTATGAAACCATTGTAAAAGGTTTACTACAAAACTATCAGATCTTAGAAGTGAGAATGTCTGAAAAAGTCCACTTTTTAAGATCGCATCTTGACTACTTCTCAGGAATCATAGATGTCCAGAGTATGAAACCATTGTAGAAGGTTTAATACAAAACTTTCAGATCTTACGAGTAAGAATGTCTGAAAAAATCCACATTTTGAGATCGCATCTTGACTACTTCTCAGGAATAATTGATGTGCAGAGTATGAAACCATTGTAAAAGGTTTACTACAAAACTATCAGATCTTAGAAGTGAGAATGTCTGAAAAAGTCCACTTTTTAAGACCGCATCTTGACTACTTCTCAGGAATCATAGATGTCCAGAGTATGAAACCATTGTAGAAGGTTTAATACAAAACTTTCAGATCTCACGACTGAGAATGTCTGCAAAACTCCACTATTTAAGATCGCATCTTGACTACTTCTCAGGAATCATTGATGTGCAGAGTATGAAACCATTGTAGAAGGTTTACTACAAAACTATCAGATCTTAGAAGTGAGAATGTCTGAAAAAGTCCACTTTTTAAGACCGCATCTTGACTACTTCTCAGGAATCATAGATGTCCAGAGTATGAAACCATTGTGGAAGGTTTAATACAAAACTTTCAGATCTTACGAGTAAGAATGTCTGAAAAAATCCACATTTTGAGATCGCATCTTGACTACTTCTCAGGAATCATAGATGTGTAGAGTATGAAGCCATTGTAGAAGGTTTAATACAAAACTTTCAGATCTCACGAGTGAGAATGTCTGCAAAACTCCACTTTTTAAGATCGCATCTTGACTACTTCTCAGGAATCATAGATGTCCATAGTATGAAACCATTGTAGAAGGTTTAATACAAAACTTTCAGATCTCACGAGTGAGAATGTCTGCAAAACTCCACTTTTTAAGATCGCATCTTGACTACTTCTCAGGAATCATTGATGTGCAGAGTATGAAACCATTGTAGAAGGTTTACTACAAAACTATCAGATCTTAGAAGTGAGAATGTCTTAAAAAGTCCACTTTTTAAGACCGCATCTTGACTACTTCTCAGGAATCATAGATGTCCAGAGTATGAAGCCATTGTAGAAGGTTTAATACAAAACTTTCAGATCTCACGAGTGAGAATGTCTGAAAAAATCCACATTTTGAAATCGCATCTTGACTACTTCTCAGGAATCATAGATGTCCAGATTATGAAACCATTGTAGAAGGTTTAATACAAAACTTTCAGATCTCACGAGTGAGAATGTCTGCAAAACTCCACTTTTTAAGATCGCATCTTGACTACTTCTCAGGAATCATTGATGTGCAGAGTATGAAACCATTGTAGAAGGTTTACTACAAAACTATCAGATCTTAGAAGTGAGAATGTCTGAAAAACTCCACTTTTTAAGACCGCATCTTGACTACTTCTCAGGAATCATAGATGTCCAGAGTATGAAACCATTGTAGAAGGTTTAAAAAAAAACTTTCAGATCTCACGAGTGAGAATGTCTGCAAAACTCCACTTTTTAAGATCGCATCTTGACTACTTCTCAGGAATCATTGATGTGCAGAGTATGAAACCATTGTAGAAGGTTTAATACAAAACTATCAGATCTTAGAAGTGAGAATGTCTTAAAAAGTCCACTTTTTAAGACCGCATCTTGACTACTTCTCAGGAATCATAGATGTCCAGAGTATGAAACCATTGTAGAAGGTTTAATACAAAACTTTCAGATCTCACGAGTGAGAATGTCTGCAAAACTCCACTTTTTAAGATCGCATCTTGACTACTTCTCAGGAATCATTGATGTGCAGAGTATGAAACCATTGTAGAAGGTTTACTACAAAACTATCAGATCTTAGAAGTGAGAATGTCTGAAAAAGTCCACTTTTTAAGACCGCATCTTGACTACTTTTCAGGAATCATAGATGTCCAGAGTATGAAACCATTGTAGAAGGTTTAATACAAAACTTTCAGATCTCACGAGTGAGAATGTCTGCAAAACTCCACTTTTTAAGATCGCATCTTGACTACTTCTCAGGAATCATAGATGTCCATAGTATGAAACCATTGTAGAAGGTTTAATACAAAACTTTCAGATCTCACGAGTGAGAATGTCTGCAAAACTCCACTTTTTAAGATCGCATCTTGACTACTTCTCAGGAATCATTGATGTGCAGAGTATGAAACCATTGTAGAAGGTTTACTACAAAACTATCAGATCTTAGAAGTGAGAATGTCTTAAAAAGTCCACTTTTTAAGGCCGCATCTTGACTACTTCTCAGGAATCATAGATGTCCAGAGTATGAAACCATTGTAGAAGGTTTAATACAAAACTATCAGATCTTAGAAGTGAGAATGTCTTAAAAAGTCCACTTTTTAAGACCGCATCTTGACTACTTCTCAGGAATCATAGATGTCCAGAGTATGAAACCATTGTAGAAGGTTTAATACAAAACTTTCAGATCTCACGAGTGAGAATGTCTGCAAAACTCCACTTTTTAAGATCGCATCTTGACTACTTCTCAGGAATCATTGATGTGCAGAGTATGAAACCATTGTAGAAGGTTTACTACAAAACTATCAGATCTTAGAAGTGAGAATGTCTGAAAAAGTCCACTTTTTAAGACCGCATCTTGACTACTTTTCAGGAATCATAGATGTCCAGAGTATGAAACCATTGTAGAAGATTTAATACAAAACTTTCAGATCTCACGAGTGAGAATGTCTGCAAAACTCCACTTTTTAAGATCGCATCTTGACTACTTCTCAGGAATCATTGATGTGCAGAGTATGAAACCATTGTAAAAGGTTTACTACAAAACTATCAGATCTTAGAAGTGAGAATGTCTGAAAAACTCCACTTTTTAAGATCGCATCTTGACTACTTCTCAGGAATCATAGATGTCCAGAGTATGAAACCATTGTAGAAGGTTTAATACAAAACTTTCAGATCTTACGAGTAAGAATGTCTGAAAAAATCCACATTTTGAGATCGCATCTTGACTACTTCTCAGGAATCATTGATGTGCAGAGTATGAAACCATTGTAAAAGGTTTACTACAAAACTATCAGATATTAGAAGTGAGAATGTCTGAAAAAGTCCACTTTTTAAGACCGCATCTTGACTACTTCTCAGGAATCATAGATGTCCAGAGTATGAAACCATTGTAGAAGGTTTAATACAAAACTTTCAGATCTCACGAGTGAGAATGTCTGCAAAACTCCACTATTTAAGATCGCATCTTGACTACTTCTCAGGAATCATTGATGTGCAGAGTATGAAACCATTGTAGAAGGTTTACTACAAAACTATCAGATCTTAGAAGTGAGAATGTCTGAAAAAGTCCACTTTTTAAGACCGCATCTTGACTACTTCTCAGGAACCATAGATGTCCAGAGTATGAAACCATTGTAGAAGGTTTAATACAAAACTTTCAGATCTTACGAGTAAGAATGTCTGAAAAAATCCACATTTTGAGATCGCATCTTGACTACTTCTCAGGAATCATAGATGTGTAGAGTATGAAGCCATTGTAGAAGGTTCAATACAAAACTTTCAGATCTCACGAGTGAGAATGTCTGCAAAACTCCACTTTTTAAGATCGCATCTTGACTACTTCTCAGGAATCATAGATGTCCAGAGTATGAAACCATTGTAGAAAGTTTAATACAAAACTTTCAGATCTCACGAGTGAGAATGTCTGCAAAACTCCACCTTTTAAGATCGCATCTTGACTACTTCTCAGGAATCATTGATGTGCAGAGTATGAAACCATTGTAAAAGGTTCACTACAAAACTATCAGATCTTAGAAGTGAGAATGTCTGAAAAAGTCCACTTTTTAAGACCGCATCTTGACTACTTCTCAGGAATCATAGATTTCCAGAGTATGAAGCCATTGTAGAAGGTTTAATACAAAACTTTCAAATCTTACGAGTAAGAATGTCTGAAAAAATCCACATTTTGAGATCGCATCTTGACTACTTCTCAGGAATCATAGATGTCCAGAGTATGAAGCCATTGTAGAAGGTTTAATACAAAACTTTCAGATCTCACGAGTGAGAATGTCTGAAAAAATCCACATTTTGAGATCGCATCTTGACTACTTTTCAGGAATCATAGATGTCCAGAGTATGAAACCATTGTAGAAGGTTTAATACAAAACTTTCAGATCTCACGAGTGAGAATGTCTGCAAAACTCCACTTTTTAAGATCGCATCTTGACTACTTCTCAGGAATCATAGATGTCCAGAGTATGAAACCATTGTAGAAGGTTTAATACAAAACTTTCAGATCTCACGAGTGAGAATGTCTGCAAAACTCCACTTTTTAAGATCGCATCTTGACTACTTCTCAGGAATCATTGATGTGCAGAGTATGAAACCATTGTAAAAGGTTTACTACAAAACTATCAGATCTTACGAGTAAGAATGTCTGAAAAAATCCACATTTTAAGACCGCATCTTGACTACTTCTCAGGAATCATAGATGTGCAGAGTATGAAACCATTGTAGAAGGTTTACTACAAAACTATCAGATCTTAGAAGTGAGAATGTCTGAAAAAGTCCACTTTTTAAGACCGCATCTTGACTACTTTTCAGGAATCATAGATGTTCAGAGTATGAAACCATTGTAGAAGGTTTAATACAAAACTTTCAGATCTCACGAGTGAGAATGTCTGCAAAACTCCACTTTTTAAGATCGCATCTTGACTACTTCTCAGGAATCATAGATGTCCATAGTATGAAACCATTGTAGAAGGTTTAATACAAAACTTTCAGATCTCACGAGTGAGAATGTCTGCAAAACTCCACTTTTTAAGATCGCATCTTGACTACTTCTCAGGAATCATTGATGTGCAGAGTATGAAACCATTGTAGAAGGTTTACTACAAAACTATCAGATCTTAGAAGTGAGAATGTCTTAAAAAGTCCACTTCTTAAGACCGCATCTTGACTACTTTTCAGGAATCATAGATGTCCAGAGTATGAAACCATTGTAGAAGGTTTAATACAAAACTTTCAGATCTCACGAGTGAGAATGTCTGCAAAACTCCACTTTTTAAGATCGCATCTTGACTACTTCTCAGGAATCATTGATGTGCAGAGTATGAAACCATTGTAGAAGGTTTACTACAAAACTATCAGATCTTAGAAGTGAGAATGTCTGAAAAAGTCCACTTTTTAAGACCGCATCTTGACTACTTTTCAGGAATCATAGATGTTCAGAGTATGAAACCATTGTAGAAGGTTTAATACAAAACTTTCAGATCTCACGAGTGAGAATGTCTGCAAAACTCCACTTTTTAAGATCGCATCTTGACTACTTCTCAGGAATCATAGATGTCCATAGTATGAAACCATTGTAGAAGGTTTAATACAAAACTTTCAGATCTCACGAGTGAGAATGTCTGCAAAACTCCACTTTTTAAGATCGCATCTTGACTACTTCTCAGGAATCATTGATGTGCAGAGTATGAAACCATTGTAAAAGGTTTACTACAAAACTATCAGATCTTAGAAGTGAGAATGTCTGAAAAAGTCCACTTTTTAAGATCGCATCTTGACTACTTCTCAGGAATCATAGATGTCCAGAGTATGAAACCATTGTAGAAGGTTTAATACAAAACTTTCAGATCTTACGAGTAAGAATGTCTGAAAAAATCCACATTTTGAGATCGCATCTTGACTACTTCTCAGGAATCATAGATGTCCAGAGTATGAAACCATTGTAGAAGGTTTACTACAAAACTATCAGATCTCACGAGTGAGAATGTCTGCAAAACTCCACTTTTTAAGATCGCATCTTGACTACTTCTCAGGAATCATTGATGTGCAGAGTATGAAACCATTGTAAAAGGTTTACTACAAAACTATCAGATCTCACGAGTGAGAATGTCTGCAAAACTCCACTTTTTAAGACCGCATCTTGACTACTTCTCAGGAATCATAGATGTCCAGAGTATGAAACCATTGTAGAAGGTTTAATACAAAACTTTCAGATCTTACGAGTAAGAATGTCTGAAAAAATCCACATTTTGAGATCGCATCTTGACTACTTCTCAGGAATCATAGATGTCCAGAGTATGAAGCCATTGTAGAAGGTTTACTACAAAACTTTCAGATCTCACGAGTGAGAATGTCTGCAAAACTCAACTTTTTAAGATCGCATTTTGACTACTTCTCAGGAATCATTGATGTCCAGAGTATGAAACCATTGTAGAAGGTTTACTACAAAACTATCAGATCTTAGAAGTGAGAATGTCTGAAAAAGTCCACTTTTTAAGATCGCATCTTGACTACTTCTCAGGAATCAGAGATGTCCAGAGTATGAAACCATTGTAGAAGGTTTAATACAAAACTTTCAGATCTTACGAGTAAGAATGTCTGAAAAAATCCACATTTTGAGATCGCATCTTGACTACTTCTCAGGAATCATAGATGTCCAGAGTATGAAACCATTGTAGAAGGTTTAATACAAAACTTTCAGATCTCACGAGTGAGAATATCTGCAAAACTCCACTTTTTAAGATCGCATCTTAACTACTTCTCAGGAATCATAGATGTCCAGAGTATGAAACCATTGTAGAAGGTTTAATACAAAACTTTCAGATCTCACGAGTGAGAATGTCTGCAAAACTCCACCTTTTAAGATCGCATCTTGACTACTTCTCAGGAATCATTGATGTGCAGAGTATGAAACCATTGTAAAAGGTTTACTACAAAACTATCAGATCTCACGAGTGAGAATGTCTGAAAAAGTCCACTTTCTAAGACCGCATCTTGACTACTTCTCAGGAATCATAGATGTCCAGAGTATGAAGCCATTGTAGAAGGTTTAATACAAAACTTTCAGGTCTTACGAGTAAGAATGTCTGAAAAAATCCACATTTTGAGATCGCATCTTGACTACTTCTCAGGAATCATAGATGTCCAGAGTATGAAGCCATTGTAGAAGGTTTAATACAAAACTTTCAGCTCTCACGAGTGAGAATGTCTGAAAAAATCCACATTTTGAGATCGCATCTTGACTACTTTTCAGGAATCATAGATGTCCAGAGTATGAAACCATTGTAGAAGGTTTAATACAAAACTTTCAGATCTCACGAGTGAGAATGTCTGCAAAACTCCACTTTTTAAGATCGCATCTTGACTACTTCTCAGGAATCATAGATGTCCAGAGTATGAAACCATTGTAGAAGGTTTAATACAAAACTTTCAGATCTCACGAGTGAGAATGTCTGCAAAACTCCACTTTTTAAGATCGCATCTTGACTACTTCTCAGGAATCATTGATGTGCAGAGTATGAAACCATTGTAAAAGGTTTACTACAAAACTATCAGATCTTACGAGTAAGAATGTCTAAAAAAATCCACATTTTAAAACCGCATCTTGACTACTTCTCAGGAATCATAGATGTCCAGAGTATGAAACCATTGTAGAAGGTTTAATACAAAACTTTCAGATCTTACGAGTAAGAATGTCTGAAAAAATCCACATTTTGAGATCGCATCTTGACTACTTCTCAGGAATCATAGATGTCCAGAGTATGAAGCCATTGTAGAAGGTTTAATACAAAACTTTCAGCTCTCACGAGTGAGAATGTCTGAAAAAATCCACTTTTTAAGATCGCATCTTGACTACTTCTCAGGAATCATAGATGTGCAGAGTATGAAACCATTGTAGAAGGTTTACTACAAAACTATCAGATCTTAGAAGTGAGAATGTCTGAAAAAGTCCACTTTTTAAGACCGCATCTTGACTACTTTTCAGGAATCATAGATGTTCAGAGTATGAAACCATTGTAGAAGGTTTAATACAAAACTTTCAGATCTCACGAGTGAGAATGTCTGCAAAACTCCACTTTTTAAGATCGCATCTTGACTACTTCTCAGGAATCATAGATGTCCATAGTATGAAACCATTGTAGAAGGTTTAATACAAAACTTTCAGATCTCACGAGTGAGAATGTCTGCAAAACTCCACTTTTTAAGATCGCATCTTGACTACTTCTCAGGAATCATTGATGTGCAGAGTATGAAACCATTGTAGAAGGTTTAATACAAAACTATCAGATCTTAGAAGTGAGAATGTCTTAAAAAGTCCACTTCTTAAGACCGCATCTTGACTACTTTTCAGGAATCATAGATGTCCAGAGTATGAAACCATTGTAGAAGGTTTAATACAAAACTTTCAGATCTCACGAGTGAGAATGTCTGCAAAACTCCACTTTTTAAGATCGCATCTTGACTACTTCTCAGGAATCATTGATGTGCAGAGTATGAAACCATTGTAGAAGGTTTACTACAAAACTATCAGATCTTAGAAGTGAGAATGTCTGAAAAAGTCCACTTTTTAAGACCGCATCTTGACTACTTTTCAGGAATCATAGATGTTCAGAGTATAAAACCATTGTAGAAGGTTTAATACAAAACTTTCAGATCTCACGAGTGAGAATGTCTGCAAAACTCCACTTTTTAAGATCGCATCTTGACTACTTCTCAGGAATCATAGATGTCCATAGTATGAAACCATTGTAGAAGGTTTAATACAAAACTTTCAGATCTCACGAGTGAGAATGTCTGCAAAACTCCACTTTTTAAGATCGCATCTTGACTACTTCTCAGGAATCATTGATGTGCAGAGTATGAAACCATTGTAAAAGGTTTACTACAAAACTATCAGATCTTAGAAGTGAGAATGTCTGAAAAAGTCCACTTTTTAAGATCGCATCTTGACTACTTCTCAGGAATCATAGATGTCCAGAGTATGAAACCATTGTAGAAGGTTTAATACAAAACTTTCAGATCTTACGAGTAAGAATGTCTGAAAAAATCCACATTTTGAGATCGCATCTTGACTACTTCTCAGGAATCATAGATGTCCAGAGTATGAAACCATTGTAGAAGGTTTACTACAAAACTATCAGATCTCACGAGTGAGAATGTCTGCAAAACTCCACTTTTTAAGATCGCATCTTGACTACTTCTCAGGAATCATTGATGTGCAGAGTATGAAACCATTGTAAAAGGTTTACTACAAAACTATCAGATCTCACGAGTGAGAATGTCTGCAAAACTCCACTTTTTAAGACCGCATCTTGACTACTTCTCAGGAATCATAGATGTCCAGAGTATGAAACCATTGTAGAAGGTTTAATACAAAACTTTCAGATCTTACGAGTAAGAATGTCTGAAAAAATCCACATTTTGAGATCGCATCTTGACTACTTCTCAGGAATCATAGATGTCCAGAGTATGAAGCCATTGTAGAAGGTTTACTACAAAACTTTCAGATCTCACGAGTGAGAATGTCTGCAAAACTCAACTTTTTAAGATCGCATTTTGACTACTTCTCAGGAATCATTGATGTCCAGAGTATGAAACCATTGTAGAAGGTTTACTACAAAACTATCAGATCTTAGAAGTGAGAATGTCTGAAAAAGTCCACTTTTTAAGATCGCATCTTGACTACTTCTCAGGAATCATAGATGTCCAGAGTATGAAACCATTGTAGAAGGTTTAATACAAAACTTTCAGATCTTACGAGTAAGAATGTCTGAAAAAATCCACATTTTGAGATCGCATCTTGACTACTTCTCAGGAATCATAGATTTCCAGAGTATGAAACCATTGTAGAAGGTTTAATACAAAACTTTCAGATCTCACGAGTGAGAATATCTGCAAAACTCCACTTTTTAAGATCGCATCTTAACTACTTCTCAGGAATCATAGATGTCCAGAGTATGAAACCATTGTAGAAGGTTTAATACAAAACTTTCAGATCTCACGAGTGAGAATGTCTGCAAAACTCCACCTTTTAAGATCGCATCTTGACTACTTCTCAGGAATCATTGATGTGCAGAGTATGAAACCATTGTAAAAGGTTTACTACAAAACTATCAGATCTCACGAGTGAGAATGTCTGAAAAAGTCCACTTTCTAAGACCGCATCTTGACTACTTCTCAGGAATCATAGATGTCCAGAGTATGAAGCCATTGTAGAAGGTTTAATACAAAACTTTCAGGTCTTACGAGTAAGAATGTCTGAAAAAATCCACATTTTGAGATCGCATCTTGACTACTTCTCAGGAATCATAGATGTCCAGAGTATGAAGCCATTGTAGAAGGTTTAATACAAAACTTTCAGCTCTCACGAGTGAGAATGTCTGAAAAAATCCACATTTTGAGATCGCATCTTGACTACTTTTCAGGAATCATAGATGTCCAGAGTATGAAACCATTGTAGAAGGTTTAATACAAAACTTTCAGATCTCACGAGTGAGAATGTCTGCAAAACTCCACTTTTTAAGATCGCATCTTGACTACTTCTCAGGAATCATAGATGTCCAGAGTATGAAACCATTGTAGAACGTTTAATACAAAACTTTCAGATCTCACGAGTGAGAATGTCTGCAAAACTCCACTTTTTAAGATCGCATCTTGACTACTTCTCAGGAATCATTGATGTGCAGAGTATGAAACCATTGTAAAAGGTTTACTACAAAACTATCAGATCTTACGAGTAAGAATGTCTAAAAAAATCCACATTTTAAAACCGCATCTTGACTACTTCTCAGGAATCATAGATGTCCAGAGTATGAAACCATTGTAGAAGGTTTAATACAAAACTTTCAGATCTTACGAGTAAGAATGTCTGAAAAAATCCACATTTTGAGATCGCATCTTGACTACTTCTCAGGAATCATAGATGTCCAGAGTATGAAACCATTGTAGAAGGTTTAATACAAAACTTTTCAGATCTCACGAGTGAGAATGTCTGCAAAACTCCACTTTTTAAGATCGCATCTTGACTACTTCTCAGGAATCATTGATGTGCAGAGTATGAAACCATTGTAGAACGTTTAATACAAAACTTTCAGATCTCACGAGTGAGAATGTCTGCAAAACTCCACTTTTTAAGATCGCATCTTGACTACTTCTCAGGAATCATTGATGTGCAGAGTATGAAACCATTGTAGAAGGTTTACTACAAAACTATCAGATCTTAGAAGTGAAAATGTCTGAAAAAGTCCACTTTTTAAGACCGCATCTTGACTACTTTTCAGGAATCATAGATGTCCAGAGTATGAAACCATTGTAGAAGGTTTAATACAAAGCTTTCAGATCTCACGAGTGAGAATGTCTGCAAAACTCCACTTTTTAAGATCGCATCTTGACTACTTCTCAGGAATCATTGATGTGCAGAGTATGAAACCATTGTAGAAGGTTTACTACAAAACTATCAGATCTTAGAAGTGAGAATGTCTGAAAAAGTCCACTTTTTAAGACCGCATCTTGACTACTTCTCAGGAATCATAGATGTCCAGAGTATGAAACCATTGTAAAAGGTTTAATACAAAACTTTCAGATCTCACGAGTGAGAATGTCTGCAAAACTCCGCTTTTTAAGATCGCACCTTGACTACTTCTCAGGAATCATAGATGTCCAGAGTATGAAACCATTGTAGAAGGTTTAATACAAAACTTTCAGATATCACGAGTGAGAATGTCTGCAAAACTCCACTTTTTAAGATCGCATCTTGACTACTTCTCAGGAATCATAGATGTCCAGAGTATGAAACCATTGTAAAAAGTTTACTACAAAACTATCAGATCTTAGAAGTGAGAATGTCTGAAAAAGTCCGCTTTTTAAGACCGCATCTATACTACTTCTCAGGAATCATAGATGTCCAGAGTATGAAACCATTGTAGAAGGTTTAATACAAAACTTTCAGATCTCACGAGTGAGAATGTCTGCAAAACTCCACTTTTTAAGATCGCATCTTGACTACTTCTCAGGAATCATTGATGTGCAGAGTATGAAACCATTGTAGAAGGTTTACTACAAAACTATCAGATCTTAGAAGTGAGAATATCTGAAAAAGTCCACTTTTTAAGACCGCATCTTGACTACTTCTCAGGAATCATTGATGTGCAGAGTATGAAACCATTGTAAAAGGTTTACTACAAAACTATCAGATCTTAGAAGTGAGAATGTCTGAAAAAGTCCACTTTTTAAGACCGCATCTTGACTACTTCTCAGGAATCATAGATGTCCAGAGTATGAAACCATTGTAGAAGGTTTAATACAAAACTTTCAGATCTCACGAGTGAGAATGTCTGCAAAACTCCACTATTTAAGATCGCATCTTGACTACTTCTCAGGAATCATTGATGTGCAGAGTATGAAACCATTGTAGAAGGTTTACTACAAAACTATCAGATCTTAGAAGTGAGAATGTCTGAAAAAGTCCACTTTTTAAGACCGCATCTTGACTACTTCTCAGGAATCATAGATGTCCAGAGTATGAAACCATTGTAGAAGGTTTAATACAAAACTTTCAGATCTTACGAGTAAGAATGTCTGAAAAAATCCACATTTTGAGATCGCATCTTGACTACTTCTCAGGAATCATAGATGTCCAGAGTATAAAGCCATTGTAGAAGGTTTACTACAAAACTTTCAGATCTCACGAGTGAGAATGTCTGCAAAACTCAACTTTTTAAGATCGCATCTTGACTACTTCTCAGGAATCATTGATGTCCAGAGTATGAAACCATTGTAGAAGGTTTACTACAAAACTATCAGATCTTAGAAGTGAGAATGTCTGAAAAAGTCCACTTTTTAAGATCGCATCTTGACTACTTCTCAGGAATCATAGATGTCCAGAGTATGAAACCATTGTAGAAGGTTTAATACAAATCTTTCAGATCTTACGAGTAAGAATGTCTGAAAAAATCCACATTTTGAGATCGCATCTTGACTACTTCTCAGGAATCATAGATGTCCAGAGTATGAAACCATTGTAGAAGGTTTAATACAAAACTTTCAGATCTCACGAGTGAGAATGTCTGCAAAACTCCACTTTTTAAGATCGCATCTTAACTACTTCTCAGGAATCATAGATGTCCAGAGTATGAAACCATTGTAGAAGGTTTAATACAAAACTTTCAGATCTCACGAGTGAGAATGTCTGCAAAACTCCACCTTTTAAGATCGCATCTTGACTACTTCTCAGGAATCATTGATGTGCAGAGTATGAAACCATTGTAAAAGGTTTACTACAAAACTATCAGATCTCACGAGTGAGAATGTCTGAAAAAGTCCACTTTTTAAGACCGCATCTTGACTACTTCTCAGGAATCATAGATGTCCAGAGTATGAAGCCATTGTAGAAGGTTTAATACAAAACTTTCAGGTCTTACGAGTAAGAATGTCTGAAAAAATCCACATTTTGAGATCGCATCTTGACTACTTCTCAGGAATCATAGATGTCCAGAGTATGAAGCCATTGTAGAAGGTTTAATACAAAACTTTCAGCTCTCACGAGTGAGAATGTCTGAAAAAATCCACATTTTGAGATCGCATCTTGACTACTTTTCAGGAATCATAGATGTCCAGAGTATGAAACCATTGTAGAAGGTTTAATACAAAACTTTCAGATCTCACGAGTGAGAATGTCTGCAAAACTCCACTTTTTAAGATCGCATCTTGACTACTTCTCAGGAATCATAGATGTCCAGAGTATGAAACCATTGTAGAAGGTTTAATACAAAACTTTCAGATCTCACGAGTGAGAATGTCTGCAAAACTCCACTTTTTAAGATCGCATCTTGACTACTTCTCAGGAATCATTGATGTGCAGAGTATGAAACCATTGTAAAAGGTTTACTACAAAACTATCAGATCTTACGAGTAAGAATGTCTAAAAAAATCCACATTTTAAAACCGCATCTTGACTACTTCTCAGGAATCATAGATGTCCAGAGTATGAAACCATTGTAGAAGGTTTAATACAAAACTTTCAGATCTTACGAGTAAGAATGTCTGAAAAAATCCACATTTTGAGATCGCATCTTGACTACTTTTCAGGAATCATAGATGTCCAGAGTATGAAACCATTGTAGAAGGTTTAATACAAAACTTTTAAGATCTCACGAGTGAGAATGTCTGCAAAACTCCACTTTTTAAGATCGCATCTTGACTACTTCTCAGGAATCATTGATGTGCAGAGTATGAAACCATTGTAGAACGTTTAATACAAAACTTTCAGATCTCACGAGTGAGAATGTCTGCAAAACTCCACTTTTTAAGATCGCATCTTGACTACTTCTCAGGAATCATTGATGTGCAGAGTATGAAACCATTGTAGAAGGTTTACTACAAAACTATCAGATCTTAGAAGTGAAAATGTCTGAAAAAGTCCACTTTTTAAGACCGCATCTTGACTAGTTTTCAGGAATCATAGATGTCCAGAGTATGAAACCATTGTAGAAGGTTTAATACAAAGCTTTCAGATCTCACGAGTGAGAATGTCTGCAAAACTCCACTTTTTAAGATCGCATCTTGACTACTTCTCAGGAATCATAGATGTCCATAGTATGAAACCATTGTAGAAGGTTTAATACAAAACTTTCAGATCTCACGAGTGAGAATGTCTGCAAAACTCCACTTTTTAAGATCGCATCTTGACTACTTCTCAGGAATCATTGATGTGCAGAGTATGAAACCATTGTAGAAGGTTTACTACAAAACTATCAGATCTTAGAAGTGAGAATGTCTGAAAAAGTCCACTTTTTAAGATCGCATCTTGACTACTTCTCAGGACTCATAGATGTCTAGAGTATGAAACCATTGTAGAAGGTTTAATACAAAACTTTCAGATCTTACGAGTAAGAATGTCTGAAAAAATCCAAATTTTGAGATCGCATCTTGACTACTTCTCAGGAATCATTGATGTGCAGAGTATGAAACCATTGTAAAAGGTTTACTACAAAACTATCAGATCTTAGAAGTAAGAATGTCTGAAAAAGTCCACTTTTTAAGACCGCATCTTGACTACTTCTCAGGAATCATAGATGTCCAGAGTATGAAGCCATTGTAGAAGGTTAAATACAAAACTTTCAGATCTCACGAGTGAGAATGTCTGAAAAAATCCACATTTTGAGATCGCATCTTGACTACTTCTCAGGAATCATAGATGTCCAGAGTATGAAACCATTGTAGAAGGTTTAATACAAAACTTTCAGATCTCACGAGTGAGAATGTCTGCAAAACTCCACTTTTTAAGATCGCATCTTGACTACTTCTCAGGAATCATTGATGTGCAGAGTATGAAACCATTGTAGAAGGTTTACTACAAAACTATCAGATCTTAGAAGTGAGAATGTCTGAAAAACTCCACTTTTTAAGACCGCATCTTGACTACTTCTCAGGAATCATAGATGTCCAGAGTATGAAACCATTGTAAAGGTTTAATACAAAACTTTCAGATCTTACGAGTAAGAATGTCTGAAAAAATCCACATTTTGAGATCGCATCTTGACTACTTTTCAGGTATCATAGATGTCCAGAGTATGAAGCCATTGTAGAAGGTTTAATACAAAACTTTCAGATCTCACGAGTGAGAATGTCTGCAAAACTCCACTTTTTAAGATCGCATCTTGACTACTTCTCAGGAATCATTGATGTGCAGAGTATGAAACCATTGTAGAAGGTTTAATACAAAACTTTCAGATCTCACGAGTGAGAATGTCTGCAAAACTTCACTTTTTAAGATCGCATCTTGACTACTTCTCAGGAATCATTGATGTGCAGAGTATGAAACCATTGTAGAAGGTTTACTACAAAACTATCAGATCTTAGAAGTGAGAATGTCTGAAAAAGTCCACTTTTTAAGACCGCATCTTGACTACTTTTCAGGGATCATAGATGTCCAGAGTATGAAACCATTGTAGAAGGTTTAATACAAAACTTTCAGATCTCACGAGTGAGAATGTCTGCAAAACTCCACTTTTTAAGATCGCATCTTGACTACTTCTCAGGAATCATAGATGTCCATAGTATGAAACCATTGTAGAAGGTTTAATACAAAACTTTCAGATCTCACGAGTGAGAATGTCTGCAAAACTCCACTTTTTAAGATCGCATCTTGACTACTTCTCAGGAATCATTGATGTGCAGAGTATGAAACCATTGTAGAAGGTTTACTACAAAACTATCAGATCTTAGAAGTGAGAATGTCTGAAAAAGTCCACTTTTTAAGACCGCATCTTGACTACTTCTCAGGAATCATAGATGTCCAGAGTATGAAACCATTGTAGAAGGTTTAATACAAAACTTTCAGATCTTACGAGTAAGAATGTCTGAAAAAATCCAAATTTTGAGATCGCATCTTGACTACTTCTCAGGAATCATTGATGTGCAGAGTATGAAACCATTGTAGAAGGTTTACTACAAAACTATCAGATCTTAGAAGTGAGAATGTCTGAAAAACTCCACTTTTTAAGACCGCATCTTGACTACTTCTCAGGAATCATAGATGTCCAGAGTATGAAACCATTGTAAAGGTTTAATACATAACTTTCAGATCTTACGAGTAAGAATGTCTGAAAAAATCCACATTTTGAGATCGCATCTTGACTACTTCTCAGGAATCATAGATGTCCAGAGTATGAAGCCATTGTAGAAGGTTTAATACAAAACTTTCAGATCTCACGAGTGAGAATGTCTGCAAAACTCCACTTTTTAAGATCGCATCTTGACTACTTCTCAGGAATCATAGATGTCCAGAGTATGAGACCATTGTAGAAGGTTTAATAAAAAACTTTCAGATCTCACGAGTGAGAATGTCTGCAAAACTTCACTTTTTAAGATCGCATCTTGACTACTTCTCAGGAATCATTGATGTGCAGAGTATGAAACCATTGTAGAAGGTTTACTACAAAACTATCAGATCTTAGAAGTGAGAATGTCTTAAAAAGTCCACTTTTTAAGACCGCATCTTGACTACTTCTCAGGAATCATAGATGTCCAGAGTATGAAACCATTGTAGAAGGTTTAATACAAAACTTTCAGATCTCACGAGTGAGAATGTCTGCAAAACTCCACTTTTTAAGATCGCATCTTGACTACTTCTCAGGAATCATTGATGTGCAGAGTATGAAACCATTGTAGAAGGTTTACTACAAAACTATCAGATCTTAGAAGTGAGAATGTCTGAAAAAGTCCACTTTTTAAGACCGCATCTTGACTACTTCTCAGGAATCATTGATGTGCAGAGTATGAAACCATTGTAAAAGGTTTACTACAAAACTATCAGATCTTAGAAGTGAGAATGTCTGAAAAAGTCCACTTTTTAAGACCGCATCTTGACTACTTCTCAGGAATCATAGATGTCCAGAGTATGAAACCATTGTAGAAGGTTTAATACAAAACTTTCAGATCTCACGAGTGAGAATGTCTGCAAAACTCCACTTTTTAAGATCGCATCTTGACTACTTCTCAGGAATCATTGATGTGCAGAGTATGAAACCATTGTAAAAGGTTTACTACAAAACTATCAGATCTTAGAAGTGAGAATGTCTGAAAAAGTCCACATTTTGAGATCAGATCTTGACTACTTCTCAGGAATCATTGATGTGCAGAGTATGAAGCCATTGTAGAAGGTTTAATACAAAACTTTCAGATCTCACGAGTGAGAATGTCTGAAAAAATCCACATTTTGAGATCGCATCTTGACTACTTTTCAGGAATCATAGATGTCCAGAGTATGAAACCATTGTAGAAGGTTTAATACAAAACTTTCAGATCTCACGAGTGAGAATGTCTGCAAAACTCCGCTTTTTAAGATCGCATCTTGACTACTTCTCAGGAATCATAGATGTCCAGAGTATGAAACCATTGTAGAAGGTTTAATACAAAACTTTCAGATCTCACGAGTGAGAATGTCTGCAAAACTCCACTTTTTAAGATCGCATCTTGACTACTTCTCAGGAATCATAGATGTCCAGAGTATGAAACCATTGTAAAAAGTTTACTACAAAACTATCAGATCTTAGAAGTGAGAATGTCTGAAAAAGTCCACTTTTTAAGACCGCATCTTGACTACTTCTCAGGAATCATAGATGTCAAGAGTATGAAACCATTGTAGAAGGTTTAATACAAAACTTTCAGATCTCACGAGTGAGAATGTCTGCAAAACTCCACTTTTTAAGATCGCATCTTGACTACTTCTCAGGAATCATTGATGTGCAGAGTATGAAACCATTGTAGAAGGTTTACTACAAAACTATCAGATCTTAGAAGTGAGAATGTCTGAAAAAGTCCACTTTTTAAGACCGCATCTTGACTACTTCTCAGGAATCATTGATGTGCAGAGTATGAAACCATTGTAAAAGGTTTACTACAAAACTTTCAGATCTCACGAGTGAGAATGTCTGAAAAAGTCCACTTTTTAAGACCGCATCTTGACTACTTCTCAGGAATCATAGATGTCCAGAGTATGAAACCATTGTAGAAGGTTTAATACAAAACTTTCAGATCTCACGAGTGAGAATGTCTGCAAAACTCCACTATTTGAGATCGCATCTTGACTACTTCTCAGGAATCATTGATGTGCAGAGTATGAAACCATTGTAGAAGGTTTACTACAAAACTATCAGATCTTAGAAGTGAGAATGTCTGAAAAAGTCCACTTTTTAAGACCGCATCTTGACTACTTCTCAGGAATCATAGATGCCAGAGTATGAAACCATTGTAGAAGGTTTAATACAAAACTTTCAGATCTTACGAGTAAGAATGTCTGAAAAAATCCACATTTTGAGATCGCATCTTGACTACTTCTCAGGAATCATAGATGTCCAGAGTATGAAACCATTGTAGAAGGTTTAATACAAAACTTTCAGATCTCACGAGTGAGAATGTCTGCAAAACTCCACTTTTTAAGATCGCATATTGACTACTTCTCAGGAATCATAGATGTCCAGAGTATGAAACCATTGTAGAAGGTTTAATACAAAACTTTCAGATCTCACGAGTGAGAATGTCTGCAAAACTCCACTTTTTAAGATCGCATCTTGACTACTTCTCAGGAATCATTGATGTGCAGAGTATGAAACCATTGTAAAAGGTTTACTACAAAACTATCAGATCTTACGAGTAAGAATGTCTGAAAAAATCCACATTTTAAGACCGCATCTTGACTACTTCTCAGGAATCATAGATGTCCAGAGTATGAAACCATTGTAGAAGGTTTAATACAAAACTTTCAGATCTTACGAGTAAGAATGTCTGAAAAAATCCACATTTTGAGATCGCATCTTGACTACTTCTCAGGAATCATAGATGTCCAGTGTATGAAACCATTGTAGAAGGTTTAATACAAAACTTTCAGATCTCACGAGTGAGAATGTCTGCAAAACTCCACTTTTTAAGATCGCATCTTGACTACTTCTCAGGAATCATTGATGTGCAGAGTATGAAACCATTGTAGAAGGTTTAATACAAAACTTTCAGATCTCACGAGTGAGAATGTCTGCAAAACTCCACTTTTTAAGATCGCATCTTGACTACTTCTCAGGAATCATTGATGTGCAGAGTATGAAACCATTGTAGAAGGTTTACTACAAAACTATCAGATCTTAGAAGTGAGAATGTCTGAAAAAGTCCACTTTTTAAGACCGCATCTTGACTACTTTTCAGGAATCATAGATGTCCAGAGTATGAAACCATTGTAGAAGGTTTAATACAAAACTTTCAGATCTCACGAGTGAGAATGTCTGCAAAACTCCACTTTTTAAGATCGCATCTTGACTACTTCTCAGGAATCATAGATGTCCATAGTATGAAACCATTGTAGAAGGTTTAATACAAAACTTTCAGATCTCTCGAGTGAGAATGTCTGCAAAACTCCACTTTTTAAGATCGCATCTTGACTACTTCTCAGGAATCATTGATGTGCAGAGTATGAAACCATTGTAGAAGGTTTACTACAAAACTATCAGATCTTAGAAGTGAGAATGTCTGAAAAAGTCCACTTTTTAAGATCGCATCTTGACTACTTCTCAGGAATCATAGATGTCCAGAGTATGAAACCATTGTAGAAGGTTTAATACAAAACTTTCAGATCTTACGAGTAAGAATGTCTGAAAAAATCCACATTTTGAGATCGCATCTTGACTACTTCTCAGGAATCATTGATGTGCAGAGTATGAAACCATTGTAAAAGGTTTACTACAAAACTATCAGATCTTAGAAGTGAGAATGTCTGAAAAAGTCCACTTTTTATGACCTCATCTTGACTACTTCTCAGGAATCATAGATGTCCAGAGTATGAAGCCATTGTAGAAGGTTTAATACAAAACTTTCAGATCTCACGAGTGAGAATGTCTGAAAAAATCCACATTTTGAGATCGCATCTTGACTACTTCTCAGGAATCATAGATGTCCAGAGTATGAAACCATTGTAGAAGGTTTAATACAAAACGTTCAGATCTCACGAGTGAGAATGTCTGCAAAACTCCACTTTTTAAGATCGCATCTTGACTACTTCTCAGGAATCATTGATGTGCAGAGTATGAAACCATTGTAGAAGGTTTACTACAAAACTATCAGATCTTAGAAGTGAGAATGTCTGAAAAACTCCACTTTTTAAGACCGAATCTTGACTACTTCTCAGGAATCATAGATGTCCAGAGTATGAAACCATTGTAAAGGTTTAATACAAAACTTTCAGATCTTACGAGTAAGAATGTCTGAAAAAATCCACATTTTAAGATCGCATCTTGACTACTTCTCAGGAATCATAGATGTCCAGAGTATGAAGCCATTGTAGAAGGTTTAATACAAAACTTTCAGATCTCACGAGTGAGAATGTCTGCAAAACTCCACTTTTTAAGATCGCATCTTGACTACTTCTCAGGAATCATAGATGTCCAGAGTATGAAACCATTGTAGAAGGTTTAATAAAAAACTTTCAGATCTCACGAGTGAGAATGTCTGCAAAACTCCACTTTTTAAGATCGCATCTTGACTACTTCTCAGGAATCATTGATGTGCAGAGTATGAAACCATTGTAGAAGGTTTACTACAAAACTATCAGATCTTAGAAGTGAGAATGTCTGAAAAAGTCCACTTTTTAAGACCGCATCTTGACTACTTCTCAGGAATCATTGATGTGCAGAGTATGAAACGATTGTAAAAGGTTTACTAGAAAACTATCAGATCTTAGAAGTGAGAATGTCTGAAAAAGTCCACTTTTTAAGACCGCATCTTGACTACTTCTCAGGAATCATAGATGTCCAGAGTATGAAACCATTGTAGAAGGTTTAATACAAAACTTTCAGATCTCACGAGTGAGAATGTCTGCAAAACTCCACTTTTTAAGATCGCATCTTGACTACTTCTCAGGAATCATTGATGTGCAGAGTATGAAACCATTGTAGAAGGTTTACTACAAAACTATCAGATCTTAGAAGTGAAAATGTCTGAAAAAGTCCACATTTTGAGATCAGATCTTGACTACTTCTCAGGAATCATTGATGTGCAGAGTATGAAGCCATTGTAGAAGGTTTAATACAAAACTTTCAGATCTCACGAGTGAGAATGTCTGAAAAAATCCACATTTTGAGATCGCATCTTGACTACTTTTCAGGAATCATAGATGTCCAGAGTATGAAACCATTGTAGAAGGTTTAATACAAAACTTTCAGATCTCACGAGTGAGAATGTCTGCAAAACTCCGATTTTTAAGATCGCATCTTGACTACTTCTCAGGAATCATAGATGTCCAGAGTATGAAACCATTGTAGAAGGTTTAATACAAAACTTTCAGATCTCACGAGTGAGAATGTCTGCAAAACTCCACTTTTTAAGATCGCATCTTGACTACTTCTCAGGAATCATAGATGTCCAGAGTATGAAACCATTGTAAAAAGTTTACTACAAAACTATCACATCTTAGAAATGAGAATGTCTGCAAAACTCCACTTTTTAAGATCGCATCTTGACTACTTCTCAGTAATCATTGATGTGCAGAGTATGAAACCATTGTAGAAGGTTTACTACAAAACTATCAGATCTTAGAAGTGAGAATGTCTGAAAAAGTCCACTTTTTAAGACCGCATCTTGACTACTTCTCAGGAATCATTGATGTGCAGAGTATGAAACCATTGTAAAAGGTTTACTACAAAACTATCAGATCTTAGAAGTGAGAATGTCTGAAAAAGTCCACTTTTTAAGACCGCATCTTGACTACTTCTCAGGAATCATAGATGTCCAGAGTATGAAACTATTGTAGAAGGTTTAATACAAAACTTTCAGATCTCACGAGTGAGAATGTCTGCAAACCCCACTTTTTAAGATCGCATCTTGACTACTTCTCAGGAATCATAGATGTCCATAGTATGAAACCATTGTAGAAGGTTTAATACAAAACTTTCAGATCTCACGAGTGAGAATGTCTGCAAAACTCCACTTTTTAAGATCGCATCTTGACTACTTCTCAGGAATCATTGATGTCCAGAGTATGAAACCATTGTAGAAGGTTTAATACAAAACTATCAGATCTTAGAAGTGAGAATGTCTGAAAAAGTCCACTTTTTAAGATCGCATCTTGACTACTTCTCAGGAATCATAGATGTCCAGAGTATGAAACCATTGTAGAAGGTTTAATACAAAACTTTCAGATCTTACGAGTAAGAATGTCTGAAAAAATCCACATTTTGAGATCGCATCTTGACTACTTCTCAGGAATCATAGATGTCCAGAGTATGAAACCATTGTAGAAGGTTTAATACAAAACTTTCAGATCTCACGAGTGAGAATGTCTGCAAAACTCCACTTTTTAAGATCGCATCTTGACTACTTCTCAGGAATCATAGATTTCCAGAGTATGAAACCATTGTAGAAGGTTTAATACAAAACTTTCAGATCTCACGAGTGAGAATGTCTGCAAAACTCCACCTTTTAAGATCGCATCTTGACTACTTCTCAGGAATCATTGATGTGCAGAGTATGAAACCATTGTAAAAGGTTTACTACAAAACTATCAGATCTTAGAAGTGAGAATGTCTGAAAAAGTCCACTTTTTAAGACCGCATCTTGACTACTTCTCAGGAATCATAGATGTCCAGAGTATGAAACCATTGTAGAAGGTTTAATACAAAACTATCAGATCTTAGAAGTGAGAATGTCTGAAAAAATCCTCATTTTGAGATCGCATCTTGACTACTTCTCAGGAATCATAGATGTCCAGAGTATGAAACCATTGTAGAAGGTTTAATACAAAACTTTCAGATCTCACGAGTGAGAATGTCTGAAAAAATCCACATTTTGAGATCGCATCTTGACTACTTTTCAGGAATCATAGATGTCCAGAGTATGAAACCATTGTAGAAGGTTTAATACAAAACTTTCAGATCTCACGAGTGAGAATGTCTGCAAAACTCCACTTTTTAAGATCGCATCTTGACTACTTCTCAGGAATCATAGATGTCCAGAGTATGAAACCATTGTAGAAGGTTTAATACTAAACTTTCAGATCTCACGAGTGAGAATGTCTGCAAAACTCCACTTTTTAAGATCGCTTCTTGACTACTTCTCAGGAATCATTGATGTGCAGAGTATGAAACCATTGTAGAAGGTTTACTACAAAACTATCAGATCTTAGAAGTGAGAATGTTTGAAAAAGTCCACTTTTTAAGCCCGCATCTTGACTACTTCTCAGGAATCATAGATGTCCAGAGTATGAAACCATTGTAGAAGGTTTAATACAAAACTTTCAGATCTTACGAGTAAGAATGTCTGAAAAAATTCACATTTTGAGATCGCATCTTGACTACTTCTCAGGAATCATAGATGTCCAGAGTATGAAACCATTGTAGAAGGTTTACTACAAAACTATCAGATCTCACGAGTGAGAATGTCTGCAAAACTCCACTTTTTAAGATCGCATCTTGACTACTTCTCAGGAATCATAGATGTCCAGAGTATTAAACCATTGCAGAAGGTTTAATACAAAACTTTCAGATCTCACGAGTGAGAATGTCTGCAAAACTCCACTTTTTAAGATTGCATCTTGACTACTTCTCAGGAATCATTGATGTGCAGAGTATGAAACCATTGTAGAAGGTTTAATACAAAACTTTTAGATCTCACGAGTGAGAATGTCTGCAAAACTCCACTTTTTAAGATCGCATCTTGACTACTTCTCAGGAATCATTGATGTGCAGAGTATGAAACCATTGTAGAAGGTTTACTACAAAACTATCAGATCTTAGAAGTGAGAATGTCTGAAAAAGTCCACTTTTTAAGACCGCATCTTGACTACTTTTCAGGAATCATAGATGTCCAGAGTATGAAACCATTGTAGAAGGTTTAATACAAAACTTTCAGATCTCACGAGTGAGAATGTCTGCAAAACTCCACTTTTTAAGATCGCATCTTGACTACTTCTCAGGAATCATAGATGTCCATAGTATGAAACCATTGTAGAAGGTTTAATACAAAACTTTCAGATCTCACGAGTGAGAATGTCTGCAAAACTCCACTTTTTAAGATCGCATCTTGACTACTTCTCAGGAATCATTGATGTGCAGAGTATGAAACCATTGTAAAAGGTTTACTACAAAACTATCAGATCTTAGAAGTGAGAATGTCTGAAAAAGTCCACTTTTTAAGATCGCATCTTGACTACTTCTCAGGAATCATAGATGTCCAGAGTATGAAACCATTGTAGAAGGTTTAATACAAAACTTTCAGATCTTACGAGTAAGAATGTCTGAAAAAATCCACATTTTGAGATCGCATCTTGACTACTTCTCAGGAATCATAGATGTCCAGAGTATGAAGCCATTGTAGAAGGTTTAATACAAAACTTTCAGATCTCACGAGTGAGAATGTCTGAAAAAATCCACATTTTGAGATCGCATCTTGACTACTTCTCAGGAATCATAGATGTCCAGAGTATGAAACCATTGTAGAAGGTTTAATACAAAACTTTCAGATCTTACGAGTAAGAATGTCTGAAAAAATCCACATTTTGAGATCGCATCTTGACTACTTCTCAGGAATCATAGATGTCCAGAGTATAAAACCATTGTAGAAGGTTTACTACAAAACTATCAGATCTCACGAGTGAGAATGTCTGCAAAACTCCACTTTTTAAGATCGCATCTTGACTACTTCTCAGGAATCATTGATGTGCAGAGTATGAAACCATTGTAAAAGGTTTACTACAAAACTATCAGATCTCACGAGTGAGAATGTCTGCAAAACTCCACTTTTTAAGACCGCATCTTGACTACTTCTCAGGAATCATAGATGTCCAGAGTATGAAACCATTGTAGAAGGTTTAATACAAAACTTTCAGATCTCACGAGTGAGAATGTCTGCAAAACTCCACTTTTTAAGATCGCTTCTTGACTACTTCTCAGGAATCATTGATGTGCAGAGTATGAAACCATTGTAGAAGGTTTACTACAAAACTATCAGATCTTAGAAGTGAGAATGTCTGAAAAAGTCCACTTTTTAAGCCCGCATCTTGACTACTTCTCAGGAATCATAGATGTCCAGAGTATGAAACCATTGTAGAAGGTTTAATACAAAACTTTCAGATCTTACGAGTAAGAATGTCTGAAAAAATCCACATTTTGAGATCGCATCTTGACTACTTCTCAGGAATCATAGATGTCCAGAGTATGAAACCATTGTAGAAGGTTTACTACAAAACTATCAGATCTCACGAGTGAGAATGTCTGCAAAACTCCACTTTTTAAGATCGCATCTTGACTACTTCTCAGGAATCATAGATGTCCAGAGTATGAAACCATTGTAGAAGGTTTAATACAAAACTTTCAGATCTCACGAGTGAGAATGTCTGCAAAACTCCACTTTTTAAGATCGCATCTTGACTACTTCTCAGGAATCATTGATGTGCAGAGTATGAAACCATTGTAGAAGGTTTAATACAAAACTTTCAGATCTCACGAGTGAGAATGTCTGCAAAACTCCACTTTTTAAGATCGCATCTTGACTACTTCTCAGGAATCATTGATGTGTAGAGTATGAAACCATTGTAGAAGGTTTACTACAAAACTATCAGATCTTAGAAGTGAGAATGTCTGAAAAAGTCCACTTTTTAAGACCGCATCTTGACTACTTTTCAGGAATCATAGATGTCCAGAGTATGAAACCATTGTAGAATGTTTAATACAAAACTTTCAGATCTTACGAGTAAGAATGTCTGAAAAAATCCACATTTTGAGATCGCATCTTGACTACTTCTCAGGAATCATTGATGTGCAGAGTATGAAACCATTGTAAAAGGTTTACTACAAAACTATCAGATCTTAGAAGTGAGAATGTCTGAAAAAGTCCACTTTTTAAGACCGCATCTTGACTACTTCTCAAGAATCATAGATGTCCAGAGTATGAAACCATTGTAGAAGGTTTAATACAAAACTTTCAGATCTTACGAGTAAGAATGTCTGAAAAAATCCACATTTTGAGATCGCATCTTGACTACTTCTCAGGAATCATTGATGTGCAGAGTATGAAACCATTGTAAAAGGTTTACTACAAAACTATCAGATCTTAGAAGTGAGAATGTCTGAAAAAGTCCACTTATTTAAGACCGCATCTTGACTACTTCTCAGGAATCATAGATGTCCAGAGTATGAAACCATTGTAGAAGGTTTAATACAAAACTTTCAGATCTTAGGAGTGAGAATGTCTGCAAAACTCCACTTTTTAAGTTCGCATCTTGACTACTTCCCCCCAAAGTGTGGAGATTACAAGGAAGAACAAGGGGAATTGTTCTATCAGGACATTAAGTGCATGGGAGAAAGATACCAGGGAAGATGGGACATTAATATGCTAGCAGACTATTGTGGGTGTTTAAAAAAGGATTCACCAGTAGAAAAACACAAAAGAAAATCTCTAAAATCTTTTTTTTAAATAATGCTTTTTTTTTTCTTTTTATAATTTTTCATTGTAAATTATCACAAATTATACAATAGTATCACTAAAAGTCTTCTATTTCACAGTTTTATTCAAATTTCTCCTTTAAAAAATTCTTTAAAAATATAAGATACATAAATATTTACAAAATGGTTGTTGCCAAAAACTTGACCTTATTAAAAAACAAGGTCAATAGACCTTAGTCGCGTGCTCTCAATTATTCTTATTTAGGACTCCATCAGAATACCTTACGACCTTCAAACCTTTCAACAAGTGAGGCAATCAGAACCATAGTTAGTTTTCTTTAAAAATTCCAGAACTATCCTTGGGAGGACCTCGACAATTATATAATTTAAAAGAGAATGCAAAACAACATAAGGGTTTCAAATTTAGTTGGAATCGGCCGAATAGTTAAGATGTTATTGCCAAATAATTCCCGGACTAACCTTGGGAGGACCTCGACAATTATATCATTCGAAAGAGAATGCAAAACAACATTAAGGTTTCAAATTTCTTTAGAATCGGCCGAATAGTTACGATGTTATTGCCAAATAATTCCCGGACTA
This sequence comes from Ceratothoa steindachneri, assembly GCA_963969495.1. Lineage (NCBI taxonomy): Eukaryota > Metazoa > Arthropoda > Malacostraca > Isopoda > Cymothoidae > Ceratothoa > Ceratothoa steindachneri. The sequence goes on from OZ018320.1 coordinate 220,255,591, forward strand.
ATCTTTGGGGGACTTTGGCAATTATATCATTCGAAATAGAATGCAAAACAACATAAGGGTTTCAAATTTCGTTAGAATCAGCCGAATAGTTACAATACGATGTTATTCCCAAAAAACTCATTGAAAAGTAAAATGGCTGCCAGCCGACCGACTGACCTACAGACCGACATAGTAACTTATAGAATCGCGTGTACGCGACTAAAGACCAATGTCAGATTTGCACTCAGCGCTCATCGGATTGAAATACATAAGAATCAGTTGAAAAAAACCTTGACAGCAAAGGCATTGAGGCCTTGAAGAGACACAATCCTCCGGATCTTGCATGTTGGCTCATGCCTGCATCCGAGACCCAATTCCGGGGTAAAAAGCTATTTAATTAATTAATTCTAACAAGTATTCTTTAATTTCAAAATTTAAATTTTTCATGGGATGTTGAAGAAAAAAGCGGGTTAGGAAGATATTATCTTTAAAAAGGGAATAGAATAACATACGTATTAAACATTACACTTTACTGAATTTCATTAATAATTTAAGGCTAAAAATAGAAATGTTAATGCTTGATGCCTTATCAAAGGTTACTTCGAGTCTTTGTTTATAAGTGAATGTGTAAATTGTTTATGACTGTTTTGTGTTATCTTGGTACACGAAAGTATTAGGTGATCGTATGCTATGTGTAATGTTGGGGAGTGATGAGGAATGGAAGATTTTCTAAATGTGCCGAATGCCTGGTATGAGTGAGAATGCACGACTTAGTATTTAATGAGTTTATAATAATAATAGTTTCTATATAGCGCTCTTCAAGACTTTGAAGCCCTCGCAAGGCGCCCGTCCATCTACTAGGGAAAAGTTTGACAGAAGAGGTAGGTTTTCAAAGCCCGCGAGCTTGCTTGAAAGCGCCGGGCGAGGAAGAGGACTGTATGAGGGAGGCAGATCATTCCACAGCTTAGCGGCAACTACACAGAAGGCACGCTCACTCATGCAACAGAGACGAGTTCAAGGAACCGAAAGCAAGAAGCCACTTGCCGAGCGAAAGGCTTTTTGTTTTCTGGACTATTAAGGTCAGTTAAGGGAAAGTTGCGGTGTTTAGGATTTTAAATGTGAAACTGAGTTTCAAATTAATTCGAAATTTAATGGGCAGCCAGTGCAGTTGACGGCATGAGAGAACTGTCCTTGACAAAGAACACTTTTCGCAAAGTTCTGGACGAGTTGAAGGGAAACAATTGTTATGTTGTGTGCTCCAGTGAGAAGAGAGTTACAGTAATCAAGGCGACTGGCAACATAGGAAGGAATGGCTATCTCGACAGTGTTTCGCGTAAAGTGAGACCTGATACGACTGAGGTTACGGAGAAAGCAGACAGAGGATTTGCTGATATTAACGGAACAAATTATAGGTTATTGAAACAAAACTCAAAGACAATATTAGTGATATTAATTTACGTGTTTATATGTGCATAACAAAAAGGACCGGTAGGACAGAGAGTAGCTAAATTATTTAGATAAAATGAAACTCTTCCAAATGTAAATAATTCAATCGAGCGGAACTAGGGTGAGTCATTGTGGATAGATATTGAGGTCAGTAAAATTAAGGTGATAATTTTGAGAGTCCTTTACCGACTACCTGGTCAGACTGAAGATATTGACATACATACTAATGTTAATGATAAGCAGATGCAATTGTTTATGATGACTTTAATTTAAACTCTGTAGACTGGAAAAATATGATAGGGTGGAGTGATTTGTAAGTTTATAGAAAATCTTAAAGAAATAATTTTTTTAAGCAATTCACTAATGAGCGATCAAAGGATACCAATATATTAGCTCTAGTAGTTTTAGTCATCGTTTGGTTCATGATTTTCGGGTTGAGGATGAATTAGGAAATAGTTATCGTGGGAAAGTACTTTCAATTTTGGAATCGGGAATTTATGTGTAAAAATAATACAAAACCTCCATATTTTCACTGGAAGGGGAGAGAGGGGGGCTTATTACGATAAGTTTCCATCAGTAGGGAGGCTACTGATGAGATGTAGGGATACTTTCAAGCTTATATTAAATGTAGTGCCGTAGAAATCCCAATGAATCTCATTAGGTAGAAATGTAGTAAGCCAATGTGGTAAACTCAGAACTGATAGAAAAGGGTATAAGTAGAATTTACAGGTAGAAACTACAGTTAAAAATCCAAATCAATTGGGAATGATTAGGAAAAGCCAAGAAGTGTCAGAAATTAATTTAGGTCAAAATAACATTATAGACCCAAGAAAATGATTTAGTTATTATAAAAGAAATAACAAATAGTCTCGGAGTATAGATGAAATAACACCTGTTTAACATTGCTTCAGTATTTACAGAGGAGAACCTGAACAGTTAAATTTACGACCCTCGTTGGTCATTCAAGTGGTATTGATTACCATTACGGTAGATAAGGATACCATTAAAGCACTTGTAATTGAATTAAATAATAACAAAACCTCTGATAATATCAATTGGAGGTTACTTAAAGAAGGGTTGCAAATTATTGTAGTAGCTCTTGAGAAAATATAAAAGGTGGCTCAAAAGTGTGTGTACAGTATAGAATTGATTCATTACTGTATATTTAATTTTTAGTGGCTTGAATGTATATGTACAGTATAGAATTGATTCATTACTGTATATTTAATTTTTAGTGGCTTGAATGTATATGTACAGTATAGAATTGATTCATTACTGTATATTTAATTTTTGGTAGCTGAAATGTATATAATCAGTATAGAATTGATTCATTACTGTATATTTAATTTTTGGTGGCTTAAATGTATGTGTACTAGAATGGATTCATTAATGTATATTTAACTTTTGGTGGCTCAAATGTATATGTACAGTATAGAATTGATTCATTACTGTATATTTAATTTTTAGTGGCTTGAATGTATATGTACAGTATAGAATTGATTCATTACTGTATATTTAATTTTTAGTGGCTTGAATGTATATGTACAGTATAGAATTGATTCATTACTGTATATTAAATTTTTGGTAGCTCAAATGTATATAATCAGTATAGAATTGATTCATTACTGTATATTTAATTTTTGGTGGCTTAAATGTATGTGTACTAGAATGGATTCATTAATGTATATTTAACTTTTGGTGGCTCAAATGTATATGTACAGTATAGAATTGATTCATTACTGTATATTTAATTTTTGGTGGCTCAAATGTATGTTTACTAGAATTGATTCATTAATGTATATTTAACTTTTGGTGGCTCAATTGTATATGTACAGTATAAAAATTGATTCATTAATGTATATTTAATTTTTGGTGGCTCAAATGTATGTGTACTAGAATTGATTCATTAGTGTATATTTAACTTTTGGTGGCTCAAATGCATGTGTACAGTATAGAATTGATTCATTACTGTATATTTAATTTTTGGTGGCTCAAATGTATAAGTGCAGTATAGAATTGATTCATTACTGTATATTAAATTTTTGGTGGCTCAAATGTATGTGTACAGTATAGAATTGATTCATTACTGTATATTTAATTTTTGGTACCTCAAATGTATATATTCAGTATAGAATTGATTCATTACTGTATATTTAATTTTTGGTGGCTCAAATGTATGTGTACAGTATAGAATTGATTCATTACTGTATATTTAATATTTGGTGGCTCAAATGTATATGTACAGTATAGAATTGATTCATTACTGTATATTTAATTTTTAGTGGCTCAAATGTATGTGTACAGTATAGAATTGATTCGTTACTGTATATTTAATTTTTGGTAGCTCAAATGTATACAATCAGTATAGAATTGATTCATTACTGTATATTTAATTTTTGTTGGCTTAAATGTATGTGTACTAGAATTGATTCATTAATGTATATTTAACTTTTGGTGGCTCAAATGTATATGTACAGTATAGAATTGATTCATTACTGTATATTTAATTTTTGGTGGCTCAAATGTATATGTACAGTATAGAATTGATTCATTACTGTATATTTAATTTTTGGTGGCTCAAATGTATGTGTACTAGAATTGATTCATTAATGTATATTTAACTTTTGGTGGCTCAATTGTATATGTACAGTATAAAAATTGATTCATTACTGTATATTTAATTTTTGGTGGCTCAAATGTATATGTTCCACTATAGAATTGATTCATTAATGTATATTTAATTTTTGGTGGCTCAAATGTATATGTACAGTATAGAATTGATTCATTAGTGTATATTTAATTTTTAGGTGGCTCAAATGTATGTGTACTAGAATTGATTCATTAATGTATATTTAATTTTGGGTGACTCAAATGTATATGTACAGTATAGAATTGATTCATTACTGTATATTTAATTTTTGGTGCCTCAAATGTATGTGTACAGTATAGTATTGATTTATTACTGTATATTTAGTTTTTGGTCACCCTGTATATTTGATCATTGGAGTTTGGCAAAAAAAAACTGATGATAACGCAAGAGCGAATGAAGTGTCCGTTTTAAAGAGGAGGGTTATGGAGCACCCAAATATCTTTAAACATATAATTTATCTTCTCTAATTTGCGAAACTATTAAAAAAAAGGTTAAAAAGGGGGATTTCGGAACATCTAGGAAGTAGAGGCAGGGGGTATCAACGATGGTACTCATGGCTTTAGAATAGTTAGATCATGTTTATCAAAACTCACTCAATTTCTGGATTAAGTAACAAAATAGTTATGAATGTGAGAAAGTGTAGATGTCATCTATTTATATTTTAGCAAAGCATTTGACAAGGTTATACAAAGAGCCTGGTTAATAAATTAAAAATGTATGGGATATTTGCATGGAGAGTTCTGCAGTGGCTAAATAAATGGCTAAAAGGCAGGAAGCAGAGGGAAGTATTAAATTAAATAGAGTAAAGTCAAAGAAGAGGGATGCTATCAGTGGAATACCTCAGGGAGAGGGTCTAAGCCCACTCTTGTTTTAGTTTATATTAATGATATTTGGGAGGCTGATAATAGCTTAGTAGCAATTTTTGCGGATAACACCAAATAGTCAGATTTAGTAGAAAAAGTTGAGGGTAACTTTAAAGTGCAGAGTAATTTAAATATATTAGTCCCTTGAGCCCATTGGAGCAGATGGTTTGTAAGTTTAAAAAGTGAAAAGTTAGGAGTGGTAATGTATAGGTCATAGATGTTTTCTAAGTAATGTGCTGGGGCTAAAATAGGACAGAGTGGCATATAGCGTTAGGAGGAATGTTCGTTATAAACGTAAGAGGTTATCCTTGAACTCTATATTTCGTATGTGAGGCCACATTTGGAAAACTGTATGCAGGCATGGCTGCTGCATTTAAATTTCCACAGCTAGTGCAAAGGAGGGAAACGAAGATGATACCTTCCCTAAAATATTTTTAGAAATGTTTACCGCAGCATTTCCCTCATGGTAAGAAAGTATTGTTTAGTGACATCTAGAAACTATGTATTATACATGTTTTTCCACGTTAGCACAACTTCTAGCCACTGAGCTATTCATGCTCATCCTCCATTAACGTGTTTGAAAGCTGGAATGAGCGTCGATTATTCTTAACGAATTTAACTTTTTTTTAATCTAATAAAAACTTGGGTTAACTCGTGTTAAAAACTTACTGAAGATATATTTATTTTGAAATGTGTCTTCTTCTATTGTGTGCGAATGCTTTTTCTTGTCCATTTATCCAATTTTACGTGTATATCTTTTTAACTAATTACCTTACGTTAAACTAACAACTCACGCATTACTGAGCTTTCCTCACTTCAATGGTTTATCATAGAGACGTCACAGTAGAAGCCCACGTATTTTACTGACAATCCTGCGCTCTGGTAGGGCTCACAGCCCTGAAGGGCACAATATAAATACCTATTATTATTATTATTATTATTAATATAGGCTATTAATCCTGTTCCGGTCAGGATCCGCCTAAATAAAAGCAGGTTGGCGAACCGTTAGTACTACTACTCCTGCTTCGAAGTCCATCCACTGAAGATGAATGATATCGCTGCCAATTCAGGCGATTCGAAGCTTGTTGGATAGTAACAAGGTCTGCTGACCAAAAAGTCACGTGCTCTCACTTATTCTGATTTATGACCTTTCGGCCTTCAAGAGGACCTTTGAAGTTATATCATTCGAAAAAGGGTTTCAAATTTCGTTAGAATGGGCTGAATAGTTATGATGTTATCGCCAAAACAAAATAATTCATGGTCTAACCTTGGGAGGACTTTGGCAATTATAGCATTCGAAAGAGAATTTAAAACAACCTAAGAGTTTTAAATTTCGTTAGACTCGGCAGGAATAATTACAATGTTATTACAAAAACAAAAAAATAGCAAAACGGGGACCGACCGACCGACCAAATAGTGATATGTAGAGTCGCCCGTGACTAGACTCGCACGTGACTAAAAACCACACGTTAGCCACATTTGCACAAATGTACTTAATAAATATACTTTTTATACACGAGTTTAACATATGTCAGTTTTTGATTAGATTGAAAAGTAATTTTATCTTTGGTTAAATTTCTTAAGAATAATTGACGCTCATTCAAGCTTTCAAACACCTTAATGGAGGCGGAGCATGTATAACCTAGTTGCTGGAAGTGGTGCTAAGGTGGGAGGAGCATCTATAATTGTTGCTAGAGATTGTGTTAAGGTGGGATGAACCTCTATAATAGTTGCTAGAAGTCGCCAAGCAATACTCTTTTACCTTGAGGGTAATGTTGGAGGTAATTTTGCTAAAAATCTTTTCCGTTATTGTCATTCGAAGCATTCAAGCAATTATACTCAAGATTAATAAATACCGTCGAAATCTTAGAAATTTGGTCAAATTAGATGATACGGAGCGACTTCTTAAGTTGTTTCATATCACTTGTATGCCCTTGAGTAAGTTAAGTCAGATTAATTTATTTTATTATAAGAGTAAAAAATATTGTTAAAGGGTCATGTGAAGTAAAAATCGGCTAGTATTATTTAAGTTTACCTGCTTTTGAGATGGAAATTTAGTTCTTAGATCAAAAAGAAGCTGTTAGTTAAGAATTTGCATTTATTATTCGGTGCTAATGCATATTTCTAGAAATACACATTTGCGCTGAAAAAAATATTTTTTACTTGTAGCTTCTAATTATCCTGAAAAATTCATTTCCAATCTCAAAACTTGACTCGGCTAAAAAACAAAAACAAATATTTACTTTAACTTAATTCACGAGAAAATTATCACATTTATCAAATAATTATCAAAGGGTCAAAGAGATTTGCCTGGCGACTCCCGGCAACTATGATAGAGGCTCCGCCCTTTTAATGCAATTGCCAGCAACTGCACGAAGCGCTCCACCCCTAATAATCGTTTGAAAGGTTGAATTAGTGCCGAAAATTTCTAACAAACCCAAAATAACCAACAGGGAATGGTAGTATGACTTGAAACCTGCTGAGTGCGATGCGAAATTCTTTTTCGCTCAGTTTGAACTGAGTCATTTTAAGCGCGGGAATATATAAATGAATTAATTTTCCCATCCACTCATTTCAGGGTCGCGGAGTCAGTAATTCTGACCTCACCATCATCACGACGTTTTTCTCTTTTCCCTCCAGCTCTTAGCTTCCTATACCTCTCCATTTTGACATAACGTCTGGCGAAACCTGGCAACTTTGCTAGATACTCGGGCATTAACGTAACCCTGGCAACTGTGCTGGATGGGATGTCTCGCGCCGTTCTGGTTTCAAAGCTTGCATGTCTATCAATGCTCTCATTAAATCAATTTCTTGCCCCTTCCCTCATTTCCCAAATAACGCATCACTGTTCCTGTCACACCTTCCTTTTCTTTCATAAGTTGACTTTGTTTGTCCTGAGCGCCCCCTCCACCCCCTATCTTTTTGAGGAAGGTAGGATAGAGGCGATACCGTACGCAGATCCCTAAAGCGCGTCGTCTGGCCGTGTATCAGCCAATTTTGAGACAAATTACACGAAGGAAAATTAACATTTATATTCCTATAGTTTTTAGCATATTTATAGTTCAACTATATTCATGATATATTCAAAATATCTTTAAAATGGGGGTAGGGGAGGGCAAAAAGTCATTAGGGAGTAAGGGTGGAAAAATAAGTTATTTCATAACATGAAGCGCTTGAAAAATGTGATGAAAATTCATTAGTACGTCTTGTTTTTGTTTTTTTAGCTGTTCCAAAGTCCTTTTTCTTTTACCTAATGGTTCCTTAATGACAAAAAGGTCCGAACCCATCTAATTCTCGTGATGCTAAAGTTATTATTATCGAAATTTGGAACCTTCTTGCTCCGATAGAGGGCAATGATCTGTTCCTAAATAAAGGAGACATCCCTTGCCACGTTGTTTTGTTTTGTTTCCTTTGTTTCTTTCGTCTATAATTTCATTAAATCAATTATGTCATCTCAATGATGACTACTAGTAAAGATTAATCTCTAAATTGATCTGGTAAGATAAATCATATCTAAATTGATCTTGTAAAGATAAGCCATCTCTTAATTGAGCTAGTAAATAGAATCCCTCTCTAAATTGAGCTGCGAAAGATGCCTTATCTTTACTAATCCAACCTTAGTCTTCAAAAATACAAGTAAGTATTAGTAATATATTTTCACTAACATAAAGAGTCATGAAAAAAAACAACAAACTAGTTTACTTAACCATCTGTAAAGGTAAATAATCTCAAATTTCAACTAGTCAAAAAAAAACATCTTTTTCTTCTCATATGGACAACTTTTCTTGATCCCGTCCACTTCTTAAGCCAAACAAATGGACGCGCCATCCTAACAGGATGGGCAAAAGCGAACGCCAGCGAAAACCGTATAGAAATGTCCAATCCAAACCTTCTTCTTTGTAAGTGAATTTCAATATCATTACGAAATGGCATCAACTTGTGGCAATTGTACCTGCCATCTATGGATGAAAGGTCTTACTTAAGACATTCACTAGGGTAAATGTGCCAACGTTTCAGGAAGCAGAGATTGAAGATTTTAATGCGGCATCAAGGAACTGCTTGCCCCCCCCCCCCTCCTCCAAAGCAGCAATACGCCTTCGAGATGCCAAATCGACCTTTCTTCTCCTATGGTAGATTACAATTAAACATCTACCTGGATTGCTGTAATTCCGTGGTGGTTACCGGGTTTCGTAGAGCGAAGCCCCACCTACCACTCTATCGACCCACCTTTGCACAAAGGGTTGTGAGAAAGACCATCTTTACAAAGAAGAGACTTCCAAAGCGAGAGTAACGGAGTAATACATGGAGAGGGTGAACTTCAACCAGTATCCCCACCACACAGTATTTATTGGACCAACCTGTAAAGAAAAAGAGAAAAGAAAATTTACAAACCAGACGTAAAGATCGCACTGCTATTACGACGCGAAATTCTTCATTCGCCTTCATGTTTGTCATACATAAGGCAAGCATCTATAATAATAATAATCCCTAAGATATGAGAGCCACGCAAAGGAAAAATCTACCTAGCGCAATAAAGGCTGTGTTCTTAAGTTTTAGAATCAATGGACCTTGGGGGGGGGGGATTTCAATCCCCTTGGGGAAAAGTGAAGATTATTTTAAGAGGATCAAATAACCAACGAGGCATTTACGCCAAAATTGTTTGTATAGGGGAGAGGGTTACGACCATTTGGCCCCTTCTGGCACCCATCTCAGTAAGATCCGAACCCTGTGTCGCTACAGCGCAATCATTCGGTCTTACCTCATCCGAAGACTATCCGCACCCGTTTGGTTTAACATTGTTCGACGTGTGAAGCACATTTTACTCTGTTCTGCCCTATCCTAAGACTAACCGTACCCCATGTGAGTTAGCTTTGCTCAATGTGATAAAGCGCGGTTTCCATCGAAGCCGACAAGCGATGTTAGTGAAGAAAAGGGTGAAGTTGGGGAAACGAGAAAGACACATGACCCTTGTGAACAAAGGAGATCACCCAAAGCCCTCTTAAGATAGTGCACGGGTTCGCGCAACTCTCCTGATCCTAGCCCATCCTCGTAGCGGAAGTACATCACTTCCCCGAATGTTGGAGTTGAGGTGAACATTATGAACATCACGCGGTTTTGCGCACCCTGTACATAAATCATTCGCAAAGTACACCCCGCGAGGGGGCGTAAACCATCTAGCTGTAGTTTACATTCTGAGCAACGCGTGCCCTACAGGCCCAAACGCCCACAGATGCGTTCCTTCTCCACCCCAATGCCTGCAGAAGTCTTCCACACATTTTCCCTACTCCTAACTTCTCCATTTCCTCTACAGATCAGTCCTTACACGCTTTATGTGGCGATGCCCTCGTTGGTTGTGACTTCTTAGTTTTAAGTAACAAAAAGTTGCGAGGTGCGACGCACTTGAGTACGGAGTACTCTGTTAATGGTCCTCCTTTTTAGCCACCAATAGCAACCTTAATTGTTTTCAAAAGCGCGTGGTCGCGTGCATCAACGCCACGATATACCGTAACCAGTCACCCCTTCATACCCTATTAAGAACAAAGCCATTTCTTGGCCCCCATCCCTCAGTTGCCCGTCGTGGCGATGTGGCGTTGTAGAAACTTCGGTTTATAGGAAGGTAATAAAACCATCCCCATTTCGCAAATCAGCAAACTCATTGATTGCCACTCTTTAAAGCCTCTAAAACTCTTTGATTTGCTCTAGAATCCCCCTTTCACTCATAAAGACCCCCCTCGAAACCACTCTCATTCATAGCACCCCTCTTTCAACCTCTCATACACCTAGAGTTAAAATGGGTGTCAGAGAGATCGACCGAAAAGAAGAAGCGACAACGTACTAAAGTTTCTCAAAAGTTAATGTGTGACAAAGTTACGTTCAAATTTGCAAAGGAATTACCGAAGGAATCATAAAAATAATTTGCAAAGGAATTAAAAAAGGAATTAGAAATGTTTGACTAATGGTATAAAATGTGGAATATGTGGAATTTACATGACAGAGCTTGGTTGAGTTTGGGAGGAGTGGTTCACCCGTGCCCAGATTACATAAGAACATAAGAACATAAGAAAAGAAGGAGACTGCAAAAGACCATTCATGGCCTACACTTGGAAGCTCCTGTTCCATTCAACACACAAAAGATTTCTTACCAGAGAAAAGTCATCAACATTGTCACCCTTTACAGGAATTCGTCAGATCTAATCTACAATATACATAAAATGCATCCAGAGGATTATGTCCATTCATGCAACCGCAAAATATAATCTCCCCACTCCTTAGAAAAATATATACATATGTACATAAAAAAAGTCAGTCCCATTTCGCAGCTTCATCCATATATGTATCTAATCTATTCTTAAAACTACCCAGAGAGGAGGCTTCTATCACATGTCTAGTGAGCCTATTCCATTCATCTACCACACGATTTGTAAACCAATTCCTCCCAATCTCCTTCCTAAACCTATACTTATCAAGCTTAAACCCATTACTACGTGTCCTGTCATGTTCACTAAGTATAAGAACCTTACCCAGATCCCCTTTATTATATCCTTTTACCCATTTGAAGACTTCAATCAATTCCCCTCTGACTCTTCTCCTTTCCAATGTATATAGATTTAGTTTTCTGAGCCTTTCACCATAAGGTAAGTTCCTTAGCCCACCAATCATCTTTGTCATCCTTCTCTGCACAGACTCAAGCAAATCAATATCCTTCCTATAATATGGTGACCAAAATTGTATTGCATTGTCTAGATGAGGCCTAACTAGCGCCAGATACAGTTTTAGAATGACTTCGGCACTCTTATTGCTTACACTCCTCCTAATGAATCCCAATATCCTATTAGCTTTATTCTTAGCATTTAGACATTGCTTTCTAGGACGAAGGTCTGAACTTACCAAAATACCCAAGTCCCTCTCACAATCAGTCCTCCCTAAAATTCTCCCATTTAATTTATAACTATTCAATGGATTATTTCTACCTATACTAAGTACACTACATTTGTCTATGTTAAACTTCATTTGCCATTTCTCGGCCCAATTGGACAGAATGGTCAATTCCTCCTGCATTACAACAGCATCAGAATCAGCCCTAATGGCCCTACCTAGCTTAGTATCATCGGCAAATTTACTCAGGTCACTACTTATACCTATGTCAAGATCATTAATATAAATTAAGAATAGCAAGGGACCCAAAACAGATCCTTGCGGAACTCCACTGCTAACACACCCCCACTCAGATTTAACTCCATTTATACTAACTCTTTGCTGTCTGTCACCAAGCCATGACTGAATCCACCTAAATATACTGCCATCGATCCCGTGTGCTTTAACTTTGCTCAGAAGTCGTAAGTGTGGCACTCGATCAAAAGCCTTACTAAAGTCCAAGTATAAAATATCATAGTTTTCATCATTATCTGCTGCTTCATACACCTTACGATAAAAAGACAGCAAATTAATCAGACAGGATTTACCCTTACTAAAGCCATGCTGTGATTCTTTTATCAACTTATGCTTATCCAAGTGATCTCTAATATTCCTTGCTATAATAGATTCCATCATTTTCCCTACCACTGATGTCAAACTTACTGGTCTGTAATTAGACATATTTGTTTTATCCCCTTTCTTAAATATAGGTATCACATTGGCTTTCTTCCATGTGGTACAAATCTAAAGCCTATCTCCTATATTAATAGAAAATAGGTAATTTTTAATAGCCTTACTCAAGGCCATTAACTTTCACAAAGCGCCCATCAACTAGAAAAAAGGCTGAAATAAGACAGCTCTTTAAGACACGCTCGAAGATACGAGAAGGAGGGGAGGAGCTTATCAGAGCAGGCAACCGTTCCAAAATCCCGGGGGAAATATAGAGAAAGTATCATCATCCACGCAGCAACAGACACGTACGGGGAACAATCAGTAAGGCAAGGGGCGTAACCAGCAGATAGGGTTGTCGGAGGCAAGGATAAGATCAGTGGCGAATCCGGGGAGGAAGGGAAACTGGCAGTTAAGGTTTTATATGTAAGAAGAAATAAATTAAAGATCTGTATCAAATGTGTAGTGAGTGAGTGCAGTTTGCGAAGCAGAGCAGTTGCGCGAGAGAAAAGTTTCTTGTAGAGAAAAACAAGAGCTGCAAAATTTGAACAAGTTGGAAGGCAGATGATTTAAAGACATTAGTAACAAGAGTTTTGAGAGATATCTAACTGTGAAAGGTGGCGGCCAGATTTTTTACTCTATCAGAAGGCGCAGAGTTAAGATCTGAAGACATAGTTTTGAACACATCCGCAGAGGTCACCGCCCGTAATACCTCTGTTTAGTCAAAAATGAGTTTCAAAAAGTTGTCCGAGAGCCATTTATTGATGATGGTATAAGCGGATATTAGATATCTTCAGCATATAAATGAAATGTTAGACCGAGGAGACACATAAGAAAACCAAGAGGAAAATGATAGATGCGAAACAGAAGCTGATCAAAAAAACCCCGCTGCAGAACGCCAAAACGCAACTCCGCCGGCCGAGGTTTCTTTCCAATAGGAATAAATTGAGTACAAGATATAACACACGAGCGAGACCGGTTAAATGCAGTTGAAGATAAAGAAAATTAAGGTGAACAGTGGAAAATGCTGCAGGGAAGTCGAGAAATTACAGAATTGACTGTTGACCAGCATTGGACGTAGGCCATAAAGGGACCCTTACATGTAGGGGAACTGATTTAGTGCTGTTTCCTGCTGTAAAATCAAACTGAAAATTCTCATCAGCGATGGAGAACATGTGATCAAGATCCGACAAGTAGCTTGATGAGTCGTAGAGGTTCAGGTTCAGTTTCTTTAGAATAGGACGAGAAGTCATAGGCTACTATGCCAGATGAGTGGAAGGTATTAAAAATATCAGTGATGCTTGAGAGAAAAGATCAGAGAGAAATTGATGTTTAAGACATGGGGTGGTGGTGAAAGAGTAAGTCTAGGGAAGCACAAGTCTTTTTCAAAAAGAAAAGGAAGTTAATTTCTCAGGCGACAGTGAAGTGAGAGGAAGAAGTTCGGGCAGGCAAGGAAAATGGGGCTACCCAGTGGCGATGAATAGAGGCAAAGGGTAATTAGAATAAATAAGAACTATTTGTTGGAGACGAAGGCAGAAAATACAAAAGAAAAGATAGGGGGTGCACACTAAGGTTTCAAAATGGCAGAAAGATTATTAAAAAAATTCAACAGAGTGTGTGTTTATTTCTGCAAGGATACGGCGGTTGTGATCTTTATGGGTGACTTAAAGATTACAGTATAGGTGTGAGTAGCAAAGGAGTAGTCTCTTGAGTCAGTTTCTCGATCGTCTACATATGGATAACAACCACTTGATACGCTGTCGGCGAGTGGATGCGTGAAATGAGGCATGGGAGTTGAAGTAGGAGGTGAGGATACATATAAAAAAGCGGGTGGTAGCGTTAGGGTCAGTTGAGGTAACAACATAATCTAATGGGGAAGAGAGCCCACGATGATAAGGTTTGGTGAGTGGGTGTGTAGAGGGATTAGGTGAATGTAAAGGACAAGACTGGATGGAGAAGCGATCAGAAATAGCCGTGAGTGTGTCTTCTTGGTCTATCATTTCATTTCTCTGCTAAGGAAATGCTAATATCTCCCGCCCTCCTCAAGTATCGTTTAGTGAAGCTTAAAAACCCAATATCCGCTTATAATCCATTACTGAAAGCATCTCGGACAATTTTATGAAACTCGATCATGACAAAACTAGGGAATTAGTGGCGGTGTCTCTTTCGGTGGTGGGACTGAATGTAAAACTGTTACTCCTTTTCTTAATCTCGGTGGCTCCATTTTGGCATTTCAGGATACTTGAAGATTTTCGTCTCACCTTTGGTAAAAATTATATTTCAAAGCTGCTGTTGCAAACGTCGGCAAATTTCTCCTATCCTTTCAAATGTCCGCAAATTCCCTCATATCCTTTCTAACGTCAGCAAATTTCCCCTATCCTTTCAAATGTCCGCAAATTCCCTCATATACTTTCTAACGTCAGCAAATTCCCCCCTATCCTTTCAAATGTCCGCAAATTCCCTTATATCCTTTCTAACGTCCGCAAATTCCCCCTATCCTTTCGAATGTCCGCAAATTCCCTCGTAACCTTTCTAACGTCCGTAAATTTCCCCTATCTTTTCAAATGTCCGCAAATTCCCTTATATCCTTTCTAACGTCAGCAAATTCGTCCTATCCTTTCAAATATCCGCAAAGTCACTCATATCCTTTCTAACGTCAGCAAATTCGTCCTATCCTTTCAAATGTCCGCAAATTCCGTTATATCCTTTCTAACGTCAGCAAATTCACCCTATCCTTTCGAATGTCCGCAAATTCCCTCTTAACCTTCTTAACGTCCGCAAATTCCCTCATATCCTTCCTAACGCCAGCAAATTTCCCCTCTTCTTTCAGATGTCCGCAAATTCCCATATATCCTTTCTAATATCCGCAAATTACCCCTAGCCTTTCAAATGTAGGCAAATTCACCCTATCCTTTATAACTTCCGCAAATTAGCCCTATTCTTTTTAACGTGCGGAAATTCATTCTATTCTTTCAGCGTCGGCAAATTCACCCAATTCTTTCTAACGACCGTAAATTCACCCTAACCTTTCTAACCTCTGAAAATTACCCCTGTCCTTTAATGTCTGCAATTCCCCTTATCCTTTCGAACCTCCGCAAATTCCCCCCATACTTTCTAACGTGCGCAAATTCACCTTATCCTTTCTAAGTTACGCCAATTCCCACTATCTTTTCTAACGTCTGGAAATTACCCCTATTCTTTTTAACGTCCCTAAATTCCCCATATCCTTTCCAACGTCCGCAAATTCCCCATATCCTTTCTAACTTCCGCAAATCCCTCCTATCTTTTCTAACATCCGGAAATTACTCCTATGCCTTTTAACGTCCCCAAATTCCTCTTATCTTTTCCAAAGTCCGCAAATTAACCCTATACTTTCTAATGTCCACAAAATCTCCCTATCGTTTCTAACTTCAGCAAATTGGCCTCATCCTTTCTAATATACGCCAATTACCCTTATCCTTTCTAACATCCGGAAATTATCCTATCCTTTCTAAATTCTGCAGATCCCCCTATCCTCCCTAACGTCCGCAAATTCCCCCTATCCTTTCTAACGTCAGCAAATTCCCCCTATTTTTTATAACTTACGCAAATTTTCCATATTCATTCTAAAGTTCGCAAATTCACCATATTCTTTCTAATGTACGGAACTGTCCCCTATTATTTCTAACGTCCGCGAATTCCCCCTATTCTTTCTAACATCCGCAAGTTCCACCTATCCTTCTAACGTCTGCAAATTCCCACTATATTTCTATCGTCCGCAAATTCCCCCTATTATTTCTAACGTCCACAAATTCCCCCTGTCCATTCTAACCTCCGTAATTTTCCCCTAATCCTTCTAACTTTCGCATATACCCACTATTATTTCTAAAGTCCGCAAATTCACCTTATCGTTTATAATGTACGCAAATTCACATTATCCTTTCTAAGTCCGCACATTATCCCTATTCTTTCTAACGTCCACAAATTCCTCCAATCTTTTCTAATGTCCACAAAATTCCCCTTATTCTTTGTAACCTCCACAAATTCCCCTTATCCTTTCCAACGTACACAAGTTCCTCCTATCCTTTATAACGTGCTAAAATTACTTCTATCCTTTCTGACGTTATCAAATTCACCCTATTCTTTTTAACGTTCGCAAATTCACCCTATCCTTCCTAACGTCCCCAAATTCCCGCTATTCTTTCTAACGTCCACAAATTCACCCTATTCTTTTTAACGTTCGCAAATTCACCCTATCCTTCCTAACGTCCCTAAATTCCCGCTATTCTTTCTAACGTCCACAAATTCACCCTATTCTTTCTAACGTCCACAAATTCACCCTATCCTTTCTAACGTCCGAAAATTCACCTTATCTTTTCCAACGTCTGTAAATTCCCCATATTTTTTCTAACGACCCCAAATTCTCCCTATCCTTTTTAACATCCGGAAATTTCCCCTATTCTTTCTAACTTCAGCAAATTTTCCCTTTTCTTCCTAACGTCCGAAAATTCACCCTATCCTTTCTTCCTAAGCTCAACTTTATCCGTGCCGAATTTGTTCGGGGTTTTCCTGGAATTTAAATGAAAACCAACGAGATCACTTCCCTCAAAATCCTTCTCAATAAAGATTTGTAAAGGGGCAAAGAACGAGGAACTGAATATGTGTAGATCTATAATCGCAGATCCCCCTGGGGCATTGGGACTTGGAGGGCACGCAATTTAGGTGTTGCCGGCGAAAAGTCACACACACCCGCCCTATCTCAGCTGCAAATTGGTTACCCAAGTAACTTTGGTCACAATAGTTTTGAAAATTGACAAATCAGACTTGGTTCCCTTACTGCCTTTTCTCGTAGTCGTCCGTGGTGATATGGGTGATCAAGCCCTTTCCAAATTTGTTCCTAGAATGAGGAATGATATCCCTCCTGTTTTACTCGCCTCCTCCCCTCCCACAACGCCTTCAAACGTGCCTTAAGAACCACCTCCTCTCTAAAGCTTTTCTTAGTTGGTAGTCAAGCACTCTGGTGAAGTCCATGGCCTTGAATATTAACATCCAAAAATGGATGATCTATTATAGGATGTACGAAAATGTGCTGAAATATCCACTCTGAAAGAAAAGTGAGGGAGTTCAATTAACCCTCACGTGATAAAAGAAACAATTTGGGAGCTAAAATCATACCTTGCGGAACTCCATCGTCACTCGATAAGCTTTGACTGCGTACAGACGTCATTTACAGATACTTAGTAGAAGAGATCAAAGAAATGATAAATAAAGAATAATGAGGGATATAAATAGGACATAAAAATGATAAAAAAATGGGATATAAAAGTAGTGAGTTTAGTGGAACTTTAATCTGTAGCAAGGACCCGACCTGCAACTCTCCTGATGGTCCACCTTTGCGGGGGAGACAGAAGCTCTCCTAAAGGTCTTAGTTGAGGGAGAAAGGACACGGAGCTCGCAACTCTCCAGGGTCCTCCTTTAGAAGCAGAAAGGAAAGGGACCTCGCAACTCTCCAGGGTCCTCCGTAAGATGCAGAAGGGCCAGAAACCTCGCAACTCTCCAGGCTCCTCCTTTAGAATCAGAAAGGCCAGGGATCGCGCAACTCTCCATGGTCCTCCTTTAAAAGAAGAAAGGCCAGGGACCTCGCAACTCTCCAGGGTTCTCCTTTAGAAACAGAAAGGCCAGGGACCTCGCAACTCCCCATGGTCCTCCTTTAGAAGCAGAAAGGCCAGGGACCTCGCAACTCTCCATGGTCCTCCTTTAGATGCAGAAAGGCCAGAGACCTCGCAACTCTCCAGGGTCTTCCTTTAGAAGCAGAAAGGCCAGGGACCTCGCAATTCTCCATGGTCCTCCTTTAGAAGCAGAAAGGCCAGGGACCTCGCAACTCTCCAGGGTACTCTTTTAGAAGCAGAAAGGCCAAGGACCTCGCAACTCTCTAGGGTCCTCCTTTAGAAGCAGAAAGGCCAGGGACCTCGCAACTCTCTAGGGTCCTCCTTTAGAAGCAGAAAGGCCAGGGAGCTTGCAACTCTCCATGGTTCTCCTTTAGAAGCAGAAAAGCCAGGGACCTCGCAACTATCCTGGTGGTCCCAATTGAAAGGGAGAGAGCACCTCTCTTGAAGCCCCTCTTAAGGGGAAGAAATAATATCTCCCGAATGTCCTCCTTGAGGCAGAGAAAGAAATAAAGGGGGACGATTTTCAAGTCGGCCAAGGGCGCTCTTGTTCATTCGCATCGATCGTGAGAAAGTTGGAGGACGACTTGAAGGATGACTTGGTGTCTTGCTCCTCTCAAAGGCGCATTCAAGGACTTGATGAAGGAGCGCCATTAAGGTCATACGTGTTAGTCTCAGCTTGAGAGGGATAGAGGGTGTCGACCCCCCTCCCATAGCGATACACCAAGGTCCCATTGACCTCACATATGCAAAGAAAAACATGTTTTTCGTCATCGAAAAATATAACGAAAACCAACGAAGGGATCAATGACAGAAATTCCTCAAAGAAAGGATTCAGAAAGTGGTGAAATTAGGGAACGTGAGAATGTGGAGAGTCAGAGATTGGAGTCGTCAAAAGAGGAGGGTAGTGGGGACGGTTAGGGTCTGGATTTCTTGTAACTCTCCTAGCTATGCCAACGGTCAATAATAAGAGGCACTCACCTTGAGTACGCCATTCAATTCTGGTCTCATACACTGCTTAATGACATAGATCGACTGGAACGGTCCAGGCCCGGGCCACTAAGTAAATTCCATCACTTAGGCACAAAGGTCATCAGCGCTGGCTTCAAGAATTGGGGCTTTTCTCCCTTGAGACTCGCCGATTTTGAGGCCAGCTAATATAGCCCTTTAAGCATTAAGGGGTGTTGAAAACGTGTAATACAGGTAGATGTTCACGTTAACTCAAATCCGACTCGTAACCATCATTACAAGCTGGATTTGCCCTCATTCATGACTAGTATTTGCGAAAACTACTTCTCGTATAAGATCTGTGGTACGTGAAATCGTCTCCTGCCGAAGTGGTTAATAGTTCGTCTATAGAACAGTTCAAATCTAGACTGGATGATGTAATCCATGAATTTGTATAGAACGTAGTGTCGAGTAGACAATAGAAGTAAGTTAGGTTAGGTTTCATCTTTTCTATTAAGATTTCTGATTGTGTCCTTTTTCACAACAAAATCAGGTATCTTTTTCGTTTTTTGTGCACGCAAAAGCGGGTGGGAGAGGTGGGCGGGGAGAGCCTTCCTCTGTGCTATGCTTTTATTCATGCTCCATGTTAGAGCTTTCTCAAAATAGTACCTCTTCGATATGGTCATCAATGTCCTTTGAGGTACTACTATTCCTTGTCTCTCGCTGTGGCCGCCTTGCGCGGCCGTTGCCTAGCAACCATCAAATAAGAAATGTGACAAGGACAGTCAACAGAACTGCCCTTGATTATGTATGCATTCAGTGTGTATATGTACATTTATATATGGCGACCAGGGTCACAATTATTACGCAAGTACAAATCACGGAAGAGGTCTTTGATAATAAAGATGAAAGCACTCGAAATCATTTTCATTTTCCTTAGTGGATTTTGAGATCATATGTATATATGCATTTTGTATATCTGCATTTATTCTGCATGTACTAATTAAATTTCTATTAACTATGTATTCTGCAATATGTATGTATTTTAACTATTATTTACATATGTATATCTGAAGTCTGGATTAATAAATAGTATAGCTTTAATCTGTATATATGCATTTTGTTGATATGCTTTCTGTATGTCTGGATTTTGTATACAAAGTATTCTGTGTATCAATTTTCTGCATGTATATATTCTGTATATTCTAATGATTATGGATTTTATAGATCTTAATGAATTCTGTATGGCTGTATACGCTGGTTCAACTTGAGTGTATGAAAGATTTGAGGAAGCTGAGAGCGTAAAGGATGTGGGAGATAGAGAATGAGGGAAGAAGAATAAGAAGAAGAAGAAGAAGAAAATGAAGAAGAAGAAAAATAAGAAGAAAAGGAAGAAGAAAAAAGAAGAAGAAGAAAAGGAAGAAGAAGAAGAAAAAGAAGAGAAGAAAAAGAAGAAGAGAAGAAAAAGAAAAAGAAGAATAAAAAAGAAGAAAAGAAGAAAAAGAAGAGAAGAATAAGAATAAAAAGAAGAAGAAAAGGAAGAAGAAAAAGAAGAAGAAAAAGAAGAAGAAAAAGAAGAGAAGAAGAAGAAAAAGAAGAAGAGAAGAAAAAGAAGAAGAGAATAAAAAGAAGAAGAAAAATAAGAAGAAGAAAAAAAGAAGAGAAGAAGAAGAAAAGGAAGAAGGTGAAGATAAAGATGAAAAAGAAGAAGAAAAAGAAGAAGATGAAGAAGAAAAAGAAGAGAAGAAGAAGAAAAGGAAGAAGAAGATGAAGATGAAGAAGAAGAAGAAAAAAGAAGAGAAAAAGAAGAAGAATAAGAAGAAGAATAAGAAGAAAAGGAAAAAAGAAGAAAAAAAGAAGAAGAAGAAGAGAAGAAGAAGAAGAGAAGAAGAAAAAAGAAGAGAAGAAGAGAAGGAAAAAGAAGATGAAGATGAAGAAGAAGAAGAAGAAAAAGAAGAAGAAAAAAAAAGAAGAAGAAGAAGAAGAAAAAGAAGAAAAGAATGAGAAGAAGAAGAAGAAAAAGAAGAAGAAGAAAAAGAAGAAGAACTACAGAATCTAGGACCAGCAAAGACCCTAAGGTCCGCTCGAGGCTAGTCCGCTACACTACATCCATAACTACGATACACACTTATCTACGAGTGTATCTCTAACATGCTATATATTTATTTTTTTTATTTTTTTTATATATAATCTACTGTACAAACTTATCTACATGTGTACATTGTCATGCATATTAACTACTTCAACCTAGGGGTGGGGGGGTGATAGAAAGTTTTTCTTCTCAACTTCCGCAGCCCTCGACTGCTAGTGGTGAAAATCTAATTTTAGGATAGTAAGACTATTTATAGGATAGGTGGAAAAGAAAATGGATATCTAAACTACACATGCAAGAGAAATCGCTGGCATCATTTTTAGTCATCATTTTTACTCGTTGTTCCTCCGCTCCAAACTCCTTTTGCAAGACGTTTTTATTTACTGTGCTCAGACTACGTTATATTTATACTATTTAAGTGCGCGTCGAGACGGTTTTTAAACATATTTACCGACGTACTATCCACTACGTGGGTGGGTAGCCTATTCCAAATTTGAGTAATTTTAAACGTAAAATAGTTTTGGGCTATACTAGTGTTAAATCGCTTGTTGACTAATTTTAATCCGTGTTGCCGAGTATTTCCCCTATGATCCAATTCGAACAAATTCCTATAATCAACGTTTGAAAATCCTTTCAATATTTTAAATACTTCAATTAGCTGGCCACGTAATCTTCTGCCTTCGAGAGATGGCAAATCTAATGCCCTGAGTCTTTCCTCATAGGGCCTGTTTCTCAGCTCGGGAATTAATTTTGTAGCCCTACGCTGCACTCCTTCTAATTGCGCGATATTTTTGTTTAAGTATGGAGCCCAAAATTGAACCGCGTATTCGAGCAGTGGACGCACAAGTGATTTATATAACGGTAAAATTAGAAGAAGAAAAAGAAGAAGAAGAAGAAGAAAAAAAAGAAGAAGAAGAAAATAGCGTGAATGCCATTGTGTCCCCCATGATAACAAGATTTGAAAATTCCCGGTGGGATTCCTCTCATTTGCTCTCAAATCTCTTCTTCTCGGAGTCAATCCTGTAATCCCTTTGGCTACTTCCCGACCAACAACAACAACAACAAAAAAAATAATGTCTCAAGTATCCTTATAAGTCAAGCATTATAGGCTAGACGCAAAGATGAATGAATCAAACGGGATAATAGGACGAATTAGGGAATAATCGTAGCAACATTTTAAATAAAATCCCAATTACAAATTAATGTAATTCGAACCCCTGCTCTCAAACGTTCCCCGTTCACCAAGCACAGGTTTGACCACCGATCTAAATCAATGTGATTCGAACCCCTGCTCTCAAACGTTCCCCGTTCACCAAACACAGGTTCGATCCCCATTTCTATTTTTGTGATTCGAACCTCTGCTCTCAAACGTTCCCCGTTCACCAAGCATAGGTTTGACCACCGATATAAATTAATGTGATTCGAACCCCTGCTCTCAAACGTTCCCCGTTCATCAAGCACAGGTTTGACCACCGATCTAAATTAATGTGATTCGAACCCCTGCTCTCAAACGTTCCCCGTTCACTAAGCACAGGTTTGACCACCAATCTAAATTAATGTGATTTGAACCCCTGCTCTCAAACGTTGCCTCGTTCACCAAGCACAGGTTTGACCACCGATCTAAATTAATGTGATTCGAACCCCTGCTCTCAAACGTTCCCCGTTCACCAAGCACAGGTTTGACCACCAATCTAAATTAATGTGATTCAAACCCCTGCTCTCAAACGTTCCCCGTTCACCAAACACAGGTTTGACCACCGATCTAAATAAATGTGATTCGAACCCCTGCTCTCAAACGTTCCCCGTTCACCAAGCACAGGTTTGACCACCGATCTAAATTAATGTGATTCGAACCCCTGCTCTCAAACAAATCCCCGTTCACCAAGCATAGGTTTGACCACCGATATAAATTAATGTGATTCGAACCCCTGCTCTCAAACGTTCCCCGTTCACCAAGCACAGGTTTGACCACCGATCTAAATTAATGTGATTCGAACCCCTGCTCTCAAACGTTCCCCGTTCACCAAGCACAGGTTTGACCACCGATCTAAATTAATGTGATTAGAACCCCTGCTCTCAAACGTTCCCCGTTCACCAAACACAGGTTTGACCACCAATCTAAATTAATGTGATTCAAACCCCTGCTCTCAAACGTTCCCCGTTCACCAAGCACAGGTTTGACCACCGATCTAAATTAATGTGATTCGAACCCCTGCTCTCAAACGTTCCCCGTTCACCAAGCACAGGTTTGACCACCGATCTAAATTAATGTGATTAGAACCCCTGCTCTCAAACGTTCCCCGTTCACCAAGCACAGGTTTGACCACCGATCTAAATTAATGTGATTAGAACCTCTGCTCTCAAACGTTCCCCGTTCACAAAGCACAGGTTTGACCACCAATCTAAATTAATGTGATTTGAACCCCTGCTCTCAAACGTTGCCTCGTTCACCAAACACAGGTTTGACCACCGATCTAAATTAATGTGATTAGAACCCCTGCTCTCAAACGTTCCCCGTTCACCAAGCACAGGTTTGACCACCGATATAAATTAATGTGATTCGAACCCCTGCTCTCAAACGTTTTCCGTTCACCAAGCACAGGTTTGACCACCAATCTAAATTAATGTGATTTGAACCCCTGCTCTCAAACGTTGCCTCGTTCACCAAGCACAGGTTTGACCACCGATCTAAATTAATGTGATTAGAACCTCTGCTCTCAAACGTTCCTCGTTCACAAAGCACAGGTTTGACCACCGATCTAAATTAATGTGATTCGAACCCCTGCTCTCAAACGTTCCCCGTTCACCAAGCACAGGTTTGACCACCGATCTAAATTAATGTGATTCGAACCCCTGCTCTCAAACGTTCCCCGTTCACCAAACACAGGTTTGACCACCGATCTAAATTAATGTGATTAGAACCCCTGCTCTCAAAAGTTCCCCGTTCACCAAGCACAGGTTTGACCACCGATCTAAATTAATGTGATTCGAACCCCTGCTCTCAAACGTTCCCCGTTCACCAAGCACAGGTTTGACCACCGATCTAAATTAATGTGATTCGAACCCCTGCTCTCAAACGTTGCCTCGTTCACCAAGCACAGGTTTGACCACCGATCTAAATTAATGTGATTAGAACCTCTGCTCTCAAACGTTCCCCGTTCATAAAGCACAGGTTTGACCACCAATCTAAATTAATGTGATTTGAACCCCTGCTCTCAAACGTTGCCTCGTTCACCAAGCACAGGTTTGACCACCGATCTAAATTAATGTGATTAGAACCTCTGCTCTCAAACGTTCCCCGTTCACCAAGCACAGGTTTGACCACCAATCTAAATTAATGTGATTCGAACCCCTGCTCTCAAACGTTCCCCGTTCACCAAACACAGGTTTGACCACCGATCTAAATTAATGTGATTCGAACCCCTGCTCTCAAACGTTCCCCGTTCACCAAGCACAGGTTTGACCACCGATCTAAATTAATGTGATTCGAACCCCTGCTCTCAAACAAATCCCCGTTCACCAAGCATAGGTTTGACCACCGATATAAATTAATGTGATTCGAACCCCTGCTCTCAAACGTTCCCCGTTCACCAAGCACAGGTTTGACCACCGATCTAAATTAATGTGATTCGAACCCCTGCTCTCAAACGTTCCCCGTTCACCAAGCACAGGTTTGACCACCGATCTAAATTAATGTGATTAGAACCCCTGCTCTCAAACGTTCCCCGTTCACCAAGCACAGGTTTGACCACCGATCTAAATTAATGTGATTAGAACCTCTGCTCTCAAACGTTCCCCGTTCACAAAGCACAGGTTTGACCACCAATCTAAATTAATGTGATTTGAACCCCTGCTCTCAAACGTTGCCTCGTTCACCAAACACAGGTTTGACCACCGATCTAAATTAATGTGATTAGAACCCCTGCTCTCAAACGTTCCCCGTTCACCAAGCACAGGTTTGACCACCGATATAAATTAATGTGATTCGAACCCCTGCTCTCAAACGTTTTCCGTTCACCAAGCACAGGTTTGACCACCAATCTAAATTAATGTGATTTGAACCCCTGCTCTCAAACGTTGCCTTGTTCACCAAGCACAGGTTTGACCACCGATCTAAATTAATGTGATTAGAACCTCTGCTCTCAAACGTTCCTCGTTCACAAAGCACAGGTTTGACCACCGATCTAAATTAATGTGATTCGAACCCCTGCTCTCAAACGTTCCCCGTTCACCAAGCACAGGTTTGACCACCGATCTAAATTAATGTGATTCGAACCCCTGCTCTCAAACGTTCCCCGTTCACCAAGCACAGGTTTGACCACCGATCTAAATTAATGTGATTCGAACCCCTGCTCTCAAACGTTCCCCGTTCACCAAGCACAGGTTTGACCACCGATCTAAATTAATGTGATTCGAACCCCTGCTCTCAAACGTTCCCCGTTCACCAAGCACAGGTTTGACCACCGATCTAAATAAATGTAATTCGAACCCCTGCTGTTCTACCTTGCTCGTTCTTCCAGCACAGCTCCCCCCCCCCCACTCACGCCATTTTTAACATGTATATTATTATTTGCGAAACGAGATTGTGGGGCAGAAGCCTCGCTACATCAACCGCATATGTGAATCTGTATGCACATGGGCACATCGGAGGGACCTATGCCTACACATAGAAAACCTGCATCACAACCTCCTGGAAGCTAGTCGAGGAATTAGATAAAACAGCTTTCCCTGCTTTGGTGCCATAAATATTACCATAACACTCTGTAGTAGTGCCACAAGTTAGTAACATAACCCTATTGACCATTGCATAATCTAGTGTCTTAATCCCCTCCCCCGAACAGGCCAGGGTCTAGTACCATAACCAACTGTATTAGTCTCGTAATATAGAACCATAATCCTCTGTATTATTACCTAGAGTTAGTGCCACATCCCGCCGCAACAGTGCCACAATGTAGTACTCTGTCCCTTTGCATTAGTGCCATAACCACCTGCAGCAATGCCATAATATAGTATCACCTTTCTTTCCAATAGTCCCACACTTTAGTGCCAGCCCCTGCATCTTTAAAGGAAAGAAATATCAGAGTGAATTAATAATAATAATAATAATTATTATTATTATTATGGCCTTGTAATGAATGACAAAGCTCATCTTCCTTGTATATAATTTCTCTATTTATTCAGGGCAATGGCAACCGAGACGATTACAGCCAATGGCACTCATTGGACCTCCTCGTTCTAACGCATGGGATTCTTATACTGATGCGAGGGGTCTCTGAGCTCTACTCCACACGCCATATCGAATAGAATCCTCTTCTTCATCATATATAACATGTAATTAGCACCACAGTACTTTACAGCAAGATAATTAAGTGTAAGGTGTTGTGAAAAGTTGCGTAAATAAATGTTACGAAACTTTGAAGTGTCGTAGTGGGAGAAATTCTCGGGTGATGGTCGGTTCGCATTCGAGAGAAGAGTGCTTTGTCATCCGATCTTTTTAGAGAATCCTGGATGCTTGTTGTTGTTTTTGCTCTTATTATCTTTCTCTAATTTATCTTCTTCCTTTTATCCTTCTGCCTCTTAACCACGCCAGTTCATCCACTCTCAATACATCTTTGAAATTTGCCAGCTACAGTGTTATACTCCATGCACATTCTTACCAAGAAGTTAGAGCGACTCTGAAGTGAAATATTTTATAGCATCGTGTTTTTCATAGCGATTTGAAGTAGTCTAATATCGTGTGATTGGAATTTGTCGGTGTGTAGCCTCTCGACGTGGGAAAGAATTTCTCCGGCGATAAGGACAAAGGACAGTACCCATCCACCTCGGTGTGGACACTCAGTCAAATATTCCTAAACCTTGTTTTCTATGTAGGTTATGAAGTACTATATGTGAACCATCTCTGAAACGTCGTATGTTAAATGGTCTATCTGAAAAGAGGTAGTGATGATCTTTGTATCGTTTTAGTAGTTAAAAATACCTAAGGTGATATAAATGAAAGATTTTAAAGTAGGAATATTACGGTTAATATATTTTTACAGGGCCAAACCTTGACCAATGCTGGGTAAAGACAATCGAATGGAGGGGGAAGAAATTACCACAAAGGGAACTTTCTCCTTAACGCTTTATCCAAAATAGCCTAGTCAGGGAATAGTAAGAGGTTGGATTTGTTATAGGCTGCGAGACCAAGATGAACTTTCCTAACCTTACCTCAGTAACATGAAAATAGTTTTCATTATTTTGGGTTCACATGTAGATAAATGAGTAGTTTTGGATGTAGATTGTTATATACATGTCAATATAATAAAAAGGAGAAAATGGTTGCATTATTTTTGTTACATATGTAGATAAATGTGTAGTTTTGGATGTAGAATAAAAAGGGGCAAAATGTTTGCATTATTCATAGTACACATGTAGATAAATGTGTAGTTTTGGATGTAGATTGTTATATATATATGTAAATATAATAAAAAGTGGGAAATTTTGCATTATCTTTGTATACATGTAGATAAATGTGTAGTTCTAGATGAAGATTGTTATATACATCTAAATATAATTAAAAAAGGGGGAAAATGGGTAGACTATGAGGACTCTTTTTAGATTTTTGACCTCGATGTGTTTGCCCATAATTCCTGTGACCTCTCAAAAAGTTTAACAGTTGTTTTCTCTTCGCCTGGGCTAACCCGAGGTGGCAACCGGAGGGCGAACTCAAGCATCTCGACTGCTCTGTAGATCTGCGGTCTTTCATAAAATGAAAAGTACGGATTCCTACGAACATGAGGGTCCCTCACAAACACACACAGTGAACACACGCAGCACACACGCACACACTACATACACAACACACACAATACTACACAAGTGTGAAGATCGGTAACGCATTTGATTTTCCTGAATGTAAAACGAAAAACCAGTGCATCCGCCGGAACGTTTGTACGGAGAGATCTGTAAAGAAAGTGGTACGTTGGGGGAAGTGAAAATGCGTGTAAGATATAAAGCTGCAGAGCCTACCGTAAGCGTTAGGGCCGGGAGGGCAAACACAATCCTACAGATGTCACCCGCCGCATGGTTGTTTATGCTGGAACTGTCACTCCCTTACAGGCAAGAGCGGTAACACATACATACATATTTATATAGGAGTACTGGTCATTGATACAAACACACAGCATCTAAGTACCACACACATGATATTACATCGGTGTACATGTTGAAAATGCACACGTATAACAACCAGGCTCATAAATAAGCAAACGCACATCATGCAGACACAATACTATCCTGCTATGGACGTTGGCAACACATACACACAAACAGATGTACTGTACACCACACAGGGGCGATATTAAGGCCGTGTACATGTTAAAAACACACGCGCATATACACACGTACCGGTAGCGTGGGAACCTGGCTGCATTTCGCATCACCATCCTGTCTGCATCAAAACGCTTAAGAACCTGTCACAGCCCGTGAATTGGCTTGGGGGAGGGGCTACTTGGGATGGGGGAAGGGGACTAAAGGGAGTGGTTCATTTTTTCAAGGGAAGGTGGGGGGTCCGGTCCCCCCCCCCCCCAAGCCTGAGAAAGCTGCTGCGACCTCTTCGCAAAATCACGTCATTGCAACAACGAGCATGGCCCTCCTTAAAGGACGATGGCACTTGGCACTCGGGTATCTTGCCTGGTCACGCACACATACGCACACACATACGTTAACATAGCTATATATAAAAAACTCGGACGTACAATCACATGCTCGCGCACTTAGATTCACGTACATACGCACACGCGCATGTTCGCGCGTGCACTCACATACGTTTAACTAGGCATTTACACACACTCACACACGAGCCTTACACCAATACATATGCCTATAATCGCATGCACAGAAATGTCCTTTTGTTTACAGTGCGCCCATCGTCGTGTGCCAGAAAGGGGTCGTGAAGTTCATGCGTTCGCCCACTTTACGAGGCTGTTGCAGTGGAGGTGTGTGGGTGATCAACTCAACAGCTACGTACATACCTACTGCTTCCATTTGTTGTCATGTCTACCCAATACATTTCATCGATAGATAGATAGATAGATAGATTCCATCTATTTTTTCTTCTGTTGACCCTCTTCTGCCTCCGTTTTCCTTCTTTCTCTGTTGATCTATTTATGTATCTCTTTCTTTCTCTCCTTTCTCTGTCGATACTTTTTGTCTCTATTGTTTGCTTCTTTTTCTTTTGATCATTTTCTTCATCTCTTTTTTTCCCCTTTCCTTTATCTCTTAATCTTCTAGTGTGTCTCTTTGTTCCTCTTCTTTTTCTGTTGTTTCTCTTTTGTCTCCCTTTGTTCCTCCTTTTTCTCTGTTGATCCTTTTCTGTCACTATGTTTAGCGATTCTCTGTTGTTTCTTTTCTGTCTTTCTTTATTTCGCTTCTTAATTTGTTCATCCTCTTCTGTCTATCTTTGATTCCCTTCTTTCTCCTTTGATCCTCTTCTGTCTCTCTTTGTTTCAATTCTTTCTCTGTTGATATACTTGTGTCTCTCTTTATTTATCTCCTTTCTCTGTTGAGTTTTCTCGCTCTTTGTTTCTCTCTTACTCTGTCGATCCTTTTTCTATCTCTCTTTGTTTCCCTTCTTTCTCTGTTGCTCCTTCTATTTCTCTATTTGTTTCTATTATTTCTCTGTTGCTCTTTTCTGTCAATCTTTATTTCTCTTCTTTTCTTTTGATCCTCTTATTCCTCTCTTTTTTTCCCTCCTTTCTCTTCGATACTTTTTGTCTCTCTTTTCCTCCCTTCTTTCTTTATTGATCTTTTTGTTTTTCTCCTTTATCTTTTGATCTTCTTCTCTTTCTCTCTCTCTTTGTTTCTATTATTTTATATTCATCTTCTAGTGTCATTTTTTGTTTTCCTTCTTTCTCTGTCGATATTTCTCTCTCTCACTCTCTCTAAATCTCTCTCTTTTTTGTTTCTCTCCATTTTCTGTTAATTTTGTGTCTTTATTTGATTACCTTTTTCAGGGTCGATCTCTTTCTATCCCTCTTTGTTTCCTTTTTCTGTTAATCTTGTATCCCTCTTTGTTTCTCTCCTCTCCCCGTCCATTTGCTTGTGTCTCTCTTTGTTTCCCTTCTTTCTCTGTTTATCCTTTTCTGCCTCTTTTTATCTTCTTTATCTGTGATCCACTCTCTCTCGCTTTCTCCCTCTCTCTACCACTCTCCTTTATTCTTTTCTTTTCTTTTTCATTGTTATCATTTCACTCCTTTTCTCATCCTATCCATTCTTTATCCCTTTTCATTCATTTTTTGTTTCCTTCTACTGTCACCTTTCTTTTTTTCGTCTATCTCCCTTTTCTTTGTTGTCTTCTTCCACTCTTCGTTCTCGTTCTTCTTCTTTTTCAATCAACCGCACATATGTTTATATGTGTTCGTATGTTCGTCCCCTGCCTATCGCTTCTTACCCTTCTGCATTATTCATCCTTGTTAATTCCTTGTCATTCTTCGCCTTTTTCCTCGTCATTTTTCTTATTTTATCAGATAAAGTTTCTCTAATTTAATCTTAATTGTCACTAGACGATACTTAATACGTCTTATTTATCCCTCTTTTAGGGGCTTAGAAAACCTACTTCCTTAATTTTTTTCATGAGCCGATTTTGGCATAACTTCGGTTTAAATGAATATATACAGGATGTCCCCAAAATATATGACCCAAATGAGAATTAAATAGTTTCTAAATTAAAAAATAAACAGCATATAAATTAGAAAGAAAGAACATATTTTTACACGAGGTCTAAGGTTTTACCAATTATATCTTTTAAATGAATGACCTACATCACGCTTAGAAATATTTACTTACACGTGTGAGCATTGCATGACGCCAGAATTTCCAACTGTGTCAGTAAATCATATCTGTTAGGTTCTCACATATCTTATTTTGCCTATATATATATATATATATATATATATATATATATATATATATATATATATATATATATATATATATATATATATATATATATATATATATATATATATATATATATATATATATATATATAAAGAAGCAACTACAGGTTCTGCGGGTGATCATACAACCACCACAGGGCTACGCCATTTTTATTTTCTGCCTTTCAAAACAATTTGAAGACAGAGAGAAAGATGCAGAAAACCTTGTATAGCTGACTATAAATACATACGAGTATAGTACAAAAACCCTTTTCACCCTGGCGTTATTTCTGTCTTCTCGGTAAAGGATCGCCTTCACTGTGCCGCCCTCTGCTCCCTTTGATTCTGGATTCTTCTAATGTCCCTCTATCTTGCCTTTAAAAAAACTCCGGTTTCTTCTCTCATTTGCTCATTCATTCGCGTCCAATTCTTCTTTCTCTTGTAATATATATATATATATACACATATATATATATATATATATATATATATATATATATATATATATATATATATATATATATATATATATATATATATATATATATATATATATATATGCGCGGTTAGATCAGGGTAATGGCAAGAATTCCTTAATCCCGCTAGATGAGTCACCTGGAGTTCCTCAAATCTCTTTAGGAGCTTTACTCATAAGACTGAGCGACCATCCATTTCTCCAAAAAGAGAAATTTCAAGAAGCGTTTACTTTAACAGAAAACGAGAGTTATGAGTCTTATTGTGGTTGGTTTCTTCGGCCCGCTAAATTATTAGAAAAGTGAACAATAACATCTAAATCAATTCACTTATTTTAGCGGATTACGTTATTGTTGACTTTATATATATATATATATATATATATATATATATATATATATATATATATATATATATATATATATATATATATATATATATATATATATATATATATATATATATATATGTGTGTATTTATACTAATACTAAAGCTGCTACTGATACTACTTTCTTATCTTCCCTTCCTCATTCTTCTCTCTCATGCCCCAAATGCTCAACACCTTCAAAATGGAATTTGCCAACACTTTTGGAACGAATGAATTCCATCACTACAAACGTTCCATTTCTGCCGACCGGACGAACTCGTGAAACGTCTCGTCCGAAACCATTTTATAAGCGTATCATTTATAAGCTTGTTGACAGATGGTCATAGAGGTTCTAGAAACCTCGTAGGTTATGTTTATAATTAAACATTTCGAGTCATAATTTTTTTTCCATTTTTTAATATATACCCTAAAATCGGACATTAATTTCGTTTAAACGGATAAATTTGTATAAGAACCCCCCCCCCCCCCGCCCATCCCGAAAACTCCGAAAATATTTAAAATTACCGACAAATCCTGAAAATTGCTGAAAACTCCATAAATCCTAAAATTCTCTTAAAAAATCTCTAAAAAATCCCCCAAATCTCAACAAAATCCCGACAGATTCTAAAATTTCTTTCTGCCTTTAAAAAAACCCCCCTACTTTTAAATCGCTCTTGATTTAATTTTGAGAATTTATCGAATTTCTTTAAGACTAATATTCGCACCAAATTCAGTAGGCCACTAACTTGTGCACAAGCAGTTTATAGGATTTTTATTAATTAAGGAAACAAGGGAATGTATTGACCAAAGAGGTCCTCTCCGAACAGCGAAGAAAGAAGGGTTAGACAGACAGAGGAAGAAAAGGTGAATAAATACAGGATACGAACGAGTCCATACAAGCGGAGCCACATGGCAGTTCCCTGGGTATGAGGCAAGAATGGCGAACCACTGCCCCGCGACCAATTCTCTAATGACCCAACAATGTTTTTATCTATATCAAAGTATTACAGTAATTTTTAATGTTTCCTTCAAAGTTTTCAATTTTTCAAAATATTTTTTTGGCGTCGTTTGATAATTAATTCACTTTTTACCCAAATAAACAGCTTTAAGTGTGTCTCTCTTACCAGAGCTGCCATAAAGGAATTTTTTGGCATAACTGCAAATCACTTGTCAGTAGCTTTCGTTTGGGGAACTCGTAACGTTTCGTTCGGTCCCTAAACATAAATTTAGTTATCATTATATATAATAAGTCGGTTTAATTTGAATAGTGAAGGAAGAGTTCATAAATGAAAACTTGAAAATGCAATTCGTATATTTGTAATTTCAGTATTTTTTTAAATATCCTTCGCCTTTTAAATGTGAATATTTTATTAGTATTCTTATGAAGAAGTATTCAAATAATTAGATATTTCCTTTTTCAAGAATAAAATAACATAATTCTAAAAAATGACTCACTTTTAATTGATTTGATGACAAGACTGTCTGAATATGTTTCTCTTTCCTCGCAGCCTAAGCTATCTTTCAGCGTCAATGCGCATTCTCAAAAAATGTTTTCTTGTCGACAATTTTGTGAATATTTTGAATTCAGTTGTGATCATTCCTTTAAGTGTGCCAAAATTATAACCCATAAAATGACTACAAAGAAAAGGAAAATTATTTCGGAATCTAAATGGACGCGGAAGGATATTTCACGAATAGTGCATTGCCAAATATAGTGTTATTGAAGAAAATAAATAGTCTATTTGCTGTCTTTGCAAGGAGTCAGTTGTAGCTCGCTCATATAATATTAAACACCATTTTGAAAGCATTAATCAAATTTGTGCTCAGTGACAGATGATGAAAGGTGGGAAATTAATCGGAGAGAAGTAAAGCAACAGGAACAACAATGTAACAATTTCCAAAGGATGTTTAAACCAAATAGAAAAATATTTCAGCAGCTAGTTTTCAATTATCATCTAATATTGCTCAAGGCGGAAAGCCACTTTCTTATGGTAATTACTTAAAAGAAACTTTTTAAATTGCTCCAAATTTTTATTTGAAGACTTTCAGAATAAAAATCAGATTCTTAAACGAATTTGTGAGTTGCCAGTCACTAGAAATACGGTAAAAGATAGAATATTTGCTATGCACAAAGATGCGTATTTGACTAATGCCGGAATGTTTACAATTTGTTTGGGTAAGAGTACAGATGTTACATTGCTTGCAAGATTTTCCTTGCGGTAATATAATGAAGTAATAGCTAACTAAATCGATGACACTGTTTGAAAAAACAAAGGGTCAAGATATTATAAATGAATTTAAGAAGGAATTTATTGAAATTAGCATTGACTTAGGAAATATTATATCTGTGACAACTGACGGAGCTCCATATATGATTGGAAAACATGTTGGATTTATGCAATTACTGAAACGGCAATTAAATCACAATTTAGTTGAATTTCATTATATTTTGCATCAAGAATCCCTGCGTACAAAGGCCTTTTGAACTCACTAGAAAATCTTATGTCCATTGTAACAAAGATTGTGAATTTTATAGTTGCTCACGCTCTTAACGACGTCAATTTGACAAGTTATTGAATAAGGTCGACACTCAATTTTCGGGGTTACTCCTGGAAAACAATGTCACTTGGTTAAGCCGTGCTCAGGTAGTGAACCGATATGTTGAGTTGTTAGAAGAACTAGGACTTTGCTTAAGTGAAAAAGCACATGACTATCAAAACATTGGTTGAATGACTTAAATTTTTTTGGGGGGGGAATTTAATATTGCGTTACAATACTTTAAATTTAAAATTGCAACGTTGTGGATGTGTTGTACTTTCAATGTTTGAAGATATTAAAACTTTCAAAAAATCACTAGACAATTTTTCAAGAGATGTGGAAGAAAACAAGATGAAGTATATTTCATTATTACAAAAGCACTTCTTAAATTAATTTTTTAAAAACTGCTAGTGCAGGAGAGGAAGAAAATGTATTCAAAAAGTATTCTTCAGTAATAAAAATTGCCAAACATTTACATTCAGAGAGATTTACCCAATTCCGAGAACTAGATGCCGCCTCAAAGTTCGATTAACTTTATCTTAATAACTTGGAATTGTAATTAGTTGACTTCCAAGAAAGTGCAGTGGATAAATAAAAATGTATTGACCTTATCCTAAAGTGTCCAGAAAAAAGAGTAAAGGCATCATTTTTGAATGTAACGAATGAACATGAATACTCAGAAAGAATAGAGAACCTCATACATGCACAATGGAACTCTTTTGTGCGAATAAAGAAGTTGGACTTCTCTATAGTGACAACGTTTGGTTCCTCTCGAGAATTCATGTGAAGTGTCGTTTTCATCCATGAATTCCATAAAAATCAACAACCAGTCTTGGTACCATTGAGTGCTACATGTGGAAGACTGAAAACAATTATGAACTTGGTATTGAAACATTAGCAGTTAAAAGGGAGCAACAAATCTATCATTAAAACGAATAATAAGTTAAGTAAATAATAACAAGTAAATAATAAGGTAAGTAAATATAAGCTAAGTAAATAATAAGTTGAGTAAATAATAAGTTGAGTAAATAATAAGCTAAGTAAATAATAAGTTAGGTAAATAATAAGCTAAGTAAATAATAAGTTAAGTAAATAATAAGTTAAGTAAATAATAAGTTAAGTAAATAATAAGTTAAGTAAATAATAAGTTAAGTAAATAATAAGTTGAGTAAATAATATGTTGAGTAAATAATAAGTTGAGTAAATAATAAGTTAAGTAAATAATAAGTTAAGTAAATAATAAGTTGAGTAAATAATAAGTTAAGTAAATAATAAGTTAAGTAAATAATAAGTTAAGTAAATAATAAGTTAAGTAAATAATAAGTTAAGTAAATAATAAGCTAAGTAAATAATAAGTTGAGTAAATAATAAGTTAAGTAAATAATAAGCTAAGTAAATAATAAGTTGAGTAAATAATAAGTTAAGTTAGTAGTAGTAATTGTAGTAGTGGGAAAAGTGATAGTAGTAGTAGTGGAAGTAGTAGTGGTAGCAGTGGTAGAGTATTAGCGGTAGAGTAGTAGTAGTAGTAGTAGTACTATACTTGCAGAACGAAGCTGAGACCTTGAAAGGTCCAACAATTACTTGGTGAAGTTAGGCGGAGTGAAAATTCGGAGATTGTGAGTGGTAGGTTAAAGATACCACAATTATATTACTAGTTGCGCGTCGTAGATATCAAACTAACGGGGTCACACTCGTTTTCGAATTGTTCACAGTCAATGGAGGTAATTTGATAGGGAACCCGCTCGCTTATAACATAATAATCCCATGAAAGCCTTCAGTTCCTTACGGGTGGGGCAGTAAGTATGGGGGGCACGAATCGGCTCCTCTCTCTCATGGCTCTCCAAATGCTCTCTCCTGTTTCCATTCATACTCCCACTAACTTTGTTTCCTTATATTTTATTCTCTCTCCTCCTATTCTTTTTATACATCTTTTATCTCTCTAAATTCTATCTCCTCCTATTCTTTTTTATTCATATTTTAATCTCTCTGAATTATCTTTTCTCCTATTCTTTTTTATACATCTTTTAATCTCTCTAAATTCTCTCTCCTCCTATTTTTTTTATACATCTTTTAATCTTTCTAAATTCTCTCTCCTCCTATTCTTTTTTAGACATCTTTTAATTTCTCTAAATTTTCTCTCCTCCTGTTCTTTTTTATACATCTTTTAATTTCTTTAATTCTCTCTTATTCCTTACGTTTTACTATATATTTCTCTCTCTCAACTTTTATTCTCGCCAATTTCTCTCTCCTCTTATTCTTTTTATCCATCTCAACTCTCTAAATTCTTCCTCTCGTCCTATTCTTTTTTATCCATCTCCTTATCTCTCTGAATTATCTCTTTCCTCATATTCTTTTTTATCCATCGCCACTGACTCGTAGAACCACCATGTATCAATTGGTAAGAAACTAAACAAACGAGGATTTTCAGATAGTGCCTCCTAAGTCCAAACTTAATAGTCAAATTTAAAGAAAAGTACAACTCAACATTTGACTTATGGTCAACCCCACCTTCCTGACACAAATCTCGGTGGGGCGCTCTGATCAGCTGACTTCTTTTCTTGTGATTAAAACCAAAATCCGACCAGGGCTTTCCCCTAGAAAATTTAAACAATTCCGAAAACAAATTATTGAAGATCAAGTAAGTTTAACTGTGTGGAAGAGCTCTAACCGCATATGCTCCTTTAGGTATTGGGGCAGGAAGGGCACATAATTCCCCAGATATCACCTAACAGCTTGATGGCGTCGAGATTAGCTAAAAGTCCGCCTCGAGAATAACATAGGGAAACACGCCATCAGATTCGTTATCATGGACGACCAGGTCGGACAAAGCCTCTTTAAATTACTATTCATATTAAGAGAGTAACACCTCTCAGACTTCTCGCTGCAGCACAATTTCTTTCTTATGAGGCAATGTGTCATCAGGTTTGAGACTGAAAGGGCGTGTTTGGAGATAATTCCATCAAATGTTTGCTATAAATTGCCCTTAACCAATGACCAAAAATGGCGACGTATCTGTTATGATTGTCTTTTCGGACAACGAACGATTAGACTTGTTTGTATGTTGGTGGCATTAACTAATAAAGTTAATTTCTCTTCTCTAAAGATTGTTCTTACCAACAATCCTAAAGGTTCAATTGAAGCTGCCTGTTCAATGTTCATGGAGGTCACCCTGCGAAATAACGTCAGAAGAGAGGCAAACCGCTATCGAATGACCTCATCCAACATAATCAATTCATTAGCATTAATTTGTATCACACAACGCAAAAGTTTATGTAAGATTCCTCGTAAGCCAGCAACATGTTTAAGCATTATTACACCGACATGCCCCAAATACTAGAAATTACCTCAAATTAGAAAAAAAAACTACATGAAAAAAACAATAAACTATACTTAAGAAAGTTGTTGCTGTCAAAGTGGCTAAATCAAAGTCAATGTATAAATAGATAAACTTAAATTGTTCTCACACTTCCTGTTCTCAATTTCTAATTTAATAGCAAAATGTGGGTTGTGCACTTGTTTCAGGAATAATCCTATATTGTTTTACTTACTTATATATATATATATATATATATATATATATATATATATATATATATATATATATATATATATAATTCAAAGATTGTGTGCGTGTGTGTGTATGTCCATTATAGGCGCTAAATTGGGGTCGCTGAGAGATACATCACTGCATCTATTTTTCAGATGCCGTTATTGGTGGAGGTTAGGTTAGATAATAATAAACAAAAAATAATCACATAAAAATTGTGAAACTCAAACGAATACAAGCTGATCTAAAAACATTAGCAGAACAACCACTCCACAATCGTCTAATAAAACCAACAAACTTAAAGAACCTGGCCTAACCTTCGTAACATAACTTAAAACCATCAGATAAAACCAACAGACTGATCTAAAAACTAATGACCATTTAAAAATCCACTTTAAACTCCCTGATCTAACCATATAATAACATACAATTCATAATCATCAAATAAAACCAAACAGGAGCTGCCTCCTATAGGCTTTTGGTAGACTCTTTTTATTATGTTTTTATACAACCTTAACTTACCTTCAACACACTCCAAACAGCTCACAATCTCCAACCCCCACCCCTCTCCTACCCTAAAAATACCTCCAACCGATCTAACATTCGTCACACTTTAAGCAGCTTACAATCATCAAATAAAGAAAATACTCATAAACAACCAGACCTAACCAAATAGCAAATTCTCTCAGACAAGATTAGTGTACCTTTGAGATGGCCGCAATTAATTAAACCCGACCAACTTGCGATACAATGATAATTTCTCTATATTTTACAAGCCGACGTAAGTAGTCTTGTATGTTTGTAGATCCGTTTCTTCCTATCTTTCATTACTAATCAGGGAGATACAAGCAAAGCGAAAAAAATCTCCCCTTAAGGCATTTTTATCATGACTAATTAGATGCTATCCAACAGCATGGCTCTAATTTTTCATGTTTCATTACGTTATTAAACATGTTAAAAATACGAGTAGTTTTGTCGTGCTGAATGCAATTATATGCATTTAAGATCCATTCTTATTAGACTTGAACTAAGGAAAGAAAAGAGACCGAGGAACGGCAGGTCGGGCGGCTGGGTGCACGCACGAATCCGGCTGATTCACAGGGAAAAGAACCCCCTCTGGTGCTGTCAAGGACACATTTATTCCTTCGCTGCCTCAAGAGCCGCGTTGCCCTCCGTCGATTCAGCGTGGTGAGAAGTTCAGACTTGAAGCATCCTCTCCTCTTACCTGCCTCCGCTAAGAGCTCTGCTGCGAGCGTGGGTGTGGTAATTGCCTAAACAATGGAGTTCTAAAATTACACACAGTAGAAAAACATGAAGTTTGCCTTAACATAAAATTGATTGGGTATAATACCTAAGAAATTAGATTCTACCTCAAATCGACCTTAATTACTCTTCCTCTAAGCTATATATATTCAAGAAAACCAACCAAGGTTAAACATACAATTCAATTACCACGACATATTTCCAAGTGCAAGAGGACGGAGTCGAGCAACAGTGAACACTTAACCTATTCGCTCCAAGCTGCTAATCACCATGGGAGAAGAGCTTAACCTCGGTCGACTACCCGTCGGCTGGAAGTTCTCCAATTTTGACCTGCCCCCTCCCCCCTTGGCCTTATGGTTTTATTTTCGCTTTCACGTTTCCATTTTTTGTTTGTTAGTAAGTCTGTAACCACATATTGTAATATATAAACCCATACCTTGTAACATTTGTCTCATCCCATACCTACACCTAGGAGTATGTACACCTAAGTAGCAGCATCACATAACGATTCCATAATTCTTGCCCGCACGCCGTCTGCGCCTCAGCGCTAAGCAACCTAGCTGATTAGCCAGATCCCTCCCTGCCTTGCCGACTCTTCAGCCTCGCCAGTGAAACACCTCAGTAAAATACACCTACCTACCAAGTACATAACAACATAAACGCCGCACTGATGTATAGCCACCGGCCTATCTCTCTCCCACTATACCCCTCTTAAGTTATTTCTTAAACTCTCCCCTTCAACTGCTGCCAGCTGTAACTTGACTACAGCTATCCACCCATTTTTATTTGTATTTTAATCTTGACTTAACATTTGTCCACTTTGTCTCTGAAGATGATACGTACCGTATTGAAATGCGTCATTGTAATATAATATTAGGGAAGAAGTATATTAATTTTCTACCACCTTCCTTAAGATCGAAGCCTCAAGGTAATGAACTTTGGGGGCTTATTCACGAGTTGAAATAAGAAGAAAAGGCGAATGCAGTCCTGACAATAAGTATAGAACCAGTTGAAAAAATGTAAAAATGGACATTTCGCACCTTCAGATATTTATAAGGTTCTAAGTGGAGCTTCGATATACTGAAAGCTAAATTGCAGCTGAGGCAAACAAAGGTAGTTTAAACTATTTAAAGAGAATAAATAGCTTACTCAAATGAGCTGCTCATCAGCTTATCAAAAATTTAAGACCACGGCGCATAATAGTCTAAATTTGCGCAAATTCTCAGATTCTGTGTCATTTATCAGGATTCTGTGTCATTTATCGTTTGGAGCTCACTGTGTTAAGACGTCATAATATCTAGAGCGGGTAAACTTTCATTACTTGAAAGTGGTCGGATCGTTGAACTGCATAAGCAAGCCCTGTCGCAGCGTGCCATCGCTGCCGTGATTTTCAATTTTCTGAAAGATCCCGAGGACTATGGCACAGCAAAGTCAAATGGTAGACCCCCTAAAATTACACCAGCACTAGGTAGGAGGATCAACAGGGTTGTTCGTCAAGACACAGCACGGTCCTCAAGTCAGATTAAGGCACTCACCGATGTTGATTGCAGTCCAATAACCATTAGACGTCATCTCAAAGGAAAGGGCATGAAAAATAAAAAACGGCTTCAAGCGCCTGGTCTGCTTCAAGGTCACAAAACCGCCCGTTTATTTTCGCCAGGGACCACCAGACATGCGAAATCGCAAAGTGGAGGAAAGTTTTATTCTCTGATTAGAAAAAATTAACCTTGATGGTTTCCAACGTTAGTGGCATGACAAACATATCCTACCTGAGACGTTTTCCACACGACACAGTGGTGGAGGCTCCATCATGGTGTGGGGGGCTTTTTGCTTCAATGGAACAATGGGGCCTTAGGTTGTTGGCTATGTAGAGAGGATGCAGAGGGTATCCCTCATAACGGAGGGCCCTCGTCTATGTGGTGATGACTGGGTCTTCCAACAAGACAAATGCGGCAATTCACAATGCCCGTCTGACAAAGACCTTCCTCCAGGAGAATGACGTTCCTCTTTCACACCATCCTGCGTGTTCACCGGATCTAAACCCAACTGAAAACATTTGGGGATGGATGGCAAGGGAAGTCTACAAAAATGGACATCAGTTCAATAGAGTGGATGCC
Organism: Ceratothoa steindachneri; assembly: GCA_963969495.1. Lineage (NCBI taxonomy): Eukaryota > Metazoa > Arthropoda > Malacostraca > Isopoda > Cymothoidae > Ceratothoa > Ceratothoa steindachneri. The sequence goes on from OZ018320.1 coordinate 220,297,022, forward strand.
CTTCGTGAGGCCATCTTCACCACCTGCAGTAATGTCCCCCGTCCCTCTTAGAAACCTTCATATCAGGCATGCCACGTCGAACTTTTTAGGTCATCAACAAGAATGGTGGATCTACTCACTACTGAGTCCTTATTCTGAATGTTTAATTCTGTTTTGAGGGCTTTTTCATGTTTTGGGGGTATTGGTATTAAACTTTTGATCAGCTAATGAGCAGCTCATTTGAGTAAACTGTCTTTTCTCATTAATTTGTTTAAACTACCTTTGTTTAACTCAGTTACAATTTATCTTTTAGAATATCGAAGCTTCACTTAGAACCTTATAAGAATCTGAAGGTGCGAAATATCTATTTTTACAATTTTTCAACTGGTCCTATACTTATGATCAGGACTGTATACGACAAATCAAGAGGATGTAAAAGAAAAGTATATATATATATATATATATATATATATATATATATATATATATATATATATATATATATATATATATATATATATATATATATATATATATATATATATGTAGTGTTTGCATGATGAAAGATATGACGAAAAGCGAGAAATTCATTTAGTTTACTTGATTTGTACAAGGTACTGGTACTGGAAAAATTCCCCAAATTCATGAAAGACTAATATTATACGTTAATAATTAATTTAAACTTTGAAAAAAATTCCAAAAATCTTTGGTTGTAGTAAATAGGTCGGACTTTTAATATGGGCGAGAGGTAGGCAATGTCGAGCTGCCTGTACAGGTTACTGAATTATTGCTTCAAAGTTAGATACTTCAATGTACAATGAAATTTAACAATAATAAATGGAGATAACAATGGAAAACATTTTAGGGAAAAAACCACTAACGTTTTGCGAACAGTTGTTAAACGAAGACTGGTGGGGAAAGCGTGAGGGGTTGTTGGTTTATTTTAGAGAAGAAGTAGAGGGTGGGAAGAGGAGTCAGAATTTAAGGTAGGAGAAAAAAAAATAAACATTGAATCTTGAATACTTAAGGATTTTGGGTCAGAGATGGTCTCTAGGATTTTGAACTCTTCAATGGATACATCAGTTTTACATTGGATAGAATGTAGCCTGTGGCTAACTCCCAGCTTTAGTTCATATAATATTTCAATTAGAAGAACAGTTCAAAAAGACGATTTTTTTTTATATTTCATTCATTTTTCTTTCATTATTAAATTAATCTCTTTTGTTCCCAATATAATGGACGAAATTTCACAAGGCCTCAGTTTTGCCGACGTTGATAGTTTGCAATAATCAATACCTCTCTTTTTTTATCAGAAGCCAATTAAAGGCAAATCATTACGAAAGAAATGAAAATAAAACTTTTAAGTTCTCCCTTTCAATCCTTATTAAACTTGTCTTTATTTCAAAATATCAATCAGTAAATATATATATATATATCTCAAAGTAGCGCGAGAGAATGATGAAAATGAATCCATTAAACCACATTGAAAGAGAAAACGGAATAATTTTTCCTTGCAGTAACATTTTTATTACCTTTTTTTGAAAAAATCCGTGCAGGGAAGCGATTCGAACCCGCTTTCCTGCACGGATTTTTTCGAAAGAAGGTAATAAAAATATTACTGAAATGAAAAATTATTCCGTTTTCCCTTTCAATGTGGTTTAATGGATTCATATATATATATATATATATATATATATATATATATATATATATATATATATATATATATATATATATATATATATATATATATATAATTGTTAATCGAAATTAACCCTTCAAAATGATTGCATGGACTGTAGGACACCTACGTTTCATAATTAAGCAATATTATGAGCATAGAAGAAATGTAGTTTCAGCTTCAAGATCTTCCATGACAAATTTGGGCGTCAGAATCACCTTCTGAGAAAGTAATCTGTCGGTGTCTCAGAAATTTGTCCTTAATTGGCATCATTGTAAAAATGCAACCAACTGAAAGAGTGCGCACAGCGAGGACAGACGAGCTCATTAACAGAACCCATGCCATTGTACAGAATAACCCCCGAATAAGCAACCGATGCGCTTCTCAGTTGGAGATGGAACTACACTCCGTATATTCAAGCAGAATTTAATGTTCTTTCCATATAAAATTCAAACAGTGCGACAACAAAACGATGGCGATTTCGCACGAAGACTACAATTTTGTCAATGGATCCGACCAATAAAGCACATTGAGTATGTCAGATGAAGCCCATTTTCACCTGAATGGAACTTTAAAAAGATAAAATTGTCGTTACGGGAAAACAGAAAATCCATTGAATATTACCAAAGTCCCGTTGGTATAGTCAGTAACTGTTTCGTGTAATCCTACTGAATCTCAGATAATAGGGCGGTACTTTTTCGAGGATTCTTCAGGAATCCTCGAAATTAAGAGATCTTCGTCTAGAAAATCACTAGTTTCAACAAAATGAAGCTACCTGCCATATCACGAGTAACTGCATGGCAGTTGTACTTCAAATGTTTCTACTCAAGTTAATCTCAAGGTTCGAAGACATTGAATGGCTCGCAAGGTTTCCGTATCTTTCTTCCTTGGATTATTATCTCGGGAGGTATTTAAAGAGCAGAGTCTACTGAAATAACTCAACGACATTTTAAGAATTGTGGAGCGCCGCCATCACCAATGAAAAACAGGTCAAACCATAGCTCAACCTCGCAAAAGAGATGCGGAACTTACAAGCGAGAACAGTAGAGTGCTTGGTATTTAATGGAGCACATTTGATAGGTGTCATTTTTAAAGAAATAAATATTTCATAACAAACTTGCAACTATCCTATTTACAAGGATGAATATGGTTTTATAAAAGGACTTTTGAAATTCTTTGGGGTCCCATTTTTCTGGATCACCAATATATATATATATATATATATATATATATATATATATATATATATATATATATATATATATATATATATATATATATATATATATCATGAGTGCGAGAGAATGATGGAAATAAATAAACGGAATAATTTTTTCTTCGGAAAAATGTATTTTCCTAATTACGAAAATATCCACGTAGAGATGAGGATCGAATCAAGCACACTGAGGCAGCGATCAACCGTTTTGATCTGTTGCGTAACCAAGCGGTCTAAGAGGCTGTTTTAATTGAGATCAAAGTTGTTGCTCGTTTCCTCAGTGTGCTTTGTTTGATTCCCATCCCTGCACGGATTTTTTGGAGGCAATTAGGAAATTACATTTTTCCTAATGAAATTATTCCGTTTATCCTCTCTTTCTTTGCGGTATGATTGATTTTCACTGAGAGGGATGAAATTTGAATATAGCTTGGTAAATATTTGCACACTATTTTCTGCAAAAGATAATTGACAAAAAAAAAGATAATGCAAAATTTATTTACAAAAAACAATGAAACACCCGACACAGTAGTATTGGAAAAGTCTCTTAATATTTATTTACAAAGCCATTTTTGGCAATTATAGCTTACATACGTCTCTTTAGTGTAATTTGTTAGCAGAATTCAGAAGTAATGGCAGCCCATTCTTGTTTACAGAAATCCATCAGGTCTTCAAAATTCCCTGGGATTCCCTCGTGGATTCGTATCTTCAGCTGATTCTGAAGATCAGGAGATTTTGCTCGGCCATTCTTAAACGTTGATATTCCTTATCCGAAACCATTCTTTAGTTGCTTTCGCGCTATGCTTCCGTTCGTTGTCCTGTTGGATGGAGCGTCAAACCGCTTGGTAGATTTAGTGATCGTGCCGGAGATATTAAACTCTCCTCCAGTATTTCGAACTACATTTGGCTATTCACAGTTCCATCAACTACATGAAGTCCGTCGGTGCCTTCAGGGAAAAAAAACCCCGTCCAGATCATTCATTATTTTGCTATAATCCCTTCATACATGGTTCGTTGTGTTCCGTCCATAAAGTTCTGTTTTAGTTTCATCGGACCAAAGGATGATATTCCAGTACAGATCGTGCTTCAGTAAGGGCTGGTTAGCAAAACCTAGGTTGTTTCAATAATAATAATAATTAATGATCAGGTGGAAAATCACTTCCCTTTAGGTTCGTCTCATATAGCGCAAGCAATAATAAAGTTTTAATACCTCAGGGGGGAGATTTATTAAACTACTTTTAATGGCAAGTGTACATTACCGGTGTACATTACCAATGTACATTACTGGTGTACATTAGTAGTGTACGTTACTAGTGTACATTGCCGTTGTACATTACTGGTCTAAATAACTGGTGTCCATTACTTGTGTAAATTACTTTTGTAGATTATTGGTGTATATCACCGGTGTACAACTTATTGTCTACAGCTAAATCGCTGTTTCTCAAGGTTATTTATTCATTATTTTTATTTATTATTATTATTTACTACTATCTATTATTATCTATTTTTTATTTACCTTCCTTATTAAGAGCCGAAAACAATCAGGGGTATCTGAGCTAGGAACATTTTTTTCCTCGTACTTTGCAGAGTTGTGAAGTAAGGTGAAGTGAAATGTAGGATAGGAACATGACACGAAGTGTTAAAAGAGGAGACTACTTGGTGCATGTCGCTTTAGCAAGGCGCGCAACTCTCTTGAGTCAGCCGCACATGCAAACTAAGTAGTGTCTTCAGAAACCAGCGCATGATAGGAGTGGGGGGGGGACGGGGATTTTGAGCATTTTAGAATGATCAATAAATATTTCCTGGACGGAAAAGTGATATAAAGACCTTGACGGCTATGATGCGACTAATTGCGGGTGCATATATGTGTGTGATTATGTATGCATGTTTCTCTGCATGTGCCTGTGCATATATATATATATATATATATATATATATATATATATATATATATATATATATATATATATATATATATATATATATATATATATATATATATATATATATATATATATATATATATATATATATATGTATATGTATAACTGAATCACGAAAATAAGGAACGTGAGGAATTTATGAATAACGTTACAGCCACGAGGAAAATGAAACAACGGAGAACTGCGAGGCCTTTCGACTAATGGTCCTTTACTGAGCAGACTAAAAGACAGGGAAAAAGAGAAAGATATTTATACACCTGATTAATGAAATTATGGGATATAAAGATTAAAAGGGGTGGGATTAGCAGATACCTGGAAAAAACCTATTAACAAGATGAGCCGTCAGGGTTAAAAAAAAAGAAAAAAAAAAAGTTTACGGGTTACAAAAGAAAGGGGGGGGGGCAATATTGCATATTGCATATGTGATTCCCACACATTGCCTGATTAATGAAATTATGGGATATAAAGATTAAAAGGGGTGGGATTAGCAGATACCTGGAAAAAACCTATTAACAAGATGAGCCGTCAGGGTTAAAAAAAAAGAAAAAAAAAAGTTTACGGGTTACAAAAGAAAGGGGGGGGGGCAATATTGCATATGTGATTCCCACACATTGCCTCCCCCCCCCCTTTCTTTTGTAACCCGTAAACTTTTTTTTTTCTTTTTTTTTTAACCCTGACGGCTCATCTTGTTAATAGGTTTTTTCCAGGTATCTGCTAATCCCACCCCTTTTAATCTTTATATCCCATATTTTCATTAATCAGGTGTATAAATATCTCTCTCTTTTTCCCTGTCTTTTAGTCTGCTCAGTAAAGGACCATTAGTCGAAAGGCCTCGCAGTTCTCCGTTGTTTCATTTTCCTCGTGGCTGTAACGTTATTCATAAATTCCTCACGTTCCTTATTTTCGTGATTCAGTTATACATATATATATATATATATATATATATATATATATATATATATATATATATATATATATATATAGAGAGAGAGAGAGAGAGAGAGAGAGAGAGAGAATTGGGTAAAAATCACGAGAGGTAACACGTGATTATATATGTTATGTATCTATGCCCGTGTCTATGTGTATGTGCGGCACTGTTTCTGAGTGTATCTATGTCTGCGTGGTGTGCGAATGTGCATGAAGAAATGGGTCAACGGAGACCTTGAGAAGACGAAAGGCGCGTGACATGAACCGAGACACGTGGATTAGTGGCAAACGGCCGCTCGCCTCTTCTTCATTTCCGACAACACCGTGTCGACTCATCCCCTTCCTCCTCCCCCCCCCCCCCCCACCGCCCACGAACAAGGGCGCACAAATGGTGATAGACGGTAGCAAGTACGGAGCATCGTTGATGGAAGGTAGGTTGGAAATGGTAGGGGAGAGTTGTACCACCTGTATTTGGAGACGCCCTCGCCCATCTCTCTCTCTCCCATGAACATTCCTCCGCTCTCACTTTAAATCTTTCAAACGCGACTCTTTTCAGCCGAGTCCATACTCCTTGATTATCATCTTGATTTAGTTGGTGTTTTTTTGTTTTTTGTGCTCTCATTGGTTTTCAGTTCTTCTTCTTTTTCTTCATCTTCTTCTTCATCTTATTCCTCTCCTTCTTCTTATTATTATTTCTTCTTCTTCTAACTGCCTAACCGCTCTCCTGCAAAGATGACATTTCTGTGCCCCGAACAAATTTTCCTCTTATGTCTTCCTTAATTCGATTGAGTACTACTGCCTTCCATTTGTGCCGTGTCTAAAAGCTCTCGTGGAGTACAAAAGTGAAATAAATCTAATTACAATGCGAGATAAAGCCATACGTTTCCGTCGCGCTATAATCTACAAATTCATCGGTGACATTTAAAAAATCTCCTGCATTACAATGCCTGTTGTCAAATTTGATTGTGCTCATTGTTGAGCTTCGTTTAATAAGGAAATTTACTTAACCATTAGCCCAGATAGCATTAGAAAATATCGTATGAGTGGCCAACTCTTGGAATCCGCAAACGTGGAAAAGGATTTTGGGGTAGTAATTTCACCAGACTTCAAAATGTCCAAGCAATGCGTAGAAGCTACTAAAAAAGCAAATCGAATGCTAGATACATCGCCTGGAATTTCTCCAATAAGCCTAGAAACATAATTTTACCCTTTTCCTCGTATAAATTATTCGTTAGACCACATCTAGAGTATGAGGTTCAGTTCAGTTCACTGATTGCAGCATGTTGGCCAACGGCAACATGATCCATCAGAAGAGAGCACTACCTAGCGTGATTGGTAGAGAGTCGAAGGTGACCCGTTTCTCGGACGGAAGCCTTCTGGCGAATAGGTTGAAGCACTCCGAGGCGGCCATGATTAAAGCCCTTTGGACACTTGATGGCACGCCGGTGAGTACGACGCTGCATTCTACCATGAACTTCGCGAAAGGAGTGGTTTATGCGACGGAACTCGTCGACTACTTCATAGATGACATCACCTTAAAGCTGGCCGATGATGGAGAGGTCAAGGTCGAACGCGTGATAAGAAAACAGAGAGGTGCCTCGAGACCCACCCATACACTCCTTATCACGTTCGACTGTGACAAGCTTCCTGAGTCGGTACATGTCGATTGGTATCGCTTCCGCGTGATGGCATTCGTGTCACCGCCACAGAGGTGCTACTAATGCCCCCCTTTAGGGATACAAATCACTTCTGTAGCCGCACCCCACTTGTTCAAAGCAAAGTGGTGCGCATCTCCTTGAAAAGTAAATCCTAGCCGTTTAGGCCTAGGATCGTCTCTCATTTCGCGAGGCTAAGGATTGGTCTTCGTGTGCCTGGCGCTGCCTGGGAGGTCATATACCTTAATGTTCCTGGCCCTTTCAGGCCTACGAGCACGGTCATTTCCGCGCTCATTCGCAACCATTCTGTGAGTTCTACTCGTCGCAGGCGCTCCACTGCTACAGCTAGTGACACAAGGGGTTCACAGCCAGCCCTGGCTAACCCACCATCCCTTTCCTCCAGCGTAACCGTTTCCCGTAAGGCGAAACAGCCACGCGCTTCCATCGAGTATTTAGACTTACAGGAGGCAACACTTCTGAAGTTAGTCGTGAGGTCATCTTCCGTGGTTCATAAAGCTGCCCCCCGAAAGGAGGACAGCACTAAAGGAGCTACGGCTTCTACCCTCACACCCAGTGGTAGGCTTGTTGGCTCGAAGACGGTGGATCTTCCAAAAGAGGCACCCCTGCCTCCGAAGTCGCCCCGCCTGCATAAGGTTTCGAGACAGTGGGAGGAAAAGACTCGCATGGCGGGCCCAACCTCCACTGATAAGTCCTCGAAGGTAACAGCGACCTTAAGGCATTGTCCAGTCAACAGCGCCCGGATTTCTGCCTCCGGGAATCGCACGACCATTCTTGTGAAGGTCTTTTCTTCGAAGAGGGCCCCCACATCTACTCCAAGCTAGTCGTTGATGGCATATTCATTTAATGGAATTACCGCAGACTCCTGGCTAACTGTGGGGAGCTTCGGAAGCCCCGCTTTTCCCGTTTTTCCTTAGCTATCTCTTTGAAGGAGAACACGCTGGATGTGTGCCCCCTTCCCCCCATCCCGGGGTAGAAGTGTTATGCGATCAAACCACCGCGGGATGGGGGTCGGGCAGGAAGATGCGCCATTTACACATGGCATGATGTCTCCTTCTTTTTCTTAGTTTTGAATACCTCCTTTAAGACAGTTGTTGTGCAACTGCACCTGGATAAGAGGTATATTGTTATATCTACGTACATTCAACCGTCTGCCGACTTCGATGTGAGTGACTTCCACCAAGTCGTGGCACGGTTGTCTAGACCCTTTCTCTTGTTCGTAGATCTGAATGGTACAAACCCCCGCTGTGGAGACTACTCTATCAATGATAGAGGACAAGTCCTTGCCAAAATGATCGATGAGCTGGAAATAAGTCTCCTAAATGTGGATGAGTTTACACATCACTGCCCGAGAACCGCTTCATTTTCCTGTCTTGATCTATCCTTTTGCTCTCTGGATGCACAGCCTGATATTGGGTTGGAAGACTCGATGACCTCCATGTTAGTGATCACTTTCCCATTAAAATATAATTTTTAGGGTCACTACCGCCTGAGATCCCGCCCCGGCGGTGCTTGGCGCGGATGCAGTGGTCCACATTTCAGGAATTGACTGATATATCTGTCTCCTTCGAGGAGTTTAGGTCGGTGGATGAGGCCGTTCAGTTCTTCTTAGCCAACCTCACCGCCGTGGGCCAAACTACTATTCCTAGAACGTCTGGTCGTTTTGCACGCCGACCGCTTCCGTCCTGGTCATCCGAGTGTGAGGCATCTTTCAAACAGAAGCGTTCTGCCTACATGCGCTATAAGTGCCGCCCAAATGAGATCACTGAAGGTGAATATCGTCGAGCTAGGGCTAGGTTCCAGTATGTTTCGAAGCACGCCCTTCGCTCTTCTTGGCGGGCATACGTGTATTCACTTAACGGGAAGACCCCTCTACCAGAGGTGTGGAAGCGAGTCAAAAGGATTCAGGGAAAGTTCTTGCAGGACCCTCTTCCCGTTCTCCATGAGAATGAGACCGCAATCTCGGACCACTCGTCCTTGGCGAAGTCCTTTCACGACTGCTTTCTCCGCATTGAACTACAGGAATAATTCTCTTCCAGTATTCAATGCGCGTTGTGATGTCGCGAAAGACTGCCAACTAGACTTTACTTCCAGAGGCGGAGAACCTTTCAACAACTGGTTTACATTGAGTGAGTTGCGTTTCGCTCTCTCTTCGTGAGGAGACACCGTCCTTGGTCCGGACAATGTTTAGTACGCCATGCTTCGACTTCTGGGTAAGCGAGGCATGGCCTTTCTGTTAGATTTGTTCAGCAGGATTTGGATAGAGGGTATCCTCCCAGACTCCTGGCGAATCGCTTTTACCAAACCGGAGAGAGACCACTTTACCCCGGCCCGTTTCCGCCCAATTTTTCTAACCTATTGCGTGGGCAAGTTCATAGCGGAATTGGCAAATGTCAGATTAGCCTTTTTTCTTGGACAGCGGAGGCTACCTGTCGTCTACACAGTGCGGCTTCCGCAATTTCCACTCCACGTCGGATGCTCTGCTCCGATTGGAAAATGCCGTCTGCGAGGCCTTCCTTCGTAGACAGCACTAGACCACGGTGTTTTCCGAACTGGAGAAGGCCTATGATACTGCATGTCGATACGGTATCATGGAGACTCAACGAGATGGGGACGAGAGGACGCCTCCCAATCTTTATATCTGAATTTTTGAGAGATCGTCGATTCCGCGTACGGTGGGGTCAGCCCAATGGAGCAGGAAGAGGGTGTCCCTCAAGGAAGTGTTTTCAGTTCCACACTCTTTACCCTGAGCATCGACAGCATCAGCTCAGTGCTGCCGGAAGATGTTCTCGCTACGATCTACGTGGAAGACCTTTCGATCTCTTTTGGCGAAGCCCAAATGCAACCTATGGAGCGTCGACTCCAACAGCCATTGAACCACGTTTCTAGCTGTGCCGAAGCGCACAGGGTTTGGTTTTCCTTGGTCAAGACTAAGGGACTAGGGTGGTGCACTTCTGCCGCCATCCACGGCTCCACCCTAAATCAGAATTCTTTTCAAATGGGATTCGCCTGGAAATAGTCGACTCGCACCATTTCATTGGTCTTGTATTTGACCGACGCCTTACCTGGGAAAATCATATTCGCAGCCTTACTGTCTCTTTTACCGGCGTCATCTATATTCTTCGCTCCGTGACGATCAACGCCCGAGGCACTGATAGGGCTACTACCTTAAAATTTTACCGATTCTTTGTTCTTTCAAAATTCGACTGCAGATGCGAGATTTATCCATCTGCAACCGAGGGTGTATTGCGGAAAGTGGATTCGCTCCACCACACGAGCTTTTTCCTGTCGGCTGGTGCCTTCCACACGTCCCACAGTGAGAGCCTACTTGTCGATGCTGGGGAGATGACACTCGCTCTGCACCGTGCACAGTGCATTATTCGCCTCTACGCCTGAGCCCAGCGCCTTCTTTAGTTGCCAACAGCTCTCACTGCATCCGCAGATGATCTTGACGGTGCCTATGCCGCCGAGAGACGCCAGTCACACCATAAGCCCTTTGGGTTTAGGGCTAGGAAACTCCTTCGAGAGCTGGTTATAACTCTCGTTCATATGGCGCCCCTGATTCTGCCCAGGACAACACCCTGGAGGGTACAACCTTTAACTATTTGTCGCCACGCATCTGCCACCAAAGCTCCTACGGCGCGGGAGTATTGCATTCGGCCTTTTTAGAGCAGACTCCGAGTCACGCTGGAACTGTGCCAGTGTATACGAATGGTTCCAAGACGAAAGAGGGGGTCGGTTTCCACGCCGTATCCCCTCTGTTTGAAGTCATCTGGGCTCTGCAGGGCGCTAAGTCTGTCTTCACGGCCGAGCTGGTTGCAATACTCCGCTCGGTGTGGCAGATAACGGGACGCGCCCGCTTGGGAGACCGGATTGTGATTTATAGCGACTCAAAAAGCACCCTGAGTGCTCTCGGGCCATTGGAATCTGTGCATAACCTGGTTCGCGATATCTCTGACGCCACGGTTCTGGCAAACCGAGTGGATGTCGAGATTATCTTCTGCTGGGTTCCTGGACATGTTGGAATATGGTACGGATGAAGAAGCCAAAGAGTCCGCCATAATTAGGTGCGCAGACTAGCGTATTCTCTTCCTCACGCTGTCTACATGGTATGAATCAGGACATCCCTCCCGGCTGCTTGGCAAAGAAGATGGGAGACGGTCGAAGGGAACTTAAAGTTACTTGTCATTGTGCCGTAACTGTTCCCATGGACCTACCTACCCCCCCCCCCATTGCCACGATGGCTTCAGTTTGCTTTCTGTCGTCTCAGAATTAGACACACTCGCGGGACCCACTGCCATTTGATAGGGCGCTCCCCTGCGCTTTATTATGACGACTGTTTTTTAGCCTTTTTTCCTTTTAATCGTTGTTATTTGTTTGTTTTTTTTTTTGCTTTAGCCTAGTAGTAGGCCCTGGTGTGAGTACGGCGACTTTTGCTCGAGTAGTCAGTCGCCAGATGGGCTCCTAAAATAAAAAAAACAACAACCATGATGTCAATTATTAGTCGATGTAGATCATGAGTCTAAATGAATTTTCAATATTTCTTTCTGGCTTTTGTATCCACCGTCTTTTTTGTTTGTTCTTCAAGACAACAAACTGTCTGCTGGAGAGGAGAAATAATTCCATTAGCTTTTGAGTTCGACGAGTTTGCATATTAGAAATATACAGTCTTATGTACACTCTAGTTAAGTGTATACCTACATAGAAATTGTAACATATAAAAGTATAGGCAAGGATCAATGAATATGTAGATAGAAATTGCATGATATGAAGGTACACACGGAGATAAGTGTGTACATGATCGATATAAACGTATTAAATGCATGAAATACAGTCCCAATGTTAAGTTGTTATAGACCTTATAAGCTGTCAGACTGGTCTTGAGTGGACCCTAAGGTATTTGCTGGTCCTAGTTTTGTAGTTCTTCTTCTTCAACATCATCATCATCTTCATTTTCTTCTTTTTCTTATTCTTCCCCTTTCTTTTTTTCTTCTTCTTCTTTTGTAGTAAGTGATCTAAATAGGCATGCAATTTAACTCTTTAAATGGACAAGTGATTTAACCATATCACATGTATAGCTAAAAAACGGTGTAGCTAAAAAATGAGAAAATTTTGAAAAAGTTAATAAATTTTCGTAATTTAATTTAAAAATCTACATTCATATATGCTATATTTATTACACACCAAGTAAAATATTTCAATCCTTGTTACGTTTAGTGTTGAAGATTAGGGCTTAAATTTCATAAAAACCATAAATCCAGTATATCAAATTATTAGAATATATAATAAGATCAATCCAAAAGGGATGTCGAATACAGAAATGCCTGAATTCTGAAAAGTTTGCTCAGTTATACACACAATACTTGGTCGAGGCTCGTTTACCACAAAATTACTGCATTCATGCGGCATGGCATAGATGCGATTAAGTTGAGGCACTGTTGAGGTGATATTGAGTGAGGCGTAGGTTTCTTTGATATTTGACTTCAGCTTATCTGTATTTTGGGGTCGAGTGTTTCTCATCTTCTTCTTCACAATATCCCATAAATTCTCTCTAGGGTTCAGGTGAGGAGACTTGGCTGGCTAATCAAGCAAACCCTTTGTTATTAGTTTTGTCACTGTGGGCAATTGTTAAGTTCTGCTGGAAAAGGAAATCGGCATCTCCATAGAGTTTGTCAAGAGATGGAAGTAATAAGTGCTCTAAAAGCTCTTGGTAGAGGGCAACATTGACTTTGGACTTGATAAATCCCAATGGACCAACACCAGAAGATGGTGGAAACTTCTCAGTGGACTTCAGACATCTTGGACTCTGTGTGTCTCCACTCTCCTTTCAGACCCTACGACATTGATATCCAAGGTTGGATATCAAAGATATCGAGCAACCATTCTTTAAAGAATGATTGTTGGACTGTCTAAAATACAACCCCAATACAAGTGAGGTATTATTGGTTGTTACACTGCCCAACCTTCATCCCTTTAAAGGTATTGCTCGTTCTCCAAACCTTTATGGGTCCTTCTCCCCCCCCAGATTTTGACACAAACCTGGGCATCACCTTAGCTCTCTCTCTCTCTCTCTCTCTCTCTCTCTCTCTCTCTCTCTCTCTCTCTCTCTCTCTCTCTCTCTCTCCATCGTTGCCCTTGTTACTCGTGTACGTCTTCCTCTTGCCTCTAAAATCTTCATCTGTCCCCTGAGGAAGCGGGCCTCCCTCCGTCGACTGAGCCTTTGTAGTTTGTTTTGTTTGACGTTTTTTTCTTGCCCTTGTTTGTTAATTTATTTGTTTAGTAAAATAAGCTTAAAATAGGCTAGTGTATAATTTCTGCGGTTTCCCCCTTCCTAGCGGCCCTTTAAAAGTTGAAAAAAATAATTTAAAATCTTCGCTCACACTTTCATTACCATATTTTCATTGCTTTCCCTCCCTTGCCGCAAATCCTTTCTTGCGGGACCCCCTCTCCTTCCACTTTCAGACTCCTTCAACTTTTTCAAAACTTTGAAAACCGTGTTTTTCTCCACCAGGGACATATTTTCTCGTCTGACGCCGTTGTTCCGAGAACTTCACTGACTCCCCAGCGCGTCCCATACCATATTTAATGCTCTCTTTACATGGCTTAAATAACGCTGCCCACATACATATTCTTCAATGAAACTCTCCCGACCATTGAGAGCCTTAGGTTACATCTCTGCTACTCTTTGGCTCTATCTCGGGGTCGTCTGGGTTGCATGAGGCACGCACCTTCTCAATCTGTGCTTCTAAGACGTGGAATAAACTGCCGGGCGTTATACCATACTTTCTGTTTCGGTGCCTTCAAGAGCACAATGGAGGCCCACTCCTAACCCGACACCAGCGCAATGGAGGCCCCTTCCTCATCCAAGATCAGCGCTATACAAGGGGCAAAAGCTCTAGTTAACACCATATAAATGTATTCTTATTACTCACACTTTCTCTTTGCTCTACCCATTGTCCCTTCATTAAAAATATTCCATCACAGGTTCTTAGACTCCCTTGTACTATAATTCATTACTTTTCTTCTTCTGTACGTCCTCGTCCTCCTGCCTGCCCCACCTTCTGCCTCCATTCATCTCTCCACTTATTCACGCGATAACACCGTCGCATTGCCAACCGAGCCTCGCTTCCTCTCCATAACGGATCACTGAGACCATAAAGATGGCTATTGAGACGATTCTCTCCCATTGTATATTAAACAACCACCAATAATGGAAACTAGGGTCTCGGAAGCCGCGGTGTCTTCAAAGCAGGAGATGTACAAAAACCTAAAATATGATTGCGCCGTTGCCTTTACAAAACATCAACAAAAGACTAAGAAACCAAACAAAACGCTAAATTTATTATCCTCTTTCGAAACACGACACAAAGAACTCTTTTAAAAAGGTGGCACACGCTATTATTTGGCCTGTTGCTGTACCTAACCCAATACTATTTAATGTTATTAAATATTATTCGATTCAGTTTGCAAGTTAGGCCTCGCTTTCGCGTACCCAATCTGGCTGAGACGGGAATTTAAGAACGATTTGTTGCCTTTTCATTACTATTATTATTGTTATTTATGTCATCAAATATGATGAGATTTAATTAATTTCTGTTATTATTATTACTTACGCGGTATTAGTAAGACTGGTTAAGTGAATTACAGAGGACGACTTCCTAAAATATGTATAATTTCTTAGGATCGGAACACGACATAAATAATCATTATTAGGATATTACTTAAATGGGAAAGAGAAGTCGGGCATCGTCTCAAAGTGGTCTGAAAGTTTATTGAGAAAGTGGTGACGTTGGTTGAAATGAACATTGCAAAAACGAGGAAACACGACGAATAGAGGATTAAACGTAAAAAAATAAAAGAGAAAAGTTAATGTGGTTTAAGCTTGACTATTACCCAAAACTATCTCCAAATATTGATATTAAAATAAAACAGAGGTGCATAATCTAATGAGAGAATGCTCAAAATAAAAAAAAAATGAGGGTAGCAAACAGTTTAAAAGGATAACAAATATTAGGGTCTGTAGGGCACATTACCACCACCTACGAATATTAATGAACGAAGGAAATAAAAGATACGAACTAACGATTCCTGCCAAAGACAAAACAAAAACACATGGAAGTAAAACAAACAAAAAACAAAATATAGTTAACAAATAAAAAGAAACCTATCTAAAAAGAAAGGAAAGAAACAACAAAACAAATCCAACTAACAAAAACAAAAGAACAACCAAAGTAAATAAAACCAATCCAGCAAATAAAAACAAAAAAACAACAAAACAAAGTAAATAAAAACAAATGAAAATAAAACCTATCCAGCAAACAAAAAAACAAATAAAAACAAATGAAAATAAAACCTATCCAGCAAACAAAAAACAAATAAAAACAAATGAAAATAAAATCTATCCAGCAAACAAAACCAAATTAAAAACAAAAAAACAAATGAAAATAAACATATCCAACAAAAAACAAAATAATAGACAACAACAAATGAAAATAAAACGTATCTAACAAACAAAAGCAGCAGAAACAACAAAAACAAGTATTCAGGATGGAGGCCATGAACTAAATTGTAGCCTTCCTTCTTGTCCTCGATCTGTTCTTCTCTTGTCTGTCTACCCCTTCATTGTCTACCTACACCTGGACGATTATGTCACCCCCCTAAATGGCGCCATTTTCTTGTCGTTGTGGAGTACCCCTGCACCTCTGCCCCCCCCCTTTACCCCCTATACATCAAGTTCAAACCGGACTATTGTGAAGAAACGACTCTAAAAAAATGACAACGCCATACATAAGAGTCCCGTATATGTATACAGGATATATGGGTATGTACTGAGAAGAGAGATATGACGAAAAATGTAGGAGTATACACAAATTGTGTAAGCAAATGTTGCTCATGATAAGTGTACATGACCAAATATCTGGCCGGTTCTATAGGCAATGGGTCCTCTACGTATACAGTTAATATCTGTAACTCATCTTTGGCCACGTCTCCGGGTGCTAAATATGGACACGGTGATATATATATATATATATATATATATATATATATATATATATATATATATATATATATATATATATATATATATATATATATATATGTGTGTGTGTGTGTGTGTGTGTGTGTGTGTCTGTTTCTTCACAAACGCACAGGAATAAATGCACGTAAGGAGAGGATAGATATCAGATAGCTGAAATGTGTGATCATGGGTGTTTCTACCATTTTTACAAAGGGGGATGCGTGAATTTACATGAAGGAATCACCCTTAGATAGATAGACATCGGTCGTCCTCTTCTGCAGAGGAGACAAACGCAAACAACCAAATTTAGAAGGCTTTGGAAGCCAATTAAGGAAAGCAGATCTGAAGAGTTCTCTCCCTGAGAAATTTGTGTGCTTCCGTCGAAAGCCCCGAATCCAGCCAACCGTATAGAAACTAAGAAACAATGAAGCGTCTTAGTTGTTATTTGTTTATTGACTCTTCTACGTCTTCTTTGTATAGATACGACCGAAACGTTGGTTTAAATTGACGGCACTGTGAAAGAGCTCCGAGCAATGTATGAAGGATTTTGAAAATCCCGGGAAATATACATCAAAAACAAAGACTTGAGAACATTTATTAAAGGCATATGTAACAGTCCTATTAATAAAATGAACAGGAAGAGAATACAAATATAAGATAGTAGGGATGGTATTTTTAATTGGTGAGAGAAGGTATAAATATCTAACAATTAATTAATATTTCTATCTATCTATCTAGGATTAGAGCAACGACTTCCAAGATGATGAGAATGTCATCAACATAAGTGATATTTTTAGAAGCCGCTTGCAACCGTACTTAGACACTTCCTAGGAGCATAGTCTCTTACGCAGGAGCTTGGGACCTTCTTTTATGGATGGGGACAGGAGGGAATGGATTAAGTGACCGAAGCTTACTCCCAAAACGGGACAAATACCTGACTGTTTCAAGGACTCATGGTCTGAGCAAAAAATGAAGCATTACCTTTTTCATCGCAAGGGAAAGATATATTGACGAAAGGGGACAGGCTTTCGGGGGCGTAATATATCCTTAGTTTACTTCTTTCTCCTGCCATAGAATGATAAGGCATGGTTGTAAGGTAAATTAGTAGAATATTCATGACAAAATTCACCGAGTAGATTAAGTTGATTTTTACATGGAATCCATAGCGATTTGCCTCATTATCATGAAGCGAACCGCAAGGATAGGTTCAGATTATAGACCTGCTGGTCTCTTTTTGTCTTCTGATTCTAGTATTAAATCCTGTTAATGACCTTTGTAACACATGACCTGCGATGGACATCACAAACCTTACACAAATATTTCACATGCTGAGATGTCTTCCTCCCAACAAGGAAGGAATTGAACTGGGCGTGAACTCTTCGTGTGACCACTTTGCATCCCACTTCAGTTAACGTGTTTAAAAGAGAAGTTGAACAGACCTTCACTGATGAGGCTTCAATAGAAGGAGCTACAGTTATATTTCCTGTGCCTTGCGAAATTAACATTGCTCTTATTAGCTCGAATCAATCAAAAGATTTAATCGAATCAATAAAAATAATTTTAAGTTCTAGGTTTCAATTCGCGTAACTTTGAATATAAATCTAAAGACATAATTTTATCTTTGTATAACTCGTTTGTCTCTCCACATCTGGAGTATGCGATTGGCTCATGGTCTCCGTTTCTTGTGAAAGATATAGAAAGATTTGAGAGTATAGCTTGGGGAACTAAGATAATTCAAGGACTCCGTCATAAATCATAGGAAGATAGATTAAAAGACTTAGGTTTGTTATCTCTAAAAAACGCGTAGATTGCTAGTTGAACTGATCCAGGTTTTTGAGGCTAAAAGGTTTTGATAATGTTACACCAGACCAATTTTTGCCTCGAATAACGAAGGTGTTACTAGAATAATGCCTTTAAGATGCTTCATCCTATGCCAATACGAAAATAACAAGAAATTTATTTTCATATATGGTAATAACTGCTTGGAATACCTTGCCTGCTACACTAATATCTAGTAGTTCAGTAAACATGTTCAAGAATAATCTGGATAATACTTTGCAAATAATAACGTTAAAAACATAAGTGTGTATATCCGGGCGGGGAGTGGAGCTGTTGTGAGAGAGGGAGGTTAATCTTCATGCACATGGGCTGTCCTCGTGTGGACCCGAGGGTCTTTGCTAGTTTCATGTACTGTAATTTCATTATCATTATCGGGAGACCTCGCGCACGATGCTAGGGACGAATGATGCAAGTTAACTATCTACGGATTATTCAAAAAGATTTGGGGGAGAGAACCTCGTTGGTTTGGGCATTTAAAAATCTTAGTAAGAATATTAGGTCACATTTAAATATAAAAAGATTGATGATAACGAAGATTACTCAACATTCAAGGGACACGAGTGGGATAGTCATGCAGTGCATCGGCTAAGCCAAGTATTATTTACTGAGGCTTAACCAGTGAAAATGAATCAACCAAGCTTAATCAGTATCAACTGGGGGGAATATCGGTATTTAAAAATTAAACGGTGTTGAATATTACCGGTACCAACATACCAATACCGGTATTTAACAATATATTAAACTTCTTATATTTTCTGCAAAACCAATACATTTAAACCATATATATATGCAGGAAAGAAACTACAGTGTTAAGATCAATTTATTTGCGAAACCAGGTTTCGACGGAGACCCCCATCATCTTCAATCGCTGGTGAGCTATTTACAATTTGGAATGTAATTAGAGGGGGCGATATGGGAAAGCAGCGGCATTTTTGAGAAAGGGAAGTATAAATCTCCTGCTTATCAAGGGATTAGTGTTGAATTGACCATCGTAAGTAGTAAAATTTGTAATTTCCCTTATAAAAGCTGATTTTATTAGACGCCTAAGTATATAACTGTGAGAATAATAAATTATTTTCGCATTACATTGGCCTGCGTTTCAAAACATTTTTTCAAAGTTCAAGGGTTTTACAACTGATTTAGGATACTTTTTGCGTACTGAATTCAAAAATATCATTCATTTTCTTTGGTCAGGTCTGGTTTCTAAGATACACCCGATTTTTAATACAGTATATTTTTCCCAAATGGTACTATCATCCAAGCGTATATGGGCTTTGTTTTTGCCACAGCTAGTCATGGGTTACCTTAAATAACCTGTTATTCTTTCTCTTTTCAGGTCTAGTTGTGCAGTACGATGGATCAGAAGTGTAAGAACCATCCTAACAAATTTTTTTTCATCTGCGGACACGTGGTTCTTCCAGAACATCAAGCGAAAATCACGGATTTTGTGAAGAAGGCTTATTACGCTTATTTTGAAGTCAAACTAGGGAACCAGGATAAGGCATTTGCTCCCCATATCTGCTGCAAAACATGTGTGGAGAAGTTACGGGATTGGAGGAATAGAAAAAGAAAGAGTATGTCATTTAGGGGCCCAATGGTGTGGAGGAAAGGGAAAGATCACGTTACCGACTGCTACTTATGCATGACAAATTTAAAAGGCATCAATCGCAAGAACAAGCGCCATGTTCAATACCCTGATGTTCCTTCTACCATAAAGGCAATCCCCCATGGACCAGATGTTCTTGTTCCTGAGCCGGATGTCATCATGGAATCTAGTTCTGATTCCGAATCTACTGACATCACTGATACAGGTGAGTGTGGTGCATACGAGCCAGAAGAGAACGACCTATCGGTGCCATTAACCCAAGCCGAACTCAACAACTTGACACGAGACCTAAACCTATCTAAGGAGTCTGCCCAGCTGCTGGGTTCTCGTCTTCGAGAGAAACATCTAATTGCCCCAGGAACAACGTTCTATTAGTATCGGGAACGCGAGAGCGAATTCAGAAAATCTTTTATGTTCGATGAAGCGTCTTCACTGATCTACTGTAACAATATTGCTGAACTGATGAAATTAATAGGTATGAAGTATGTTGCCATGGAATGGAGACTTTTTATTGCCTTGTCTAACAAGAGTCTCAAGGCAGTTCTTCTGAATAACGGAAATAAGGTTTCATCAATCCCTGTTGGACACTCGGCTGAAATGAAAGAATCCCACAACAGCATGGAATGTCTGTTGTCTGCTCTCAATTACCAGGATCATAAATGGTTGATTTGTGGAGATCTTAAAGTTGTTGGACTCATCCTAGGACTCCAAGGTGGTTACACAAAGTATCCATGTTTTTTGTGCTTGTGGGATAGTCTGGCTGACGACCAGCATTATGTTAGACAAGAGTGGCCATCAAGACAAGGATTAGAACCCGGGTCACACAATGTTCTGTCCCACCCTCTGGTTGAACCAAGCAAGGTGTTACTTCCACCCCTACACACCAAACTCGGCCTAATGAAGAACTTTGTAAAAGCACTGGACAGGAAAAGTGGAGAATTTGCCTTCCTCCAACACAAGTTCAAACGAATCAGCATGGAGAAGCTTAAGGCAGGTATATTTGATGGTCCTCAGATAAGAGAACTCATAAAAGACTCTAGTTTTGATTATTCATTAAATCCTACTGAACTCTCTGCCTGGCTGTCCCTTAAGTTAGTCATTGCAAACTTCCTTGGTAACCACACAAGTCCTCAGTACCAGAAGATGGTTGAGGACTTAATGGAGAATTTTCGCAAACTTGGTGAGCGTATGTCAGTGAAAATGCACTTTCCTCGGTCCCATCTGGACTATTTTCCAGAAAATTGCGGAGATTTCAGTGAAGAACAGGGTGAGCGCTTTCACCAAGACACCCGTGTCATGTAGGAACGCTTAAAGGCTAATCGGATGTGAACTTTCTGGCTGACTACTGTTGGTGCCTTAAGAGGGATGTGGTGTCTGTTCGGCACAACCGGAGATCACTGAAGAAACCATTCATTCATGAGTAGCTTATTTTGTGCATTGTACTATTCATGCTATCTATTAAAAATATTTTGTGAACCTTCTGTGAGTAAATCGGTCCAATATTTGCTATTATGTGTTTCATTCACAAAAAATATTTGGAAATATAGGAGTTTTTGGTATGTGCTAAAATTTCAAAAAGCTTACCTGGTTGGGTAAAATAAGCATGACTTTCCCGATTCAGTCGAAAAAAATGAACTAAAATCAGGTATTATAAATTTGACCTTGAAAACAACGCAGACCAGTGTTATCGATGTCAATTGAATGGTTTTCATTTGAGATGTGGAGAAACAAACTAGAAGAAAGACTACCATGGCGTATGTCGAATTTATGTTCCTTCATTCTCTTGGAGAATTTGCTGCTTTCGCCAATGTATACTTGATTGCAAGTTTTGCCTTGGAATATAATAAACCCCCTGTTTTCTTATTGGTGGATCTATTTTTTGATAGACTATTTAGGATCATTTTTTGGTATTGAAAGGCAACATTAATGTTGTTGACACGTACCAACTTTTTAAAATTAATTAATTGGGGCGAGTATAAGAATGTAATACAATAATTATTACATAATTTTTTCTTAGGATTAACTGGTGAGTAAAAGTTGGTTCTTGCTTTATAAGGACATTTTTCTATGAACCAAAGTGGATACTACATCTCTAGAATGTTTATATGATTGTGTTAATTTCATACTGCAGGAAACAAGGATCACATATGTGATATGCTCTCAGGAACAGGGAAGAAACTATGGACCTTTTAACTAATTCTAAATAAATTCTTAACCATCAAAAATTTAGTCAAGTGTGTAATACTGACTTAACTAATGTCGACTCGCAGTCACAAGTCATTCGACTCAATTGAAAGAAAATTTCAGAATGTTTCATTGAAATCCGTAATAAATTTGTGTAAATCTGCTCATTTCGACACCAGCTCGAAAGAAACTTGCAAAAAAATCCGAAAAATCTTTTCTTTCTAAGGACCTTTTTTAAAAATAAATTGACTGACTTTCTAATGAATTTTTTTTTAAGTTATGAGGGTTTTTTTTAATTTGAATATTTTTTAAAGAAATTTTATTCTTTATATATGGAAAATATTATTTAAGGAGATACTTTATTTTTCTTTGCCTTGATGGTTTTAATTGATATTTCAATTTGTCTTTTGTATTAAAATTACATTTATTATAATTATTTTTAAGCAATACCGGTATTGGTAAAGAATTTGTATTAATACCGGTATTGTTACATCCCTAGTCTCAAGCAGACTCAACCAAACTCACGCAGACACCCAATCAAGCCTCAATCAAGTTGTCAATCTTACATGTCACTGAGAATCAATTAGACACAGCCATGGTCAACCAGAATAAACCAAATACAACTAAGCTTAACCACTCAACTAAGTTCAACCATGCTGGACCACTCAACCAGACAGAACCACACTCAATGAGACACACCAAGCCTCAATCAAGCTGACAATCACACTTGACTCAATTAAACATAACCAAGATCAACCAGACTAAAGCAGACACAACCAAACTTAACCACTCAACTAATTTCAGCAAGGCTGAACCACTCAACCAGACAGAACTCCACTAAATCAGGCAGAATTGAACTTTAGAGAAATCCCATTTGCTTATTATATTACTTCCAAATTATGTCTATTAAATTGCCATGTGACGACGACGGAGCAGAAAGGAATCACACAGTGACCCCTAACACCCCCCCCCCCTTCAACCCCGAATGCAGCTCTGGGAGGAGGACTCAAATTGCGATTGAAGTCATCAGGATCGAGACACGTCTTGCATAGTCGCACTGATCAAATCGAGGCGAGAGAACAAGGGATCATTTAGCGCGCCTTAATTACACGATATTTAAAAACTCACTCCCTTTACCGGGTTCTATCACATCCAGTCCATACGAATGTAAAAGTTCTCTCTCTTTCTTACACACGCACATACACATACAATGTTTTTTTTATTTCACTACCTCATTATTATTGTCGATTCTTTCAAATCCTTTTTGATTCCGAAAATTCGGTTTGTTGTTCTTTTTGCTTTTGTAGAAACCGAATTTCTCCATTGATCCTTCGCTCGGAGCAAAGACCACCCACAAAGACTGTTAACAAACGTTACAAACAAAGACTCCCTTTATTCGCCCAATCGTTGGGATAATTTGGAAAACAAAGAAACATCTCGAGGCGCAAAAAGGCGGCTTCTAACATTGGTAACTCCCCCCCTCCCTTAAATTGTTTTGATTGCGAGGGTTTTAAGCTATGGCCCGGCATTGCTTCCCTTTTGAGGTCTAAAGGTGCATATTTAGACCCCCCTCCCCCAACTGGAACCCTTCTTTTTAAGTTTGAGTGAACGGAATGTAGCAGGAAGCTGCATGAGAGTATACTGGTGCCAAGGTTGGTGTAGGGAAGAGAGACTGTTATGGCAGAACGAAAGATCTCGAGTGAGAGCAGTGCAAATGGATAACTTGGCAGGGATGTTTGCTGTGCGAAAGGAAAAAAATGGGAAAGAGATGCTTATGGTGTGGTGGAGGGAGTAAATGGTGCGAGTGAAAGTGTTCTGTTGTGGTATGGGCACGAGAGGAATAGATAGAAATAGCCTGATGAAAAAATGATACGGGAGTAAGTGTGTGGGTGTTATGAGGTGTGGGAGATCACCCAAAAGGTGGTTTGATCGTGTGAATGAGTGAGAGAGATAGGGCTGAAAGAGGAGGAAGTTGATGCTAGGTGTGCATGGATGTGGGGGCTTGTGCTGGGGCCGTTTGCCCCAGTCACGAAACCCGGACGAGATCATAATATGAGGCAAGGCTCAACTGCACTTCAGAAGGGAATGACTCAAACGTGAAAATATCCAAACAATTCCAACCTCGAAATTTAATCACTTGGGGGAAAGTGAATCCGGAAATTGACGAGCTCGATGCAATTTCCACTGAATAAAGTTCAATCCAATCGGAAAGATGAAACATAACTTGGATTCCGATTAAATTAATCGTTTCCATAAAATAAAAATATGAATTTTGACTTGTGATTTTAGGGTTTTAGATATTTTAGTGTAATTTCCAAAACTACCATTGGGAAATTATCACCAGGGGGCACTGATGGAATTCCATTCCACTAGTTTTGTCTAGATTGGATTAGAAACAAATTAGGACGCTGTTGGATTAGCAACAAACAAAGCCGACATGAATCGGGACTCCATCCAGCGACTAACATCACCGGATGTGGCTTAACTCCTGTCAACATGTCAAAGAGCATTTTTCTTCTCTCTGAGGTGTCAACCAACATCTTCAACAACTCTCTGGTTTGTTGCCATAGTACAATTTTGGTGCAGCATAATTTTTGCCATAACAAAATCGTGGCACAGCGCAATTTTGCCACATAACTTTGTCTACGGGTTAATTGATAGTAATACATAATTTTGGTGCAACATAATTCTTGCCAATGGATTTTGTGGCAAAACACAGTATTTTCCACACATATTTTTGGTCCAGAGTAATTTAAACCACTGGACAATTTGTGTAGAACGCCATTCTTTTATTAAAATTTTGCTACAGACAAAATATGCGACAATACAATTCTGGTTCAGCACACTTTTGCCACAATGGAATTTTGGACTAGCATAATTTGTCCTAGTTCCATTTTACCACAACACATGTAAAACATAATGTTTGCCACAATTGATCTTAACACAAATCGATTTTTCCTGCAAAAATGCCGCTCGTCTAGTTCAATCCAATGCTCTCCAGCTGCTCTCTGCCGTTCGTCTAGGCTCCTATAACGTTGTCTAGTGTTATCTGCTGTTCGTCTAGTTTCGTCTATTGTTGTATAGTGTTCTCTTCTGTTCGTCTAGTTTCCTCTATTGTTCTCTAGTGCTCTCTTTGCAGTTCATCTAGGTTCCTTCAATGTTGTCTGGAGTTCTCTGTTGTTCGTCTAGTTTCCTCTATTGTCGTATAGTGTTTTCTGCTGGTCATCTAGTTTCCTCTATCGTTCTCTAGTGCTCTCTTTGCAGCTCATTTAGGTTTCTCTATTGTTGTCTAGTGTTCTCTTTTGTTCGTCTAGTTTCCTCTATTGTTGTATAGTTTCTTTTCTGTTCATCTAGTTTGCTCTATTGTTGTCTAGTGCTTTCTTTGCAGTTCGTCTAGTTTCCTCTAATGTTATCTAGTGTTATCTGTTGTTCTTTTAGTTTTTCCAGTGTACTTTAATGACGGTGAGCTCCCAGGCTCATTACTTCCATCAGCCTACATCGCAGAACATGCTTTTCCTTACTCGGGGATGGACAAGCCCCTGCCAAGCGTAATAGAGAGGTATGTTCGGGAGAAGAGGCGGGCTAGAAGTATCCCTGGGTTTAGGGAACAGATTGCCAACGTTGAGGATATTACCTATGTCCACCATTATGGTTAGGTAAAAAAAATTCTGAGGACAAAATGGAACCTCATTTTCCGCAGCAAATAAAGAGAAGGGAAGGAGAAGGAATTATACAATTAAAAAATGGTCAAATTCTCTGCTGTAAAGGTAGAGCCACAAACTATTGTCTCGGAATTCCTTTTACACCGAGACAATGTTCCATTCATAACCCAAATTATATTAATATAGATTAATCAAAGTAGTAATTCCAATATGAATTAAGAATTTCATATAAATAATCCAGTCGTAAGCACTTAAACAACTGTCAGAGAGTGAGAAATTCGACACATGCCTCAGGACATAGGCATAAGAAAATCAGTGTAAGACAAAAGGTCATTTCAAATGTGCATCTCTGACAAATAACAACGACACTAGGTCATCTCAAATGTGCAACTCTGACAAATAAGAAAGACACTACGTCATCTCAAATGTGCAACTCTGACAAATAAGAAAGACAGTACGTTATCTCAAATGGGCAACTCTGACAAATAAAAACGACACTAGGTGATCACAAATGTGAAACTCTGACAAATAACAAGACACTAGGACATCTCAATGTGCAGCTCTGACAAATAACAATAACAAAAGGTCATTTTAAATGTGCGACGCTGACAAATAACAACGACACTAGATAATCTCAAATGTGCAACTCTGAAAAATATTAATGAGACTATATCATATCAAACGTGCAACTCTGACAAATAACAACAACACTAGGTCATCTAAAATGTGCAACTCTGACTAATAATATTGACACTAGATCATCTAAAATGTGCAACTCTGACTAATAACAACGAGACTAGGTCATCTCAGATGTACAAATGTGACAAGTAACAACGACAAAAGGTCATTTAAAATTGGAAACTTTGACAAATAAAAACGACACTGGTTCATCTCAAATGTGCAACTCTGACAAATAAAAACGACACTAGGTCATCTCAAATGTGCAACTCTGACAAATAACAACTATATTAGTTCCTTTCAAATGTGCAACTCTGAAAAATAACAACGACACTAGATCATCTCAAATGTGCAACTCTGATAAATAACAACGACACTAGATCATCTCAAATGTGCAACTCTGACAAATAACAACGACACTAGATAATCTCAAATGTGCAACGCTGGCAAATATGAATAAGACTAGGTTATCTCAAATGTGGAACTCTTACAAATAACAACGACACTAGGTCATCTCAAATGTGCATCCCTGACAAATAACAACGACAAAAGGTCAATTTCAAATGTGCAACTCTGACAAATAACAACGACATTAAGTCATCGCAAATGTGCAACTCTTAAAGATATCAATGAGACTAGATCATCTCAAATGTGCAACGCTGGCAAATATGAATGTGATAGAACGGGTTGAAGCTGCGTTAATTTCAACTCCTATCCCATATTATTTAAAACCACGATGCTGCCCACGTGCATCTTCGATTCGAGGCTTGGAGTCTTATCACAGCTACCGGATGTCAATGTTTAAACAAGGAGGTTATCGTCCCCCCGTTCGCCCCATACGCCGACCTCGCCAGATTGAGTTAGGCTTATGAGCAGATAAGGCATTGTTCTCCGGCCCGGCTGTGCGTTCCCTCCAAGCTTCCACTCCATTTTCCCCCACGCCAAGGAGATGTCCTGGCTATTTATATGGAAACTTTACCACTAAGATCAGATTGGAGATCCAGATTTTCGTCGCGAAACATCACCACGACCCTCTCTCCCTTTGTGCGCCAAGGGACCTCGACCTCGAGATTCACCATCACTTGTCCAGAAGGAGGACAATATTCCTTGAGTGCCAAAGGTTCGAGCCTTTCCGACGCCAAGTCCCCAAGGCTTCCCCCCCTGTTGTTCAAAGGAGAACAGCATTAGAACAGCCATTGTTCGTTTTGAGCCCTTCGCCAAGAAACGGTTCTCATCCCCCCCCCTGTTGTTCAAGGAGAACAGCATTAGAACAGCCATTGTTCGTTTTGAGCCCTTCGCCAAGAAACGGTTCTCACCCCCCCCTGTTGTTCAGAGGAGAACAACATTAGAACAGCCATTGTTCTTGAGCCCGTAGACAAGAGACGGTTCTCATCCCCCCCTTTGTTCAGAAGAGAACAACCTAGAACAGCCATTGTTCGTTTTGAGCCCTTCGCCAAGAAACGGTTCTCACCCCCCCTGTTGTTCAAAGGAGAACAGCCATTGTTCTTGAGCCCGTAGACAAGAGACGGTTCTCATCCCCCCTTTGTTCAGAAGAGAACAACCTAGAACAGCCATTGTTCTTCAAGCCGTTCGTCGAGAAACGGTTCTCCTTCCCAAGACGCCTCGTCAGGATCCTTTTATTCCCCCCCTTCGGCTGGAACTCGCCAGCGGACCGAAACTCCTTTGCGCCACCTTCCACTGCACCACTAGTGCAAAAGTTACGTAAGCCAAACGTCACCTTTGAGTACTTAACCCTTTTGTCAATTCTATCCTGTGCTTTAAATGGTTTATCGAACCATCCCATCTCTTTAACTCGATATTTGTTTTACCTTTTTTTTTAAATCCTTTAAATCCTCGGATTAGCCGAGCCCCCACGACCCTTTCAATTCTCTGTTTATGTCAATATTTTCCTTCTTGTGTTTGTTGGTAGTTATTATTAATAAAACTCTATTTTATTAATGATAGCAATATTATTATCCTTGAGCTCAGTTCCACTTCTTAAGCATATCGAAGATACATAATATCGGCCGCCAGACAGTAACGCACTCTAAAGATAATTAAGGAAGTTCCCTCAACGAATAGTGTTATATATGGTATCGTCGGGAGTCATTCTACGACAATGAATGACACTAGATTATCTCAAATGTGAAACTATGATAAATAACAGCGACACTAGGTCATCTTACATTGTACAACTCTGACAAATAACAACGACATTAGGTCATCTTACATGTACAACTCTGACAAATAACAACGATATTAGTTCATCGCAACTGTGTAACTCTGACAAATAACAACGACATTAGTTCATCGCATCTGTGTAACTCTGACAAATAACAACGACTCTATGTCATCTAAAATTTGCAATTCTGACTAATAACAACGACACTAGGTCATCTCAAATGTGCAACTCTATCAAATAGCAATGACATCACGTCATCTCAAATGTGCAACTCTGACAAATAACAACGACTCTAGGTCATCACAAATGTTTAACTCTGACAAATAACAGTGGCACCCAGTCATCTCAAATGCGCAACTCCGAAGCACTTTAAAGGGCAATCAAATCGCAATTTGGATATTCTTGAAGTATCCTTCAGAACGATCAATTGGCGATTCGTATTTTCTCGAGGCAAACAATAGAACAATCAGATCGCATGTTCTTGAGACATCTTGACCGATTATCAAAGGGCATCTTATGTTCCATGCGTTTTAAGATCGTTCCATCACAACAAATATAACAAATTACTTTGACTTTCGTTTTGGATGGATATGAACTTGAACAGCAAATCCTGATCGATGTCTTTCCCTTCGTGGCTTAAGGGTAAAGGGTCGCCCTAATTTGCGAGATTTCGCTTCTACGCTTCGGATTAAGATCGAAGTGGTTTCCAGTACATGTGCCCGTGGAAGTACCCAAACAGCTTCGTACTCGTGCCCAATGACCTCTGGGTCTCTGTCCAGCAGTTGGATCAAACTGACAGTTTTGAAGTCGGGTATACGAGATTGATCCGGTTACAAATTCATTTGAAACAAGGATTCGGAGACTAGTTTCGATAAACATTCAAAACTATTCTGCTAATGCAAGTTTACAGTAACTCAAGTCGCTGCAATCGCCAATGCGTGGAAGGCTTCAAATTAATTCACTCCAACATCCAAATTATCCAC
Source organism: Ceratothoa steindachneri (assembly GCA_963969495.1). Lineage (NCBI taxonomy): Eukaryota > Metazoa > Arthropoda > Malacostraca > Isopoda > Cymothoidae > Ceratothoa > Ceratothoa steindachneri. The sequence continues at coordinate 220,326,591 of OZ018320.1, forward strand.
TCCTTGAGGGAGAATACAACGCTTGTACAGCATGGCAACCTGGGGAGATCACGATGGTGCCCATGTCCACCTGGGTTCGAATCCTGCAAGGGTGCTGCCAAGAGTCACCCACAAGGGTGTAGCTTAGGGGGCAAAAGTGTTTGTGGGGGGAGAGGGGGTATTTTGTGAAGAACTTTATAATCGCTCGGATGCTCGTAATATCCGCCATAACAAAGATGATAAACTGGGCGGGGAAAGGGGTGGGGGAGGTACGTACACAAATGCGCGAAATAAAAAAGAAACGTCGTCAGGATGAGTCTAAAGCAGCATACGTACATACATATACATACGAGTACATCCATTTCATGGTCGTTCTTTCGCACAAGGCCCCTCCTACCTTCGTAGCGAAGCAGAAACGTTCGGGGGAATTGTGGGACCGCCCAACAACACCAAGTAGTCTCCTCTATTGGGTCTAGGTACCTTCCAGATACTTTCACCTCTCCTAATTTCACCAGTTTTTCGGTAACCGTTTCGGTGATTTCAAAATCCATTCGGAACCTGGGTTCGAATCTACTAACCCCGGTCATCGTTCTTTTAGATGCACCATTCTGTAATTTAGGAGAATTGCGTGCTCGCACGGCCCTCAGCATTACGAGGATTCTTCTCTTTCGCCTAGTCTGGGTCATGGATATTTCGGACAATTTTACTTCCTCTAACTTTACCGTGTTCCGTACGAACTTCACTTTATAAATTTCCTGCTGGAGATTCTCTCGTTGTTCTCTCCTTATGAATAAATATTACCATTATATATATATATATATATATATATATATATATATATATATATATATATATATATATATATATATATAATATTCAAGAGTTTATATTAAATAAACTAACAAAATAAAATATTGACATGTGCAAAATAAGGAAATGCTCATTCACCAAATTGCTTAGCAAGCAAATCACAACACCGCTGTTGTTACCCCCTTCCTCGTCCTCACACACACACACAACATATCCACTCTTCCGTTCCAGATTCTGCCGAAGGGGAGGGTATCTACAGTATATCTCCTTCTGAGTTAAAACAAGCGGCCCCCCTCCCAGTAGAGAAGGGTTCTCAGATCACTGGTAGGTGTCAAAACACAGTACCCCCCCCCCTCAAGACAGTCTCTTAGTGTCCTCAGGTATAACAGCAATTGTCATTCTGATCTTTATTCTATTTTCACCATCCATTTAAACCTTATCGTCAGATTACTTTGGGGGGTGGGGGCAGGTTGTTCGTCTTCTTCGGTTGTCACCTTAGAATCGTTTTCATCCTCATCTTTCTCATTCTCATCATCATGACTCTGCTTACCACTATCATCATTATCCTAGTCATTATCGCCACCATCATTCTTAATATCACCTCCGTCATCTCCAGCAATGTCATCATTATCATTTTCGCCATCATCATCTATACTATCGTTATCATTATGGTTGTATCATCATTATTATCTTCATTATCATCATCAATATCGTCATCATCATCCTCATTATCATCATAAATATCATCCTCTTGCATTGTTTCTATAGTGACCCCAGTAAAGGCTCCTTAGTTACCTCGGGTAGGGGAGCCCTCCCCCCCAACCACTACCCCTTTGTAGCCCTTTGTCCCTATGGTAGAGAAGGCACACCCTACTGCCTCTTAGTAACCCTTGTACCCAGTGGTAGTGAAGATCGCCCCCTCCCTCCTGCCCCCTCGGGTCAATGGGAATCCCCCCCGTCCCCACAACCCCTTCATAAATTGACAATTTATGGCCCCTGTCGTCCCGCCGGAATTGATAAATAAATATACATTTTAAGTGGCGTCCTATCTCCCCCCCCCTCCTTGGTCTACCTCCTCCGAGGTCGACCTCGATAAACTTCATTGATCGCGAGAGTTATTCGCACATCGAAGATGACTGTACCTTAGGCGCCAAGCTGATGGTCAAGGAGGATTCGCTGAAGGAAAGTGATGAATTCTTACCTCGTCCTCGACTCCTTGTTGGATCCTCGTTAACTTTGTCGCTGACGTCTCGTTGATTTTGGTCAGCTCTCGTCGATTTCTGGCTTACTTCGTATTTAAGACTTCTTGTTGACTTCATTTTGACTTCTTGTTGACTTTTTTTACTTCTTGCTGACTTCATTTTGACTTCTTGTGGACTTTTTTACATCTTGTTGACTTCTTGGTTTCTTCTTGTTGACTTCTTGGTTACTTCTTGTTTACTTCTTGCTTACTTCGTGTTGACTTCTTGTTTACTTCTTGTTGACTTATTGCTTACTTCTTGTTGACTAATTGATTATTTCTTATCGACTTTTTGCTTACTCCCTGTTAACTTCCTACTTGCTTCTTATTGAATTTTTATTTACTTCTTGTTGACTTATTTTGCTTCCCATTAAATTATGATTGAGGTTATTGACTTCTGGTGACTTCTTGCTGAATTCAAATTGACTTATAATTGAGAAAAAAATAATGAACCACTTACATTCCTCAGTTGAATGGCGCATTTTGGTGACGGATCTAATCAATGATAATAATACAGAGCGGTTGCAGGCAGCACCCTCTATGGGGGAGGTGATCTTCCCCCATACCCCATTCAGACACCTCTATTCAATGAATGATGATAAGTATGAGGTTGCCATTGGGGTTTCGTAATCTCTAGTTACTTTTCTTCTCTCGTCAAGGTATGGGAGGAAGAAAACCACGCTTAGGGTGAGACAGCTGCGACTCGTAAAACGCAAAACTGACTTCATATATACATGAAATATATGTTTAGATGGCAATTTACTCGTTCCTATAATAATCCTATGAACTATTTGCATAACCTTAGATAGGTTTGATGGATTTTCCGGCGTGAATATATGGATCTTTGGCTTGGAATCCTCTATTGTATAATAATCTCATGAATTCGTTATCTTGGGTAAGGGGAACATCCGATCCTGGCATGTCTTAAGGTAGTCTATTTATTTTTTATTCTTAAACTTATTTTAATCTCTCATTTCATCCTACAGCACCGATGACCTTTTCCTGCATCCAATTCTCCCCAAGTAGTCTCCTCTTTTAGCTACTCTGAAAATGCGCCTTCCTCACATCTTCACTTCGCTAACTTCACAATTTTTGCCCCCTCAGAAGCTAAGGAAGTTGCCCTTGTTGGTTTTCATCTATGGATACTTCGCTCCCATGACATCTGGGGTTATTGCCCCTAATGGTTGTTTTTTTTTATCCTCAAAGCCAACGGAAGGTTCTCTCTGGTTTGGTCTGGCTATGTCCGCCCCACACATCTTCACATCCCCTTACATCACCATTCTCAATGCGACGAACCTCTCGTCACAAGCTTAGTGGCAGAAAAGTTCCTGTAGTTTTTTTATTATTTCTAATTATAATAATATTAATTATTATTATTATCAGTTATTATTATACCTAATAATAAAAGAATAAAAAGATAATAAAATAAATAATGATAATAACCAAAACAATAATAGTAGTAATAATAATACTACCAACAACAATAATGATAACTATATTAATGATGGCTGCAATGATAATAATAACTACCATTATAATGACCACAATAATAATAATAATAATAATAATAATAATAATAATAATAATAATAATAATAATAATAATAATAATAAAAAATAATAATAATAAATAATAATAATAATAATAAATAAAACAAAAATAAAATAATAAAAATAATAATAATAATAGTAAAATGAAATACTACTACTACTACTACTACTAAAGTCGACGAATTAAAGTCGAGTCTAAATTCTACCATTCATGACATGCGTGGGAGGGAAAATAGAAATCGCGACAATCGGCCTACTCGTATGAATCATCAGACAATTGTTGACCAGCAACAAAGGATTTTGAACTCGTTTGGACCCCAGGATTCACAATATAGACCCCAAGATTCGCAATTTAGGCCCGTTAGAAATGGGGCTAGACCATCGAGGGAACAACATTTCACATTACCATGCTCAAACCCCTTCGCACTGCTAACTCCTATCGAAGGGGAAGAAGAAACTGTACTAATTGGGGATTCTCTAATTAAAAACCAAGAGCCGGAATTCACAGCGCGAAACCCGTCAAAACGAAAACGATTTTGCTTTCCTGGTGGCCGCATAGATAAAGTAGTTAGTGAAATTGAAAAATTGGACCAAACACGTGACGGGCGTACGATCCTCACGCTCGTAGGGGGGAATGATGTGCACAGATACGACAGCACCCCAGAAGGAATAGTAAACCGCGCTAAGACTCTGATTCATACTGCGAAAGTTAAAGCGGATAACGTAGGAATAATTGGCATTTTACCCCGACTAAAATCCACGTTGCGTCTGCAGTCCCGTGCTATATATACAAACGAGTGCCTTAAGCGCTTGTGTCGCGATACTGGAGTTAGCTTCTTTAACGTTTGGGATAAGTTCCAAGACCAACCTTCACTTTATCAAACGGACGGAATTCATTTAAGCGATGTGGGAAACAGTCGGCTGGGTAGGATTTTAGACCAGTCAGTACGTAGCATATTAAGTAGGAGAGTTGCGGGGCCACGTGATGCCCATGCGCCAGACCGTTCCTCGCTTGAAGGGGCAATGAGTATTGGGGAGCAGGGAAACGGAACAGATTCGCGTGTGATAGAGGAGTCCACCTAAAGCGCAAATTGAAATGTATATATTCAAATGTTCGTAGCTTAAAAAATAAACTTGCCGAAATAAAAGCCGTAATTCTAGAGGGAGACTACGATCTCGTATTCTTAAGCGAGACTTGGATAGATACACATTCGGGGATCAGTGTTTGCGAATTTGATATACCAGGTTATAAAATTCATTATACAAATAGACAAACTGGTAGAGGAGGGGGCGTATTAGTGTATATAAAAGATGACTTAAACGCTATAACGATCGACTCGTCTACGGCAGATATGAGAAGTGAGGCCTTATTAATCCAATTATGTTGTAATGCAAAATATAAAATTAATTTAGCCGTCATATATCGTCCTCCATCGCAAATAGAAAGAGAAGATGCTGCACTCTTTGATATGCTTTCATCTTGGGTTAGAAAAGGAACCACATTAGTCTGCGGCGATTTTAACTATCCAAACGTTAATTATAGTAACCTAACGTCAAATAAAGCTGGGGAGAGACTACTAAACTTTATTCTGGAGAATTTTCTCGTTCAAAAAGTGGAGGAACCAACTCGTGATAATAATATCCTCGATTTAATCATGGCGACTGACGAGTCACTGGTAGAAAATGTTTGTGTAGGAGAGCATTTAGCCTCGAGTGACCATAATGTGATTAGATTCGTGGTTAACACGTGTGTAGATGTAAAAATTAGTACACAGCTCATGCCACGTTTTGGTAGCTGTGATTTTGATACTTTTCGCGAAAGGATTAAGGATGTAGACTGGGGAATGCGCTTCGAGAATAGGTCGGTAGGAGAAATGTACACTGAGCTTCGGCGTACACTCCTTAGTGTAAATTTCGACTTAGTAAAGTATGTGCGCCGTAAGAGCGGGAAGTCGATGAGAGCGCCGTGGGTTAGCCCACTAATATTAAGCTTAATTAAGGACCGAAATAGAAAATTTCAAATACATAAGAACAACGAGTCATTTATAAGTCGGCAAAATTACATAGATTCTCGAAGAGAAGTTAAACGGGCGGTTAGAGATGCGAAGCGGAAATATGAAATAAAACTGGCGAAGGATTCAAAGAAGGAACCGAAACGGTTTTACGGCTATGTAAACAGTAGGAAACCCTTAAAAGGTTCAATAGGGCCGATTAAAGACAAAGATGGTCGTTTGACGGAAATTCCGGCGGAAATGTCCAAAATTTTAAATGAACATTTCACAAGCGTCTTTACTATTGAAGATTCGTCCCAATTAGGATCGTTAGTTGAAGAAGTAGATAATAGTGATATTTGCATATCCGATATAACGGTTAATGAAGTGGAAATTCTTAAATATATTAACCTGATGAAAAAGTCGAAATCACCCGGGCCCGATGGCGTTTACCCCACTCATTTAAAGGAACTTAAGAATGAGCTTGCGAAGCCGTTGCGTGCAATTTTCAATCGCTCATTAGAAGATGGCGTAGTCCCTGTAGACTTCAAGCGTGCAAACGTTACACCAATATTTAAGAATGGGAATAGATACGAAGCAACGAATTTTCGTCCTATTAGTCTAACTTCGGTAGTTGGAAAGCTTTTAGAATCGGTAATTAGAGATAGAATAGTGTGCCACCTCGAGGTAAATAATCTGATTAAAGATTCCCAACATGGGTTTAGGCGGGCGAGATCGTGCTTGACAAATTTGCTCGAATTCTTCCATAAAATGATTTGCGTTTACGACGAAAGCAAAGCTGTAGATGTAATCTATCTAGACTTTAAAAAGGCGTTTGACACCGTTCCGCACGAGAGATTATTAATGAAAGTTAAAGCAGTCGGTGTGAAGGGTAAGATATTAAATTGGATTAGAAATTGGCTGAAGGATCGTTCGCAGCGAGTAGTTATAAATGGTGAATGTTCAGATTGGGTCAACGTCAGTAGTGGAGTGCCACAAGGCTCCGTTCTTGGCCCATTATTGTTTCTAATATATATAAACGATTTGGATAATGGCGTATTTAGTACGATTTCTAAATTTGCTGACGACACGAAGCTGGGCAACCGTGCCTATGTAAGATCGGATGTAGAAAAATTACAAAAGGACCTAAACTTGATTGTCAGATGGGCGGATAAGTGGCAAATGCAGTTTAATTTAAGTAAATGTAAGGTGATGCATTTGGGTTGCCATAATTTGAGGGTAGAGTATACCATGAAAGGCCAGGTCCTCGACGTAGTTAAATTGGAAAAAGACCTGGGAGTTTTAGTCTCGGATGACTTCAAAGTCACGAAACAATGCGCGGATGCATGTAAAAAAGCAAATCGTGTGCTGGGTTATATCGCGCGTAATTTCACGTTCAAATCCAAAGAGATAATTTTACCATTGTATAAATCACTTGTGCGTCCACTGCTCGAATATGCGGTTCAATTTTGGGCTCCATACTTAAACAAAGATATCGCGCAATTAGAAAGAGTGCAGCGTAGGGCTACAAAATTAATTCCCGAGCTGAGAAACAGGCCCTATGAGGAAAGACTCAGGGCATTAGATTTGCCATCTCTCGAAGGCAGAAGATTACGTGGCCAGCTAATTGAAGTATTTAAAATATTGAAAGGATTTTCAAACGTTGATTATAGGAATTTGTTCGAATTGGATCATAGGGGAAATACTCGGCAACACGGATTAAAATTAGTCAACAAGCGATTTAACACTAGTATAGCCCAAAACTATTTTACGTTTAAAATTACTCAAATTTGGAATAGGCTACCCACCCACGTAGTGGATAGTAGGTCGGTAAATATGTTTAAAAACCGTCTCGACGCGCACTTAAATAGTATAAATATAACGTAGTCTGAGCACAGTAAATAATAACGTCTTTGCAAAAGGAGTTTGGAGCGGAGGAACAACGAGAGTAAAAATGATGACTAAAAATGATGCCAGCGATTTCTCTTGCATGTGTAGTTTAGATATCCATTTTCTTTTCCGCCTATCCTATAACTAGATTTTCACCACTAGCAGTCGAGGGCTGCGGAAGTTGAGAAGAAAAACTTTCTATCACCCCCCCTTAGGTTGAAGTAGTTAATATGCCTGACATTGTACACATGTAGATAAGTGTGTACAGTAGATTATATATTTAAAAAAAATAAAAAAATAGCATGTTAGAGATACACTCGTAGATAAGTGTGTATCGTAGTTTCGGATGTAGTGTAGCGGACTAGCCTCGAGCGGACCTTAGGGTCTTTGTTGGTCCTAGATTCTGTAGTTCTGTAGTTCTGTAGTAGTACTACTACTACTACTACTACTACTACTACTACTAATAATAATAATAATAATAATAAAATAGTGATATTGTGAATCGCCTTTGGCTCGCGAGAGACCTGTGTGTGTGTGTCTTCTCTCAATTGAGGCAAGTGGTTCGTGGCCGCTGCTGAGGACGCGAATTGGACGTCTTTTTCAGCTTCAGCAGACACAGATCGACGCCTTCTCCTATTGGGGAGTGGAGGGGAGGGGTCTCGAGGATAAAGGTTCTAAAGGGGTTTATTCTGCCTCCCCATTGAGGGGTTGCTGTGTTTCGCAGGGATATACTGCATTGTAGCGGGGTTTACGAGGTTGCACCCTGTTGTACAAGTTCTGAGAGGTTTAAAGGGTTATTTCGGATTTCGCTTCGTTTTACTGTACTATTCGGATTTTGATCCGTGCCACTGACTTTATTGGGGCTTAGAGGTGTTCATTTGGGTTTTCCTGAGTTTTAGTGTTTGTGTTACTGGGGTTTATTAGGTCAAACCAGGATTTAGAAGGTTTTAAAGGGATCTATCTCAGTGAAGAGCTCCAGTTTCACCGGGGATCCGAACAAAGGATCGTACAACAAAGGACAGACGACCGAGCAACGTCAATCCGAATGATGACGACTCCTATCGGAAGACTGACCCTAACTGTTATTGCTTAATTACGCTCTCCGTAGTTGGGGGCGAGTCCATTCAACTATGCCACATCTAAAAAAGTTGCCCGCGAGAGAATTGGATCCCATATAAACCCCTCTCAACTGAGATGGGCATCGTACGGTGCGCGACCAAGTAGTAAAAATCGTCCCCAAACAAAAGAATGATGAAGTGGAGATCAAATGATGTCTCCCACGCACGAATGGCGCCGAAATTTGCGTCATCAGATGTCACCGGCGATCAGTTGATCGACTACCTTGAAGGAACCCTGTCCAGGCTGATAAATTATCGCTCACTTATCTCCTCCATATGGCGTGTAATTTTAGATTTAAAAAGTTAACCAACTAGGCCATCAGGAGAGTCTCGAGGGGGATATTAAGGGAGGAGGGGGGAAATTCCTTGAACCTACTTTGCATCCAAGAATTGAGACAAACATTGAGGGAGAAACACAGTAGGTGACAGGAAACAACCTTGGGGCATTCCTTTCATTATTATTATTACTCGAGCAACTGGCGGTTCACGGGACGAGTCAGGCAATTAATTTACAGTTCCATAGACATTTTCCGTCAGGCAATTTTACGAGAGGAATCCATAAAAAAAGTTCGATGAAACTTTCAATTACGACATAACGATCAAATCAAATTAATTAAAATTAATATTAAAATCAGATCTTGAACTAAGCCAAGATAACGTCATTTTGAGTTAAATAAAAGCCACAGGGAGAGGAGGGTGTATGTGTTGGCAGATAAAAGTGCGAATGTGTGGTGGATACATATACACCGAATGATCTGAATAGGTGACTAGTTAAGGTCGCTAGGGCACGAGGAGGCACACAACTCTCCTGACTCAAATCGGTAGCGAAGACAGACCACCTTAAGGAGGGGGTGGGAGGGAGAGAATAATAATACAAAATTGGACACAAATGTCATAACATCGTGTATTGCCTTTGTGTGTAGTTATATTACACAGGTATGAGAGCACACGCTCTGTTTGGCAGGATTTTAATGTGGTGGAGAACAGAAAATGCTGGAAGATGACAAAGTGATGAAGATGCCAATGCTATGAAAATGACAATGCGATGGAAGATAACAATGGGATGGAAGATGACAATGCAATCAAAAATGACAATGTGATGGAAGGTGACAATGTGATGGAAGAATCAGATTCGATAGAAGATGAAAATTCAATGGAAGATGACAATGCGATGAAAATAACAATGTGATGGAAGATGAAAATGCAATGGAAGATGACTGTAGGGAAATCGATATCCCACCTTAAAAACAGAGGCCCTTTTCGGTCACCACAACGTCCTGGAGCCAGGCAGTGTAAGCCAATTCCTTAACCCCCCCTCCTCTCTCCCCTCGACCCGCTGGCCGCCAGACGCCTCCTCAAACCACGAGAAGTACGAATCAACAGATTTTTGTGCTAGCGAGCATAATAATACGAAGGGAAGGAGACCAGGTGGAATAACAGTGGTTAAACAGGCACTATTTCTCCTAAGATTTGGGATCGAGTATCGCGTAATAGACGAAATTATAGGAGCTGCGACCAAAAGCCAGAAGATGCCTTTAGGACTAAGTGAAAGACGCTCGGAGAAGCCTCGTTAGAGGAAAGAGGTAATAGATAAGACATCACCCCTCCTTTCCCTACCCCCTGTGGGTTGGTGAAGTATATAGATGGATAACTGGAGAAGAATGGGAAGATCGAGTTAGAGATCGACACGACGAAGTCCGACGGCAGTGCCCGGCAATCAAAGAAAGGAACAGAGAACAAGCTCATGCTGAGCCAGTTCCTGGTGGTCACACTGAAAATTAGTTTGTGTATCGAGAATGACTCTCATACATCTCTCGTCAGAGAAACCCCCTATCTCGGTTTACAACAAAAACCAGAGATAGTCCTCGCCATTGAGAAGTACCCAAAGTTAACTAAATCCCCCCCCCCCCTTCGCCAAAGGATTTAATTGTTTGCTCATCGCTCGTCAGTGCGAAGCATCCCAAGATTAACCCGAAGATTGGAAAAAGCATACCTTCACGGTCCCGTTGCTTAAATCATCGGACTAAGACAACGTGCTTAACACCATCCGTCACCCTCACCGAAATCACCTGTTGCTTCAATCCCGTCTCCTCGCTAGTCAAACAGCTGGGCGTCTGAGAACACGCCCACGCGCTTAACCGCAAACCATTTTCCCGTCTACATAAGATCCAAGGCCAAGGTCATTCTTCAGTCGTGTTCACGTGTGTTTTTTTAAAAGATAAAGAAATTCAATTATTTTTGTGTGTCAATTATCGTCCAATATTAAAGTGAGCTTGGGGTCAACCATTACTTTATATTCATTTGGTTTAAATTAGTAATTCTAACATAATTTAACAGGGTATAATTCAATCAAACATTCGCTCGCTGTTCACCGTTTTTTTTTTAAATTCCAATGCAAATTTTACCTTTAAAATATCCTTTAAGAAAAACGGGGATTCTTTATTAAGGGAGAGAGAGTGAGCCAAGTTTCCCGACTCGGATTAAAATTTAAAATCTAAAAAAAAGCAGCCATGGTTAAATTTTGATAAATTTTCTGAACTTCGCTAATTATAATAATTTTAAAAAGGAACTCGAAACTAAATTTCCTCCCTTTAAAAATGTCACGTTGCTAAAATATAGTTATAGAAGAAGATATATAAAAAAAAAAAATTTCTGAACTTGACCATTTGTAATTCTTTGGCTTTTAAAAATTCACAAAATTTCGATACTTATATTTATTTCTGAACTTCACCATTTTGTTTTCATCCTCATCATCATCATCATTATCATCACTAACTCTATAAATTAAGAAGGGGATTTGTTTGAGTATTTGAATAATAATTTCATCTTAGTTTGGTTATAACTTATGTTTTTATCAGTTATTTCTAATAATTCTTTTATAATATCAAAAACAAAATGGTGAAGTTCAGAAAATGTATTTTTATATATCTTCTTCTATAACTTTATTTTAGCAACGTGATATTTTGAAAGGGATGAAATGGAGTTTAGAATTCCTTTTTAAAATTATTATAATTGGCAAAGTTCAGCAAATTTATCCAAATTTAACCATGGCTGCAAGCTCTCGCCCGTAGTAGGAGGTGGCGAAGCCATTGCATGTTTTGATATTTATAAAAGAATTATTAGAAATAACTTTGATAAAAAAAAACATAAGCCATTTGTCCACAAAGGAAAAAAACATTTAGTAATTTTTCACCCATCTTCAAAAATCCGTTATACAATTATAGTTAGTGAAAAAGTTGAGTTAATTTGCAATAAACCAGTTAGTAAAGTTACTTTACTTCACCCTATTTTTTTCTTCAGTCTTGGCGTGACCTGTAATGTTGAAGTATAACAGCTATGCTCCACTATGGCGGGTTTTAAATAATGGTCAAATTAAAATAATCATCTGTATTAAATTTCATCACAGTGTAAATAAGCTAACTGAAAGTAAATATCTGACTCCCTCTTACAATTATTACGTTTCCTAAAACTGGTAAATTCTTAAAAAGTGTTTGTGTAAAGGAATTTACAATTATTTTTATAATTCTTTGTAGTAAAGTTTACCTGGGTGTAAGAACGTTTGACCATTAGCAATCAATTAGAACAAGAAAACTTTGACAAGTACAATACATAACAGAAAATTCTTTATACAACTGAACATAAACATTTCCCCTAAAATTTAGTTGTCTAACGACTACAGTTTGTAGAATGTAGCCCCCCCTCCCCTCTACCCTTAAAGGAAAAGATTAGTCTGGCTGAAGAAACGAGAGAATCTAAACAGCTAATTAAATCTTTGTTGTTATTTTTTATTAACTCTCTACAAAAAAACATCAAAATAACTGCTTTAAGATATTAAAATATTTTTAAAAATATTCTGAGAAGCAAATTAAATTTGACCGCAGGTCGGAGTTCAACACAGAAGTACGAATCTTTGAAACGCCGGGTGTTTTTTCCCCAAATTCCTTCTTGTACAAGCATCGTCACACCGCGCATAATTGGATGATGCTGTGATTGCTTGAAGGTAAGCTTCTTAATTAAGGAATACCCTCCTCACGAGACAATTGTGGAATGGTGTAATCATGTCCTATGTACCCCTCCCCCTACGCTCATAGTAAGCAGATACACCTAAAGAGCATTGGGGCGTGCGGCGTGAGGCTGAGGGGACCCGTATAAATCCCATCATTCTTCGATTAGATCAAGCATGAATAACCGGTTTTATCCATATACCACCCTTTTTAATCTTTATTCGAACCATATATAGAGAATCCATCTCTGTTCGGATCACATAACATATTTTCCATTTTTCATTCCGGTAGCAAATAACATTTATAGTCGCGTGCGAATCTACATCTCACTATGTCGGTCGGTAGGTCCCCGTTTTGCTTTTGTTGTTTTTATAATGACATTGTAACTATTCGGCCGATTCTAACGATATTTGCAACCCTTATGTTGTTTTACGTTCTCTTTCGAATCATCACCTACACAACCTACACCACCACCACCTACACCACTACCACCTATAGCACCTACATCACCAACACCACTTACACCAACACAGCCTGATCACCTACACTGCCTACGCCTTCACCACACACCCACCACCTATACCACCAAATACACTACCACCTAAACCACTACTAACTACACAACTAATCACTTCACCACGTACACTACCACCACCAGCATCAGCATCAGCAGCACCACCATCACCTACACCGCCACAACCAACACCACTACCACCTACAGTACTACCACCATCACCATCTCCACCAGCAGCACCACCATCACCTACATCACCCCAACCAACACAAGCACAACCTACACTACCGCCACCTGCATCAACTCCATCTACACCACATCCACCTACACCACCACCAACGACACCATCACCAACTACACCACCACCACTTACATCACCACTAACTACACCATCGCCAACTACACCACCACCACCATCACCTACACAACTTATCACTTACACCACCTACGCCACCTAAACCATCACCACTACTACCACAAACACCATCACTACCTACAAAACCACCACCTACATCACCACTAGTTCCACCCTCAACTGCACCACCTACACCACCACCATCTACACTGCCACTACTTGCACCACCTACACTACCACTACCTGCACCACCACCACCTACACCACCACCACGTACAATAACACCTTCTACAACACGTATACCACCACTTACACAACCTACACCAGCACCATCTACACCACTACCACCTGCACCACCTACACCACCATCTAAATCCCCACCACCTACATCACCACCACCTACACCATCACCAACTACATCAACACCACCTACACCATCACCTACACCACCACCACCCAAGGTTATCCCTGGAATTATTTTGTTTTTGCAATAATATCATAACTATTCGGCAGATACTAAAGAAATTTGAGACCCTTATGTTGTTTGACATTCTCTTTCGAATGATATAATGTTCACTCATCCCAAGGTTAGCGTGGGAATTATTTGACAATAACTTCATAACTATTCGGCCGATACTAACAAAATTTGAAAACTATATGTTGTTTTATATTCTCTTCGAATGATATAATTGACAACGTCCTGCCAAGGTTAGTCCGGAAATTATTGAAAGTTTTGAAGGTCGTAAGATCATAAATCTGTATAAGTGGGAGCACGCGACTTTTGGTCAGCAGACCTTGTTACCTTTAATTCGGCCACATCGACACTTTTTCCTTTTTATCGTTTCCAAATAAACATTTTCCACGTTAACAAAAGTCTATGGGACAATATAGTTGCCCATTCTATATTTACCACCCTCTTGACGGGTCAGTGGATATGTTCTTATATGATGCTTAATGTATCCATTTATACATTCAATTTTGAAATAATTTATTACCAACCATTTTTTCACAGCAAATGTAATAAGGCCATTTATTTTGTATTTACCGCCGTATTTAATCAAGAAATTGACAATTAATTGCAAATTAACTTCGATAAAACATCTTTTTTTTTTCGAACGTGAGTTTATTAAAACTTTTTTACCTTTAAAAGGGAATCTTATAAAGGAAAACCGAGTTTCTTATGTAAACACTCAAATTGGGCAAGTAGCAGATTAGCGGAACATCGAATTAGTGATTACTGATTAGCCAAGTATTAAGTTTAAAAAGTAGTGGATTAACAGTTGATTTAATGGGGAAACTAGGGATTTAACATTAACGGAGCTACTTACCAGGTTAAAAGTTAACTGAGCCAACGTTTTGCATTAACTTGCACACCAGAATAAATGTTTTTGTTTTTTTTCTTGCTACCAGACGCCATATTAATGTTTGATAAAACCTTTTTCTGCTAACACATTCAATTCTCACACAGCCTGCTCAGCCTATGTGAGAGTGAGTTATATAAATAAAGCCACGGATAATATAATAATCGTTATCCAACGCCTCTCTGGTATTTACCATGTCGCATGCCCTAAAATGTCCAGTTCGGCGAACAAACTTAACTTTAGGACTTGGATGTATGTGATGGAGACGAGAAGAGCTGGGTAATGGGGAATCGGCAGGTGTGCGATTAAAATCACTCTGTATATATTTATCATCAACACATACAGAGCTTCCTCTCCCCCAGTAGCATCAAATAAAAACGCTTCGCTCCCCTCCATCTGGTTTGGGCATATGACCCAATTAGTGTCCGCAAGTACCCCCCGCCCCTTCATCCGTAACCCTAGAACTAGATTAAATAATTAATAGAGTGGTTCAATATAATGATTTAATATTAATTGACAAGCTCAAAATGATTCCCTTCATGCACATACACTGCTGAACTCTACCAGCAACACTTTTACAACCCTTTTGATACATTTCTGTGGTAATTTAACATAAATTACTTGTTCTAATTGAGTAATTGTTTTCGGTTCGAGGTTGTAAACCTAATCTTTCAATACTTTTCACCAAAAACACAGGTAGCGTTAGGTCTGATGATCGTGATGGCCACTCAAATGCTCCCCCTTGTCCTATCCATCTCCCCTTAACCACCATATTTTATCAAGAAAGTTCTCATTTTCATTAACCTTAGTCATAAAACGTTCACAAAACTCTAATCGTCTATTTTGATGTCCATCACGCAAACTTAGATGCACACGTGGGATGGAAGGTCTCATATTTAGCTTCTTCAACATTCTCCTAACAATCCATAGGGCGCTACTTCTGCCGCGCCCACAATTACCAATGTTGTGGAAGACCGTGCCCTCCTGGTCTCTAAACATGGGAGGGGATTCGGACAGTTTCACCCCGGCTCGAAAGATTTAGTGTCCAAATGTTCTCATCTTCGTATTACTCCAGCTAAGCTCTTTCGTCACATTTTTACTTCACCTAAGTTGGAAAGATTTTTACGAACCTCAGACAAACTTTGTGGAGAGACTGACCATAATGGTGTGGATAAATACACACAGGTAGCGTAAGGAGCGGGTGAGCAGCAAATGAAATGTTTGCACGAAAGATGAATGAGGATCTGGATAGGAACAGGATGCTATTGTGGAGGGAAGTGAGAAGAGTGAAGAATAGGTAGAATAATTGCGTGAGTATCATGGACAAGAATGGCGTGGTACTATTGAGCAATGAAGAGTTTAAAAGTAGATGGAAAGAATTGTTTGATGTCTTGTTTCATGTTGGTCTGGAAGATGATGCAATTAAAAATATAAATGGCTTGCGCAAAATAAACCTAGTGATGTCTAAAGATGTGGAAAAGATAAGCATGAAAGAGATTGGTAGTAGTCGGAGAGGTCTAAAAAATTGCAAGGCAACTGGTGTAGATAATATAGTAGGTGAGATGCTAAGAAGTGGTATTGGTTGTGTAATGAAATAGATTTAGTTGATGTTGAAAGGCATAAGAAAGTGAAAAAGTGCATGTAGATGGGGAAAAATGCAGTAATAGTGACGTATAAAGGATAAAGGAAGGAAAAGTGAAAACAAGAAATATAGATGGAAAAATCTGTTGAGAATTGTAGATAAAATGTCTGAAAAAAAAATCTAATATAGCGTATAAGAAGGATAACAGGAATTGATAGGGGGTGAAAAGAGAGGAGTTTGAAGTGGGTCGAAGGTGTGTGGATCGAGTATTTGCCCTTTAACAGCTTCGTGAAAATAAAAGAGATATGGGTTGAAGTGGCTGAGTGGTTTATTGATCTGGAGAAAGCTTATGATCGTGTAGATAGAGTAGCAGTATGGCCGGTGGTAATTTGCTCGATGGTGGGAAGAGATTTATGGTGAGAGAGGATAAGAGGGCACTAAAGTGCAACCAGGTTCCTTTGTACAAGCGTTTCGCTCCTCTGGAGCTTGCTCAGAGTAACATGATATTAACTTCGCCAGAGTAATGAATAAATTAGTTCCTCAGAGTAATGAATAAATTAGTTCCTCAGAGTAACCAAAAATTAAGTTACTCAGATTAACCAAAAACTAAGTTCCTCAGAGTAACAAGAAACTAAGTTCCTCACAGTAACAAGGAACTATGTTCGTCAGAGAAACAAGAAACTAAGTTCCTTAGAGTAACCAGAAACTAAATTCCTCAGAGTAACAAGAAACTAAGTTTCTCAGAGTAACGAAAAAATAAGTGCCTTAGAGTAACACGAAATTAGGTTCTCAGAGTACAAGAAACTAAGTTTCTCACAGTAACAAGAAACTAAGTTCTTCAGAGTAACCTGAAACTAAGTTCCTCACAGTAACAAGAAACTAAGTTCTTCAGAGTAACAAAAATCTAATTTCTTCAGATTAACAAGAAACTAAGTTTTTCAGAGTAACAAGAAATTAAGTTCTTAGAGTACAAGAAACTAAGTTCCACACAGTAACAAGAAACTAAGTTCCTTACAGTAACAAGAAACTAAGTTCTTCAGAGTAACAAGAAACTAAATTCTTTAGAGTAACAAGATCTAAGTTCTTCAGAGTAACAAGATCTAAGTTCTTCAGAGTAACAGGAAACTAAGTTCTTCAGCGTAACAAGAAACTAAGTTCCTCAGAGTAACAAGAAACTAAATTCCTCAGAGTAACAAGAAACAAGTTTCTTGTTACTCTGAAGAAGCTCCAGAAGAGTAAAACGTCAGTAAGAAAAGAACCTGGTGCCACTTGTAGTTTCTCTTATCCTCTCCTCCCCTCGTTGTCGAAGTCACCCATTACAAGAGTATTTATGTTGGAAGAGGTTTGTCATACGTGGGTGTATAGGACAAAGTTGTGTGATGTCGACATGGCTTGCGACCCAGCGGATTTAAATGGTAGGAAAATCTATCGGGCAGTTAGAGCGTTAGTGAATAGTAAGGGTGAGATTGTGGAATGCGGCAAGAATCTGCACGAGAGTACTTCTGCTAATGTCAACGTTGGTGTATGGGAGTGTCACTATGGTATGGCAGGATATGGAAAGATCCCGAATTAGAGCACCGCACATGGACAACTTGTTGTAGGATGGTTGGTGTGTGATAGAGTGAGGAATAACACTGTAAGATAAGGTTTATGGGTGGAGAAGGATGTGAAAGGGGTTGTAATTGAATGTGTTCTACGGTGTTATGGTCATAAAAGGAGTATGGATGGAAGTGATGCGAAGAAATTATACGAGAGTGAGTGTTAGGGTGTGAGAAGAGATGGAAGACCACGTAAAAGGTGGAATCATTATGAGAATGGGTGTTTCAGAGAGAAAGGGTTGAGGGAGGAAGTGGATTATCTTAGGCATGAAAGGTGGGCATGGAGTGGGTTTGTGATGGGGAAGGGCGTGGTTTTGGCTTTCTGCCGGCGGATGAACCCGGACTAGATGAGAGACCACACCCATTCCACCAAATCGCTATGAGGGACCAATTTGGGTGGTTTTGCACTTAATAAGGCATAAATGAGGGGGGGGGGAGGTAGTTTTTACGTGGCGCTGAAGTGTGCCAACCCTCTTTTAATGGAGACTGGTCATGTTTAAAGTTGAAGTAGTAGTAGTTGTTTTGTTTTGTTGATGTTGTTGCTACTGCTGCTGTCGTTGTTATAGTTGTTGTGTCCGTTTCCGTTTGCCCAAACCTCCACCTCTTTTTTTTTATTTTGGGGCTCACTCAAGCCCGGGTTGGTGGCGGGGATTGAGAGCGGCGCGCGCGCGAAATCGGCCGAGACATGTCTGAAGCGTGTGGGACGCGAGTCGTCTACGTGTTCAGATTTCCCAATGGGCGTGGCTGCTGCTCTCCACAGGGAAATTTTAATTAATCTCTCGGATTCAATTAATGGAATTTGAATCATTAGTAGGGATTTTTAAGGGGATTTTTTTTTTATTTATCTAAAACTTCATTACTTGCAAATCGACCAATTCCACATCAAAGTAGGATTGATGTGCTTCAACATAACTATAAACTACCCACCCTTGCTGCTCCCCCCTTTATGCCCCATTCTACATGAGGTATTATACCCATTATTTTGTCCACGCAGAAGGCCCTTTATAGCAATGTGCCCCTAGCACGTCACCTCATAAACCCCTCCAGGAAAACCCTATCATACACAATATCCTCCACTTCATCCTCCCTCTCTCAAACCTCGTTCACATAATTAACCCACATTTGGGGGGATCTTCCAACCCTTCTCCACACTCTCTTATATTCCCTCTACCATTCTTCTTACATGTCCATACCATAACTTTCTTCCACATCCCGCTTCGCACCATAATCGTCTCTTACCCACGTTTCCCTTACCCTATCTACTTTTCGCACATCAAACATCCCTTCCAAGTGGCTTCCTGTTCCAATCCGGGTCCTCATTCATCTGCTAAGTTGTCTATTTGCACTGCTCTCACTTGAGGTCTTTCCTTCTGCCTTAACAATCTCACTCCCCTACACCATTGACATCAGCATACTCTCATGCAGTTTCCCAGTACATTTCACACTCAAGCCCTTACCATTCACTAACGCTCTAATCACTTTATAGACTCTCATACCATTTAAAACATCGTGGCCGAAACCTGATTCATCTCAGATACGCAAACTTCGCCCTTGTTCTTCAACGGTGGAACCACCCTATTTCCACCACCAAATACCATTACTCTTATCTGCCTTCACTTTAAACACTCTAAACTCACACACCCTGCCAAAAGCTCCACTCAAACATTTCCATACCCATCCCCCTCTCAACCACCAACACCAGGTTATCAGCAAATACCACCATAGATAGAAACCCATTCCTCACCATTCCTCATTACCATACGCACTTCTCTTAGTACTCCATCATAGAACCTCGTCTTAGTTAACTCCCCTTAGGTACATCAAACCACTCACTCCAGCAACCTTTCACCCTAACACACACCTTACTTCCAACATAAATACGCTTCACCATCCGATAGTTAGCGATTCACTACATACCTTCTTAGTCCCTGCCATACCGCTTCACTATCTAACTAATCTAAGCTTTTAAATCTTTTAGCCCCTTTTTTACGTAGCTGTCTCAGTGCCACTACATGATCCAGAGATCAATACACTCCCCACCACTTATTTTTATCCCTTATCAATCCTTTAGGTATCCTTCTTATAATACAAAAAAATGCCCATACGCTTTACCTACAAGGTTCAACAGACTTTACTCCACTGCAGTTCATGTTTTTACCTTTCTACCCTTTACCCTTATGCAACAGCACTATTATAGCCTTCGTTCAGTCGCCAGACACACTTCTACTTTCAAATGACATACAACACATCCATCAGATACATTCCATAACACAATCAAAGGCATTTTTTAAGCATCTAAGCAACTAACTTCAGTTGCCTTCTCATTTTCAGACCTTTCACACCACTAACAACCTCTTGCTTCATTATCTCTCCCGTATTCCGAGAGACCACCCAATTTTGGTCCACAGACTCAATCATAGTTACAGTTGCATCATCTTCCATACTGACATAATAGATTTCCTCAAAGTATTCTCACCACATATTCTTCACCTCAACATTGATTATAAGTACCCTGCTATCTTGTCCTTTATCTTCACACAGTTATTCTTCTCTTGGTTCCTCACCTTTCTCAGTTCCTTACATAATAGCTTTCTGTTGTAATCGGGATCCTCATTTATCTTCCATCCAGAATAGGTTACTGTTCCCATCCGGATCCCCATTCATCTTCCAGCCAGCATAGCTTCCTGTTCTCATCGAGATCCTCATTCATCTTCCAGCCTGCATAACTTCCTGTTCTCATCGTGATCCTCATTCATCTTCCAGACAGAATGGCCTCTTGCACCCATCCAGATCCTCATTCATCTTCGTTCCAAAATAGCTTCCTGTTCCCATTCGATCCTCATTCATCTTCCTTCCAGAATGGCTTCCTGTTCGATTTCAAATCCTAATTCATTTTCCTTCCAGAATAGCTTCCTGTTTCCAGCGTGACCCTCATTCATTTTCTTTCCAGAAAGCTTTCCTGTTCCCATCCTGATCCTTATTCATCTTCCTCCCAGAATAACTTCCTGTTCTCACTCGGAACCTCATTTATCTTCCTTCCAGAATAACTTCATGTTCCCATCCGGATCCTCAATTATCTTCGTTCCATATTAGCTTCCTGTTCCTATCCTGATCGTAATTAATCTTCCTTCCAGAAAAACTTCATTTTCCCATCGGGATCCTAATTCATCTTCCTTCCAGAACGTTTTCCTTGTTCTTATCCGGATACTCATTCATCTTCCTTCCAGAAAAGCTTCCTGTTCTTACCTGGATCCTCATTTATCTTCCTTCCAGAATAGCTTCCTCTTCTGATTATGATCTTCATTCATCTTTCTTCCATATTATCTTCCTTTTCCCATTCGGATCCTCATTCATCCTTTTTCCAGAATAGCTTAAAACCCGATCCGGATCCTCATTCATCTTCCTTCCATATTATCTTCCTGTTGACATCCTGATCCTCTTTCATCTTCCTTCCTGAATAGCTTCTTTTTCTAACGGGATCCACATTCATCTTTCTACCAGAATGGCTTCCTTTTCCATTCGGATCCTCATTCATCTTCGTTCCAAAATAGCTTCCTATTCCCATCCGGATCCTCCTTAATTTCCTTTCCACTATAACTTCATTTTCCTATCCGGATTATCGTTTACTTTCTTCCAGAATAGCTTCCTGTTCCCACCCAGATCCTCATTCTTCTTATGTTCAAACGCTTCATTTGCTGCTTTCCCACTCTATTTAATCATTCCGTTTCACTTCTCTTTTCATTTCTTTGTACTCATTCATTCGCATTTCTCTGAAATCATCACCTTCAGCATTAATCATTTGCAATTACGCCTCCTCTTTGCTTTCCACTACACGCTTGACGTCGTCATTCCACTCTTTAACATTCTATTACTTCCACACATAACCCTTGCACTACGTACGACCAATTCCTTAAATTTGTTTCCTTTTTGCTCTATCTTCATGTTCAAACTTATTTCCTCTATTTTACTCCCAAGTATTCTTACATACTCCCCTCTTTCTCTCTGATTCAATAACCTTACACTCTCGATTCTGCCTTCTTTTCCACCTTCCTCACACACATGCACCAATCAATTCAACCTTACAATTATGCGATCAATTACTCCCATACCCATACCACATACATCTTCCGCATCCAATACATCCCCCAGCATATTTTTTTCTCTTCTAATTTGCCCAATCTGGGTCTATTTAATCACATCTTTGTGCTGAAAGAATGTGTGTCTGAAAAACGTTTCTTCCAGCACAGAACCCTACCACCCTCCTCCATTTACATTCTCTCCACGTGTGCCAAAAGATCCAGTTACCACCTCTCTCCTTCACTTCCAAATTAGTCCATTCATATCCCCTACAACCCTCAACCAATACTCAGTCCCATCTCCATCCACTACTCGTCCCAAGTCGTTCTAGAACGTCTCTGTCTCAGTTTCACTCCTACCATTACTGGTTCTATACACTATAACTACTGAGAGTTCCGCTTGTACAAAATTTATCTTCACTCACATAATTCACAAGCTTACGCATTCATACCAGCCATTGCATCATGCCACACTTGATTCAAAAGCACTTCCCCACCCTCTTTACTCCTACCACCCTCAACTTCACCTGATTACATACCATTCAATACAAACACTTCATCCCCTTCATGTCTGTCTCACATAAAGCAAGCATCGGGTCTTTTTCGGAACTGGCCCAACAGCGAATTAGGCGTTCGAGGCTATAGCAAGGTTAAGGTTAGGCCTACAACTATGATAAATTGTACATATTATGAAACTTGTATTACCATATTCACGTTGCCGTTGACGCTGTAATAAGCGTGAATGCAATTTCAGTGTTGGATTGCGAAAAGACACCTGACTAGAGGAATAAAAATAATCTTTTGAGACAATTGTTTATATCATTCATGCATGGTGTAGAGGGTTGACAACTGTCTTTTGTGTTAAAGAGCTTACAATGACAACAAAAGACAGAACCTATAGAAAAATAAATTATTACGAGAAGTATGCGCCTGTTCCTTGCTCCCAAATCTAACATACAGTTGTACTCACACTATGAGGCTCGAACACCATAGCCTAACCTTAACCTCGCGAATCGCGATAGCCTCGAACGCTTATTCGCTATCAGGCCTGTTCCGAAAAAGACCTCAAGCATCTGTTTTTTTTTTCAGGATTTAAAGACATTGATTACCATTCCCTTCTTTTCCATATTACATAACCCTTTCACCTTTTTCTTTCTCCGTCTGCCCCTACCATTCACTCTCCGGTAGGCTAAAATACCCTCGCTAGTTCATCCTATTCTCCTCTTTAAGAGACATGCGATGGAACACATACGAACTGACGCGTCCGTACTTCGGCGAAGGGCCGAAATCCCGTCATTTGATCGTCGGGGGCGATCGGGCAGTAGCCACCTCGGACACCGAGGCCAATTGTCACCCGCAGATGGCGCCACGGGACTCCTCTCTGAGCCACAACATAGTCGCCAACGCACACATACAGACACACACACATATGCAGAATCGGGGGGGTAGAGCCTATCGCCACTCCACTGGAAAGTCATTGGGTTGTTGGATTTTGTGGGATTATAGAGTTAAATAGATTTATTGGATGTGTCAGGCTTCGTGTTTTGTTCAGGCTTGTCGGACTTTGTGAGCTCTAAGGGTTTGTTGAACTTGTCTGGCTTAATGCTTTTATTCGGTGTTTGTATGTTTAGAGGAATTAATGGGTATGTTGGACTTCTCTGGCTTCGCGCTCTTATCTGGCTTTGTGTTTGACGGGTTTGCTGGACTTATCAGGCTTCATCATAGCTTCAGTCTTGTTGTTTTTTTGAGCTATGATTTAACGTGTTTGTTTTTTTTACTTATCGGACTTGATAAGTCTGTAGGGGTTGTATGTCTTGTTGCTTCTCAGGTCTTGTTGGGCTTGCCAGGCTTCTTATGTTTGGTGTTTATATTTCATGTTTGGCATTGAGAGTTATTGGAGCTATTAGGTTTCTCGTATTTATCGGCCATCTTGGGCTCGTCTGATTTGTTGGGTTATCGGGTTTATTACGCTCCTTGGTCCTTTGAGGCTTGCTAATGCCTTTAGGCTTATCAGGGTCTTAAAACTTACCGAACTTGTTAAGTTTGTTTGGCTTATTGAGTGACCATATCGGATTTATTGGGCTTGTTGGGTTTGTCGGTGGTTTGTCAGTCATGTTTGGCTTATGGGGCTTGTTTGACGTGTTGGGTTTGTTAAATTTGTCCAGGTTATTGGGTTGTTAGCTTTATTCAACTTATATGGTTTGTAAGGTTTGTAAAGTTGCTAGGATTCTTCAGCTTGTCGGGCTAGTTAGGCTTTTCGAACTTGTTGCCCCTTGCCGGACATGTTATGTTGGTCAAGGATTTGGGGCTTGTTTCACCTTTTGAGTGATTTGGGGCTTGTTTCACCTTTTCTGGTAAGCTTGCATGGGCTTGTAGCTTTCTCAGCCTTGTTTGTCTTATCCAGCAGGTTTGGCTTGCTAGAGGGGTTCTCCGGCTTGTCGAACTTGTTAGGCTTGATCCGCTTGTCACGTTTGCCGGCTTGTTAAGCTTATCAGGCTTATTTGGCTTCTACGGCTTGTCAGACTTGCTAGGCTTGCTACGCTTGTTGAGTTTGCCAGCTTGTTGGGCTTCATCTGCTTCTTCAGCTTGTTGAGCTTGTCTGTTTCAATTTCCGGCCTCTTGGAATTTGTCTTTGTCATTTGCGATTTCTTTGTCTATTCTTTGTTTCTGTTTCTTTGTTCCAAGGCGTTGAAGTGTACCTTGTTTGTAGGCTTGAATCCATTCGTTCGCATGTGTGAGCGTAATTTCCCTTTCGAGGTTTTGTGATACTTCTTCTTTACCCTCTTGTTTAAGGCATGATGGTTATCCTCTCTTTTTGTCCTTCTTCTTCTTCTTCTTCTTCTTCTTCTTCTTCTTCTTCTTCTTCTTCTTCTTGGGTTAAAATTAGTGAACAAGCGTTTTAACACTAGTATAGCCCAACACTATTTTACATTTAAAGTTACTCAAATGGAATCGGCTGCCCACCCACGTAGTAGATAGCACTTCGGTTAATATGTTCAAAAATCGTCTCGACGTGCATTTGAATAGTTTAATTATAACGTAGTTGAGCACTGTGAATTTGGACGTCCTTGCAGAGAGAGAGAGAGTTTGGAGCGGAGGTTTAAGGATATGAAATTATGATGACTAAAAATGATGCCGGCGATTCTCTGCATGTGTAGCTTAGATGTCCCATTTCTTTTCCGCCTATCCTATAAGTAGTCTCTATCCCTAAATTAGTTTTTCACCACTAGCAGTCGAGTGGCTGCGGAAGATGAGAAGAAAAACTTTCTATCTCCCCCGACCCCTAGTTTGATTAGTTAAAATTGCACGATAATGTACACATGTAGATAAGTGTGTACAGTAGATAGTATAAAAAAAAATAGCATGTTAGAGATACACTCGTAGATAAGGGTGTATCGTAGTTTTTGATTTAGTGTAGCGGACTAGCCTCGAGCGGACCTTAGGGTCTTTGCTGGTCCTAGATTCTGTAGTTCTGTAGTTCTTCTTCTTCTTCTTCTTCTTCTTCTTCTTCTTCTTCTTCTTCTTCTTCTTCTTCTCTCTCTCTCTCTTTCTCTTTCTCTCTCTCTCTCTCTCTCTCTCTCTCTCTCTCTCTCTCTCTCTCTCTCTCTCTCTCTCTCTCTTTCGCTGTTCTTTCCCGTTTGTGTCTTGTCTTATTTTGTTCAATTTAAGCGGCTTCATTTTTCCGTTTCATCCTTCCTTCCATTTGGACTTTACTCATTCAAAGATCCGGGAGTCTGATCCGTCAATCCTTCCTTCCATTTGGACTTTACTCATTCAAAGATCCGGGCATCTGATCCGTCAATCCTTCCTTCCATTTGGACTTTACTCATTCAAAGATCCGGGAGTCTGATCCGTCAATCCTTCCTTCCATTTGGACTTTACTCATTCAAAGATCCGGGCATCTGATCCGTCAATCCTTCCTTCCATTTGGACTTTACTCATTCAAAGATCCGGGAGTCTGATCCGTCAATCCTTCCTTCCATTTGGACTTTACTCATTCAAAGATCCGGGCATCTGATCCGTCAATCCTTCCTTCCATTTGGACTTTACTCATTCAAAGATCCGGGAGTCTGATCCGTCAATCCTTCCTTCCATTTGGACTTTACTCATTCAAAGATCTGGGAATCTGATCCGTCAATCCTTCCTTCCATTTGGACTTTACTCATTCAAAGATCCGGGAATCTGATCCGTCAATCCTTCCTTCCATTTGGACTTTACTCATTCAAAGATCTGGGAATCTGATCCGTCAATCCTTCCTTCCATTTGGACTTTACTCATTCAAAGATCTGGGAATCTGATCCGTCAATCCTTCCTTCCATTTGGACTTTACTCATTCAAAGATCCGGGAGTCTGATCCGTCAATCCTTCCTTCCATTTGGACTTTACTCATTCAAAGATCTGGGAATCTGATCCGTCAATCCTTCCTTCCATTTGGACTTTACTCATTCAAAGATCCAGGAATATGATCCGTCAATCCTTCCTTCCATTTGGACTTTCCTCATTCAAAGATCCGGGCATCTGATCCGTCAATCCTTCCTTCCATTTGGACTTTACTCATTCAAAGATCCGGGAGTCTGATCCGTCAATCCTTCCTTCCATTTGGACTTTGCTCATTCAAAGATCAGGGCATCTGATCCGTCAATCCTTCCTTCCATTTGGACTTTACTCATTCAAAGATCAGGGCATCTGATCCGTCAATCCTTCCTTCCATTTGGACTTTACTCATTCAAAGATCCGGGCATCTGACCCGTCAATCCTTCCTTCCATTTGGACTTTCCTCATTCAAAGATCAGGGCATCTGATCCGTCAATCCTTCCTTCCATTTGGACTTTACTCATTCAAAGATCCGGGCATCTGATCCGTCAATCCTTCCTTCCATTTGGACTTTCCTCATTCAAAGATCAGGGCATCTGATCCGTCAATCCTTCCTTCCATTTGGACTTTCCTCATTCAAAGATCCGGGAGTCTGATCCGTCAATCCTTCCTTCCATTTGGACTTTACTCATTCAAAGATCCAGGCATCTGATCCGTCAATCCTTCCTTCCATTTGGACTTTACTCATTCAAAGATCCGGGAGTCTGATCCGTCAATCCTTCCTTCCATTTGGACTTTACTCATTCAAAGATCTGGGAATCTGATCCGTCAATCCTTCCTTCCATTTGGACTTTACTCATTCAAAGATCCGGGAGTCTGATCCGTCAATCCTTCCTTCCATTTGGACTTTACTCATTCAAAGATCTGGGAATCTGATCCGTCAATCCTTCCTTCCATTTGGACTTTACTCATTCAAAGATCTGGGAATCTGATCCGTCAATCCTTCCTTCCATTTGGACTTTACTCATTCAAAGATCTGGGAATCTGATCCGTCAATCCTTCCTTCCATTTGGACTTTACTCATTCAAAGATCTGGGAATCTGATCCGTCAATCCTTCCTTCCATTTGGACTTTACTCATTCAAAGATCTGGGAATCTGATCCGTCAATCCTTCCTTCCATTTGGACTTTACTCATTCAAAGATCTGGGAATCTGATCCGTCAATCCTTCCTTCCATTTGGACTTTACTCATTCAAAGATCTGGGAATCTGATCCGTCAATCCTTCCTTCCATTTGGACTTTACTCATTCAAAGGTCCGGGAATATGATCCGTCAATCCTTCCTTCCATTTGGACTTTCCTCATTCAAAGATCCGGGCATCTGATCCGTCAATCCTTCCTTCCATTTGGACTTTACTCATTCAAAGATCAGGGCATCTGATCCGTCAATCCTTCCTTCCATTTGGACTTTACTCATTCAAAGATCCGGGCATCTGATCCGTCAATCCTTCTTTCCATTTGGACTTTCCTCATTCAAAGATCAGGGCATCTGATCCGTCAATCCTTCCTTCCATTTGGACTTTCCTCATTCAAAGATCCGGGCATCTGATCCGTCAATCATTCCTTCCATTTGGACTTTCCTCATTCAAAGATCAGGGCATCTGATCCGTCAATCCTTCCTTCCATTTGGACTTTACTCATTCAAAGATCCGGGAATCTGATCCGTCAATCCTTCCTTCCATTTGGACTTTACTCATTCAAAGATCTGGGAATCTGATCCGTCAATCCTTCCTTCCATTTGGACTTTACTCATTCAAATTTCCGGGAATATGATCCGTCAATCCTTCCTTCCATTTGGACTTTACTCATTCAAAGATCCGGGCATCTGATCCGTCAATTCTTCCTTCCATTTGGACTTTCCTCATTCAAAGATCAGGGCATCTGATCCGTCAATCCTTCCTTCCATTTGGACTTTACTCATTCAAAGATCCGGGAGTCTGATCCGTCAATCCTTCCTTCCATTTGGACTTTACTCATTCAAAGATCTGGGAATCTGATCCGTCAATCCTTCCTTCCATTTGGACTTTACTCATTCAAAGATCTGGGAATCTGATCCGTCAATCCTTCCTTCCATTTGGACTTTACTCATTCAAAGATCCGGGAGTCTGATCCGTCAATCCTTCCTTCCATTTGGACTTTGCTCATTCAAAGATCAGGGCATCTGATCCGTCAATCCTTCCTTCCATTTGGACTTTACTCATTCAAAGATCAGGGCATCTGATCCGTCAATCCTTCCTTCCATTTGGACTTTACTCATTCAAAGATCCAGGCATCTGATCCGTCAATCCTTCCTTCCATTTGGACTTTCCTCATTCAAAGATCAGGGCATCTGATCCGTCAATCCTTCCTTCCATTTGGACTTTCCTCATTCAAAGATCAGGGCATCTGATCCGTCAATCCTTCCTTCCATTTGGACTTTACTCATTCAAAGATCAGGGCATCTGATCCGTCAATCCTTCCTTCCATTTGGACTTTCCTCATTCAAAGATCCGGGCATCTGATCCGTCAATCCTTCCTTCCATTTGGACTTTCCTCATTCAAAGATCAGGGCATCTGATCCGTCAATCCTTCCTTCCATTTGGACTTTACTCATTCAAAGATCTGGGAATCTGATCCGTCAGTCCTTCCTTCCATTTGGACTTCACTCATTCAAAGATCCGGGAATATGATCCGTCAATCCTTCCTTCCATTCGGACTTTACTCATTCAAAGATCCGGGCATCTGATCCGTCAATCCTTCCTTCCATTTGGACTTTACTCATTCAAAGATCCGGGCATCTGATCCGTCAATCCTTCCTTCCATTTGGACTTTACTCATTCAAAGATCCGGGCATCTGATCCGTCAATCCTTCCTTCCATTTGGACTTTACTCATTCAAAGATCCGGGCATCTGATCCGTCAATTATTTAGCCTTTTAAGCTCCAGTATGCCAGCACCTTACCTTTGAAGATCCAAAGCTCAAACTTCGAGGGGTCGAAGATCTATCACGCCATCCTGCCAGCTCTGAAGATCCAATACTCAAACCATGAATGATCGAAGATCAAGTATTTCCTTCCTGAACATTCTAGCCTTCAAGTTTTGGACATTTAACATTCGATCATTTCACCATTCAGATTCAGCAGTGTAGTGTGCCGCTGATGCAGTCCCAATATTACTCAAGCATTTCTAACCAGGAAGATTCAGCAATGAAGCATTCTCTCCTTAAAGATTCAGCACTAAAAACTTCAAACTAGGAAGATCCGACATTCCATTATTACTCAAACTTTCCACATTTGAAGATCCAGCCCTTCAGACCCCCCCCCCCTAATATCAAGCACTCAAGTTTTTTACCTACGAGGATCCAAGATTTTATCTTTTTCCTTTGAAGTTCCAGCACTGAGTCCTTCCACCTCTGAAGACTCAACAACATTCAAACCTTCTCTACCTCTGAAGATTCAGGTCAAGACTCTTATCTTTTGTTAGTATTGATCTCTCCTGAAGTAAGGGGTTAGTCGTATTAGATTTAAAAGGACTTTTGGAGTAGGCAGTAGATGGAATGATTATTTTGGTAAAAGTAAATGCCTTCTCCAGACATACTTAGAGACGAGTTAAGTCCCAAATTATGACGTTAATTACTAAGTAGTAGTAGAAAGGATGGATAATTTAGAAGATTGAAAAATAAGAATCGAAAATTTAAAGAGAGCTTTGAACAATCTTAAATTAAGGATAGAAAGAAAGTTTGATAATAAGATTTGAGAAAGATAATTGAATTTTAAAAAGTCTGCATGTGTACAGTCTGAAATGAGCTTGAGCGACTTGAAAGTCCGTTACAATAGAACCAAATAGTTACTTGTAACGTTCTAAATATTTGACGATAAAGTAAACATTCACTATTCCGCTTAATGCGAGCTTAAATTGACTTACGCTTAACATAAACAATAGTAAAAATAGCTAATAGATTAGAAAGTCAATTTGAAAATGGGAAATAGGAAAGCTAAAGATGTAGATGAAAAATATAAGTTCTCAGCAAGCTAAACGAGAAAAATAGCGTCTCATTTGAAACTTCGTAGCTCTTGTAAGAGTATTTCGGTGCAGTCCGCAAGAGAGAGAAGGAAAGAGGACAGTACGAAAATATGAAATCTGTTCTCTCATTTGAAAATGTTAGAGGTCTGAAAAAGGGCCCCTTTATCATACGTCAAAGGGGAATAGGGGAGCCCCAACCTCTACACGTCCAATTCCGACCAAAATGGGGAGGGGGAGGTTTAAACGAGTCCCACCACTGCCATGAGCCAGAGATAAAAGGAAGTCCCTCCCTAGTCTAATGTCTTAAATATGTACCCACTTAAGCTAATTATCCAAAATCATGCCCACCATCGCCCCAAGTCTCGCTTTCCACCGGCGGGCAGTAAACCCCCAACCAATGTAAATTTCAAATCAAAATTAGAAAAAAAGGCCAGTCGTTGAGGAGAGGAAACTCGACCAGGGTATGATAGAGCAATCTGGTAGACATACAAAGAGTGCTGAAAGAGTGAAGAAAATCCACAGGCCAAAAATATATGTTTTACTTTGAAGAAACATCAATCAAGCCTGCCATCTCCTCTTTTTAAGATCTAGCACCCCGGCTCTCAACTTTGCAGATACACCACTCCACCTTCTCACCACCCTTTTAAATTTGAAGAATCAACACACTACCCTTCCCTTTATGAAGATCCCTCACTACACATCCATTTTTGAAGATCCACCACTCAGCATTCCATCTTTAAAAATCTCGCACTCAATCTTTCCAACTTTGAAGATCCAGCATTCATTTTTCTTGGATCCAGCACCATAACATTCCACCTTCGAAAAAAACCCTCACTTCAATTCCAGCTCAGAGGATCCTTCATGCCAACATTCTAATTTTGAAGATCCAGCACTTTAGCTTTACACCACCGGAAATCTCTCCCACCAGCATTGCTATTTTGAAAAACCAGCGCACTCTGCTTGTTAAGATGAGGAGAACCATAACATTAAAAAAAAATCCCCATTTGAAGATACCCTCCCCCCCGTCCATCGATCCTAGTATCCAAATTTTCGAATACATCCCGACCAAATATTCCCTCCTCCCCGCTTTTATCATATCCATGAATTTAGGTATTCGGGCAAGTTTTGCATCCCTCTTATCCTGCATTGCAGCTACCCGCAATTTCTTTCTTTCATATAACAAAACCCAGCATTCCAATGACCCCCTCAATCCCCAACTCCCGTGGTATTGGAGAATGGGTAGTTACGTTACACGCATTATATTACTCCCGCGATATCTCGCTATGAGCAGTAACTCCCCCGAGCTACACTCCAGTAATATCCTCACCTCTTAAAACCTTAATAGCAAAAAAAGGAATCCTTCATTGCTGATAATTAATTATCAAAAAGACTTTTTTATCTGCAAAAGAAACTTTAGGCAATCGAGCAAATGTCACTGGTGAATATAATTGTAGACACGGTAAACAGAAAGTTAAAAGGCATCAATTAATTAAGTTATAGTTTAAAAAAAATAACAAACAGTGAGCGGAGTTGGGGGTAAATAGCAGTTGAATTTCGTCACAGGTGGGGGGGTGGGGGGAGTACACATAGTTTAAAAGCAACACAAGAGATATGGTGGGTAAATTTATCTTCGGTTAGCTTAGATTAGGTTATGGGGGGGGGGAGTTAATGGTATCGGTGGGTGTTACCTGTTTCTGTGGTGGTATAGGTTACCGGTTTGTGGGTGTTTGGTCAGTAAGTAGAGGGGCGTGTATTGAAGAGTCCTCGTTGCTATTGCGTTCGACGGGTGACGAAGACTTTAGGCAGTAGGCCTACTTTACTCCTCTTTCGAATTGGTTCTGACTCATTATAATTTCTCACGCAGGGTTATGCAATAGGTTGGCCTTACCGAAGGTGTCGCCGTAATCGGGGTTAGTAAAGGGGGGGGGCAAAGAGAATATAACTTTATTATTGAATTGGCCTACTAAAGGGGCAAGCGGAAACGTCTCGAATTCTTGGGGGTTAATGTGTAGGCTTCTGCTTTACGCGGAGTATCTAGTCTAAAGCCAGCAGGACTTAGGCGAGTAAACGGGATTCCGTGACGCTACTAAGGGAATGAATTGAGTTAATGAATTAAAAATAATGAATCTTCTGAATAATTAGTCTCTCTCTCTCTCTCTCTCTCTCTCTCTCTCTCTATATATATATATATATATATATATATATATATATATATATATATATATATATATATATATATATATATATATATATATAACATAGGAGTATATGCAGTACCATGCAACGATTGCCATAAAGTTTATATAGGGGAAACGGGGAGAAATCTAGACAAGAGATTGTACGAACACAAAAGAGATATTAGATTGGGCAGCGAAAGTAGTGGAATATTTTGCCATGTTAGAGACAAGAATCATACGATCGATTTCAATGGAAGTAAAATGTTATTTAAATCGGCTAACTATGTTAAGAGAAGAATCGTAGAATCGAGCTTGATATCGTCAGTTCCTAATTTAAATCTATCTGAGGGTCAATTTTCTTTTAATCCTGTAATAAGAAAGCAAATAAACAAAATAGTAAAATGTCAGCCCTTCAATATGTTTAGGCTAACCCCCCTCCTCCCAGATTAGCCACAAGTAGGGGATTGGGGGAAAAGAGGGGATCTTTCACGACCAGACCTTGTGTTATGTTTATATGCATTTCTCTTATATTTTCTGCCCAGTGTCAGTTGAAAAAGGGTGTGAGATACACCGAAACTGTTCTGAATTAAATTGTCTTCGGAGAATGTGGTTTAATTCCTCATATATATATATATATATATAGTTTAATTTCCTAATTTGCTTTGGTTCTTTATTTATTAGACATGGCATATTATTTTCTTAATCTACCCAAATAGCAATTTTTAGGATTTGATAAAACCACCGAGCGTCCATTTGTGGAGTTCCTCAGTAGGCCTATTAAATCCAGCAATTTGGTGGCAGAGGCCGACCTATTTTATAGAACGAGCCTTACAAGTTAATATAAAATTAGGCCGATATGCCTTTTCGTGGTCTATATTAAGGAATATGACCCCCACCCCCCGTCCGAAAACTAACAAATTAACGAGGGTATGTCTGTCGCTAATAAATAGAGAATAAAATAATTTGGGACGACCGTTAAAGCTGACACCAACGTATGACGTCACGGTTATAAGTTCTAACCACCAATGGAGGCGCAAAAGGATGTTCAATGGAGAAATGTGACTTAAGAAGATTCTCCAATGTTTTAACAAAATAAAAGAAGAGATAAATTAATATTTAAGAGTGCAGCAAAATATTGCTGGCATGCTGCGAGAGACAAAATATAAGGATATAATGGAAGTCTATTTATTCCAATGGACGGGAATGGACCGCAGTTGGACCTTTGGAAGTTTCATCCTAAGAGGTTATTTAATTAAAAAAATAATCAAAAGAGACAGCATTAGATTAAAGTAAGTGTAATCTCCCCCAATGATTATAGCATTTGGATGTCCAGTGAACGTTATCAGTGATAAAGATGGAATCTGTGCTAGTTCCCTGTTCATAATACGAGTGACACCTAAATTGGGGAATAAAAACGCAGTCATCTTCGATAGAGATAGAATAAAAATTTAGCTTAACCTGAATTTAGTGAAAATCTGCCTTGGAAATTTCACCAGGTAAGGATGTGAGAGGCAGCTTCTTGCCGAGGCATTGGCTACAACAAAAATGAGGCTTCAAAACATTACCAGGTGGAAATTTTGCTTTAAAGAACTTGTCATGTGAGGGTACATTCCTGGATGTGAGGGAGTGAGGGCAAAGTTAGGTCGAGGAGAACGATTAAAAAGGACTTCTTTTTTTTATCCTGCCAGTGGAAAGTTTCTTTTTTTTAAATTTTAAGATTCTATCATAACGACAACTAGCAAGTGCATAGCCACCTCGACACCTAACAATTAATCCCGCAATCTATCGGTGGATAAGGAAATAACCATCTTGATATCGACACGGTTTGACTCATAGGTCAGATAGATTATGATAGTGACTACGCCGTCACGCGAAGAGCTTCCACATGTTTGCCTCTTGTTCTGCTAGTCTCCTCCTAGTAGTCTACTGGTTGTTTAGCGGTAGTCTTCTGGTTTTCTGCCTTTTGTTTGCCAGTAGCCTCTTGATTTTCCGTTAGTATTCTGTTAAGAACCTTTAAAGGATTGAATGCTGTTCTCGGTCAGACAGAATGGGCCTCCTCCACTAGGGCGACGTGGCGTTCTCTTCAATTTTCTTTAATGGTGAGTGAGTTAATCGAGAGGTTGTTTGCTTTTGACTGCGTTTTAAAGAAAAAAAGGAGGAATAAAAAGGAACAGACATAGGGCTGATCCCTATCTTTGGACAAACAACCGATAACTCAGATCTACAAGGACAGCGATCGCTTAAAATTATAAGAATAAATAAAAAATTTGATGACTCAAAACTACACAAAAAAACAAACGGGATGATTCGAATCTACAAACAAAACCAACCAATCTCGCGCCCCATTTACATGAAAGAGCGGGTAAGGGTGGAATCACAATACCCTTAGAGTTCCTTGAAATGATAGCGATTTGAACCAGTGCCTCTCCATTGAAGGCACTCACCACAGTCAATGCAGCCCCGCCCCCAGAATAAACATTTGTAACATTCAAAGCACACAAATATCGATACAGCTATAGAAAAAAAATCCGAAAAGGGACATTTTTAGTCACGTGCACACCGTGACTCTATAAGTTACCATGTCGGTTCATAGGTCGGCGGTTGGATGGTTACCATTTTCCTTTTTATGAGTTTTTTGGCAATAACATCGTAACTCTTCGGCCGATTCTAAAGAAATTTGAAACCCTTATATTGTTTTACATTCTCTTTCTAATGATATAATGTTCACTCATCCCAAGGTTAACTAAGGAATTATTTGGCAATAACATCATAACTATTAGCTGATTCTAACGAAATTTGAAACCCTTATGTTGTTTTACATTCTCTTTCGAATGATATAATTGCCAAGGTCCTCCCAAGGTTAGCCGAGGAATTATTTGACAATATCATCAAAACTATTTGGCTGATTCTAAAGAAATTTGAAACCCTTATGTTTTTTACATTCTCTTTCGAATGATATAATTACCAAGGTCCTCTCAAGGTTAGTCCGGGACTTAATGAAAGTTGTGAAGATCGTAAGGTCATAAGGTCATAAGTCAGACTAATTGAGAGCACGCGACTTAGGTCTATTGACCTTATTATCAATGAAATTAAATAAACCAAGTGGTAAAGAGAGTAGTAATTAGACCCGAATGGGTAATATTTTGGCAATTTATCATAGTTATTTATAACCACACTGGTTCTCTAATATGATATAATTACCCCTCCCCCCCTCTCGATTGTCCTTTGGCCTAGTTTCCCAGTTTAAGTATAATAAAATGACTTTGTATCACCCTAGTAGAATTAAGGATCTCTCCTTAGTTTTCTTATTCCCTTAGAGCTTAGAATCTAGTATAATTTATCCTTATTCCTAAGCTGCCCCCGTATAATTTAATTAACTTAATACCCTGCTATAATAATTATTCCAAATTACTTTAGTACTCCAGAATTATTTAGTTCAGGAGTCAGCAAACCTTTTGGTCTTGCGCCCCAATTCCATTAATAAAAGAGAATTTCTGGTCTTGAGTGCTAATTCCATTAAAAGAAAGAAGAGAATTTCTGGTCTTGAGTGCCAATTCCATTATAAAAGAAGATAATTTCTGGTCTTGGGTGCCAATTCCATTAAAAGAAAGAAGAGAATTTCTGGTCTTAAGTGCCAAGCAAATATAATGCCCAATCTAACCTGGTCAAGAGACCTAAGTCGATATGCCCAAAAGATACGATAAATATTGCGTTAAAAGTTATATATTAAATTTTATTATTAGAAAATATGCAATTTTAATATATATATATACTTTTTAATGTGATCATGTCCTTGCTTTAAGGAGAGGAAGAATCCTTTCACGTGCCAAGGATAGATGCCTTGCGTGCCAGAGTTTGCCAACGCCTGAATTTTAGTTAATTCCAAACGCAGTATTGTCTTATTAAAGGCTAAATATTCCCTATTATTTTAGTATAACACAATTAGCCTTGTGCCCTTGTATGACCCACTTATCAGAAAGGACTTGACCATTTTATGTATCCAACACACGACATACACACTGATAACCATCCAACACACGACATACACACTGATAACCATCCAACAGACGCCACATACATACTAATAACCGCCCAACACAAATACTCAGAACCACCCAGCACACATACCAGCAACCATACAATGGACGATACACACACACGCCAATAGCTACCAAATACATACAGTAAGAACCACCCAATATGCAATAAAAAAACAACAACACACACACTAGCAATTATCCAACACACGACACGCAACACACACAATCTAGCCACCTTCCAACACACTAACAACCACCCAACACACGACACTCACACTAACGACTAATCCAACATAGGACACACAAACAACCACCAAACTCACGATGCACACACTAACAACCACCCAACACACACAAACAACCTTCCAACATACAACACACAAACGAGCAATCACCCAGCACACTATGAACTTACACAAAGACTAACGGTCACCCAACACACCGGAAACCTTTTTCGCCCCCCTTTCCCCACACACGCGAGGCGAGAGTGTGTAATGGAAGGACGGTGTTAATTGAAATAAACGAACAGCGTGAAAGAGGTGAAATGAAAGAGAGGTTTGGTGGACAGGTTAAATATAAAATGCAAAATGGAACCTTCAATCGCATGGAATGGAGTGTAAAGGAGAGATAATGGGGGTAAAAAGGGAAGAATTAAAATGTGGTGAGAATGAGAGGTGGAGCGTTAAAATGGCGGCTCATTTAAAGCAAGGATTTAATTCCATTGTTCAACATAAATAAAAGAAAACTAACGAAGGCATATTGCCCGAAAGGTCTTGAAAATAGTCGCCTAAATGAAATGGTGAAGTTGACTGAAGTGAAAATGTGAGGTGGTATTTAGTCGGTGCATCTAAATGGATTATTGTAATTCAGGAAGGCGCGCACCTCTCCTTATGGACGGACGAGTCCTTGTTTCGACCTAATATTATTATTATTAACAGTAGTCGTATTACCATTATTAGTATTATTTTTCTTGGTATTATTTTCAGTAGTAGTAGCAATAGAATAAATACTATTTCTAGTTATTTTTGCATTATTATTAGCATTTTTGTAGTAATAGTATAATAGTAGTAATGTACAAATGATAATTGTAGTATTACCATTATTATTACCATTATTATTATCATTATTATTATTTTTCTTGGTATTATTGTTATTATTATTATTATTACCATTTTTGTAGTAATAGTATAATTATTATTATTTATTGGGGTATTATTATCATCATTATCAGCAATAGTATGATTATTATTTTTATTTATTCATAACTAATAAAAGACAACCAACGTGGGCCTCAATCAGAAAGTGGAAAAGTTAGGGGAAGGGAAAGACTGGGAAGAAGGTATATGGAGGTATATGGCTCGAGTGCTCTAAGGAGGAGACTACTTGTGAGTGGTCGTGACCTAGAGGGTGCGCAGCTCTCCTGGTGCTGCTTCCGTCCCATTTCGTGATTACACTTACCAACTCGGAGATCTAATCCAACTGAGGACCCCCCCCCTCCCCCCATACGTTCAGTCACTCGAACTCTATTACTTTCTTTACAAGTCTCTCGTTACAAAATTTATGACCGAGATTCCCTCGTTGGTTTTCGCTTCTTAGTTTTAAGAAACGACGACAACAGCCAATGGCTTTATTCGGGAAACCTTTGATGATCTCAAACAATTGTATGATCAGAAGGTAATTATCATTATTTTTAAGCCATCTTTATTTTGTTATATTAATAAAATTGTCCAGAAGAAAGATTACCACGACCACGGTACGAAAAGGTTGGGAAACACCTTAAAACAGCCAAAGTATTCGGGTGTGATTTTAATCGTCGTACTACTTTTATGAATGTCCACCTTGCCACAGATATTCAAAATTTCATACCAATTAAATATTTAGGCAATTTGGGTAAGGGGAAAAACGCTTCTCTGAAGAATTGAGTTATTGACAATCAGGAGGTCGGACTTGGCACTTTTTTGAGGGTGAGGGTGGTCGGACTTGAGTACGAGTGAGTAGAGAAACTAGAGTAACTTGGAGATCTTGACACCTGTGACCTCACGTGAAGGGCGTGGCTCGTCTTGCATAAATATGCCAGTGATTGCCACAGGTGAGATGTTGCCATCAGCCTTAAACTGCCTTGTATGGAAGGAATGTCAATTTAGCATCAACTAAGAATGCACCCAACTATTGTCTCATTTAATTGAGACTAGTCTCTTGTTAATACCACTCCTTTGGTAAATATGGAATACACAATTTAATTATGTACCCTATGCGTATAAAGACTAAAAATACAGTACAGTTCAAAAACTATATAAAAAACAAAACTAGATATATTTATATTCTTTTAAATACTAGGTGCGGTTGGTAATTTCTCGTATACATTCAATATAAAAGAAAATAACATAAAGAGTTCATGTATACAGATTCATTTACTAAAATTACATACTAATGACTAGGAAGATTATATTATCCATTTTATTCAATGAAATCTCTGTCAGTCTCAACCACCGCCTCCAGGCGACGTCGGAACCTCTTTCAGGACTTCTTGACGGTCCTCCTGTGGGTGAAAACTCTGGTGATCCCGGAGCTAAGTTTTACCTTGGTGGTGTACGGGGACTCATTTCTCTCGCAACCACGCACCACACATAATACTCCATGGGGTTGCAGTCTGGGGAGCTGGGAGGCCAGATGTTCGGAGTAATGTGCTTAAATAAATCGTCTGAGAGCCAAGACTAGATCCTCCTGTTTGTGTGACATAGTGTATAGAGCTCTTCTGCCACAATTATGGCCTTCCAGGGGGCACGTCCTGGATCCAGAGCTACACCAACTCCTCCTGGCCCTTGATGTACCTGTATTTCTTTCAGGTTTAAATCAGGGTTCTGCGCAATCAAGTTCATCACGTCGACTTTTTCCTCATTCAAGAAGTGCTTCACCGTCTGTGCTGTGTGGCACGAACAATCAATGTCTTGCACGGAAACATGTTCACATACTCCCAAGGTTCGTAGAGAAGGGATCACATATTCCTGAAGCAGATTCTTGTATACCGCGCCGTTCACTTTGCCGCATAAACGGACGAGCACACTTACTCCACTGTTAGAAAACATGCCCCCTCCCCATAACGCTGCTACCTCCAAATTTTACCATATTTTTCTTTCTCATCTAACCCCCCAAAATTAAATTTGCTTTCACCGCTGGAAAACACTTTACAACACTCCACAGGACTTGCTTAGTAGTGAACTCCAACCAGCGGCACTATTATGTGGAATGACATGCCTTGTGATAATCGTTCCTCCATTTGGTACTTTCAAATGAACCTTCAAGACACTCTTCTTATCTCAAGCCTATTTTCTATAGCAGTGGTTTTCAACCGGTGTGCCGCGAGAGCCAACAACAGGGTGCCGTGGGATCGACCCCCAAAATCATTTTTAAAATGCCTAAATTGCAAAAAAATATGTATTTCAAACATTTCTAAAAAAATCTAGCGACACTTCAAAGTAATTTGAAACAGGGAATGAAGAAATGAGAGTTGCCTTGTGGACATAAAAACAACGAAAAGAAAAGATTTCAGACAGTGAATGAAGAAATGAGAGTTGCCTTGTGGACATAAAAACAACGAAAAGAAAAGATTGCAGACAGTGAATGAAGAAATGAGATTTGCATTGTCGACATAAAAAACAACGGAAAGAAAAGATTGCAGACAGTGAATGAAGAAATGAGAGTTGCCTTGTGGACATAAAAAACAACGAATCGAAAAGATTGCAGACAGTGAATGAAGAAATGAGAGTTGCCTTCTCGACATAAAAACAACGAAAATAAAATATTGCAGACAATGAATGAAGAAATAAGATTTGCCTTGTCGACATAAAAACAACGAAAAGAAAAAGATTGCAGACAGTGAATGAAGAAATGAGTTGCCTTGCCGACATAAAAACAACGAAAAGAAAAAGATTGCAGACAGTGAATGAAGAAATGAGATTTGCCTTGTCGACATATAAAACAACGAAAATAAAAGATTGCAGACAGTGAATGAAGAAATGAGAGTTGCCTTGTCGACATAAAAACAACGAAAATAAAAGATTGTAGACAGTGAATGAAGAAATAAGAGTTGCCTTGTTGACATACAAACAACGAAAAGAAAAGATTGCAGTCAGTAAATGAAGAAATGAGATTTGCCTTTTCGACATAAAAACAACGAAAAGCAAAATATTGCAGACAGTGAATGAAGAAATGAGTTGCTTTGCCGACATGAAAACAACGAAAAAGAAGAAGATTGCAGACAGTGAATGAAGAAATAAGAGTTGCCTTGTCGACATAAGAACAATGAAAAGAAAAGATTGCAGACAGTGAATGAAAAAATGAGAGTTGCCTTGTGGACATAAAAATAATGAAAAGAAAAATATTGCAGACAGTGAATGAAGAAATGAGAGTTGCCTTCTCGACATAAAAACATCGAAAAGAAAAAAAATGCAGACAGTGAATAGAGAAATGAGAGTTGCCTTGTC
Organism: Ceratothoa steindachneri; assembly: GCA_963969495.1. Classification (NCBI taxonomy): domain Eukaryota; kingdom Metazoa; phylum Arthropoda; class Malacostraca; order Isopoda; family Cymothoidae; genus Ceratothoa; species Ceratothoa steindachneri. The sequence goes on from OZ018320.1 coordinate 220,367,734, forward strand.
GACATAAAAACAACGAAAAGAAAAGTATTCAAGACAGTGAATGAAGAAATGAAAGTTGCCTTGTGGACATAAAAACAACAAAAAGAAGATGATTGCAGACAGTGAATGAAGAAATGAGAGATACCTTGTCGACATAAAAACAACGAAAAGAAAATATTGCAGACAGTGAATGAAGAAATGAGATTTGCATTGTCGACATAAAACAACGAAAAGTAAAGATTGTGGACAGTGAATGAAGAAATGAGATTTTCCTTGTCAACATAAAAACAACGAAAAGAAAAAGATTGCAGACAGTGAATGAAGTAATGAGAGTTGCCTTGTCGACATAAAAACAACAAAAAAAAGATTGCAGACAGTGAATGAAGAAATGAGAGTTGCTTTGTGGAAATAAAAACAACGAAAAGAAAAAGATTGCATACAGTGAATGAAGAAATGAGAGTTTCCTCGTTGACATAATAACAACGAAAATAAAAAAGATTGCAGACAGTGAATGAAGAAATGAGAGTTGCCTTGTCGACATAAAAACAACGAAAAGAAAAGATTGCAGACAGTGAATGAAGAAATGAGATTTGCCTTGTCGACATAAAAACAACGAAAGGAAAGAGATTGCAGACAGTGAATGAAGAAATAAGAGTTGCCTTGTCAACTATATGTTCCAATATTAAATAATTATGTTATAATCATCAAGCTCAAATTTCACATTAAACTTTTAAAGGTAATATTTATTTATTTTCACAATTGTATGTCTTATTTCGATTAAATTAGGTCAAATGTCAATCGTGGTTAATTTTGAAGAGCTTTCCACGTAATTCAGTATTTATACGTAAATTATATTAAATTGGGGCGCGACGGCTGCATCTAGATAGCAATTAGAGTGTCACTATCATAAAAAGGTTGAAAACCACTTCTCTACAGTCATGGCTAAAAGTTTTAAAACTACATTATTTTTCCATATAAGAAAATTAATAGAAGTAATCAGACGTTGCATTTTGTTCGTGTCATAATTTGAAGGTGAATATGCGATTATTTTTATCTCAAACTCATTTTATTAATAAATACAGTCAATTGATACGCCAAGTCAATATTTACAATGGTGTTCCTTGTTCTTTAGGACTGCTTCAATTCGTTTTGGCCTCCTGGAGACTAAATTTGGAATTATATCTTGACTGATGTTGGTCCATTTTTGTTCACTAAGCACCCGCAATTGCTCACAATTGGACGTTTTCTGTTTATCAACAGCCAGTTTGATAATTATCGCCAACAAGTTCTCTATTGGTTAAAATCTGACGAATTCCCGGGACAAGGTCCCACAAGTTCGATGTTATTTTCACCCAAGAACTTTGTTCTTGATTTTACTGAGGAAAAGGTGTGGTATGATGCTGAAAAGTACAATTAACATCACCAAATCGGTCTTGAACTATTGGGAAAAGTTGCTGATGAAGCACGTTTTGGTACTATTTTAATTTCGTGGCAGTGATCTTGGACAAAATTGCTAGTGCTCCAGTTTCCTCCGATGAGAAGCACCCCCAAACATGGAGAATGTTCCAAAGCTTCACTTTGGGCACGACACAGGATTCGTGAAAGCCCTCCCCTTTTATCCTTCTAACGAGGGATCTTCCAGAAACTCCAAACAAATGGAAGGGAGCTTCATAAGAGAATATCACTTTACCCCAGTCTTCAACAGTCCATTCTTTATTTTTTCTACAAAAAATGATCCTTTCAGTAAAGCTCTTGTTGGTGAGATGAGGCTTCTTCGCAGCCCTTCTCGACATGAGACCTAGGTCTAAAAGTTTTCATCTCACTATGGGCGTCCAAGCGTTCACACCCTCATTTTTTTTCAAATGGCGAGAGCAAGCTTGGCACTGGAGCCTCCCGACCCTTGAGGTGGAACCTTACCCGGAGGCGATCTCACACTCATTTCAAGTTCTTGCGCGCACACAAGACTTCTTCACCTGAGTGTAACCAGTCTCTTTAAAATCATTAATGATCCTAAAGATTGAGCTCCTTGATGCAATACCTTTAACAACTACCGGCTTGCATTTCAAGCCACTTTTGTGCAGATCCAACAATGTCTGCACGCTTTTCTTTGGAAAGAATCATTTCTGGAATTGAAAAAGATTAAAACCTTTACTTTTACCAAAGAAATATTATAAAATAGATTATAATTACACAATATCATTCATATAATCCATATTTATCATTTTGTTACCTTTTGATCGAATGGCAAAGCTCCAGGAATTGAAACTCGCCTCCTACAAGAACAGGACAAGAACATGTTTGTGGATTCAGGGAAGGAATGCAGTTTTTTTATTACTTTTCAAATGCTGACTTTTTAATAAACCTGCAATAATCCAAATATTAGAATAATTATTTCAATCACATAAATTAAAAAAAATAATGAAAATAGTAAACATATACATGTACATTAGTCTCAAAGCTTTAGCCATGACTGTATTTTGGCAGGCGGTGTGTGAAAGCAATGACTTTGAAGAGGGCTATGCAAAATTGGGTAAAAATATTATTTTTTTTATATAATTAGACACTTCATGTCTCGTTCTGGCGATTTATTATATTTCTTTGTTTTTCAATATCGGGTCGACAATATCATAATAAATACTTATTGAAGTATTTCAGTTTTCCTTCCTGATCTTCGGAAAAGGCATTTTTGTATCTTCTCTTTTTTAAATATTTCTTTTAATTCATTAATTTAAATCCTTAACTTGATATCTTTTCCTAAAATCAGATCGATTTGACATTTCTGAACGTAGATTTTTTTATGGGATATTTTCCTTTCACGAGTCCATTATTTTGACCCTAAAATGGACTCTGGTAATCGTTCTAGACTAGATGTCCTAATGGTTCAAGCCTTATAATTTTACAAAATTTTTCGAATCCTTATGTAAATGTTACTCTCACCTTTTGAACCAAGTTTAAAAATGTAAATTAATGCCATACATGGGATTCTTCCAATTACCATAACTGTCTTTCTGGATTTTTAATTCGAAAGGCAATAGGACCAAAGGAAATTCTAGCCTCACACAAACTTCCTGCAAATTCATCTGTTTCAAAATATTGGAACCAATTGAACAGAAACTCCAGGCTCGTACCAATTCTAAAAGATATTTACATTTAATTAATATTGTTTGCATTGGAAATAAAGCGTAATTTACTTGTTACTGGAAGGTTTAAATCAGCGACACCCTAGAAATACCTACAAATACCTGCTACCTGAGGGCGAAGAAAAACAAAGGCTATAAAATCATATCACCCGAACGGAGAAAGACACGCCTCATAAATTTACGCTCAAACAATCCTAATTTGGCAAAAGAAAAATATTTTAAAAGCAAACATTTCGAATAGTTCAAAAGACAGAAAATATAAGTCTCTATCCTCTTCTCCCACTTGAGATTAGTTAAGGGGATTTTGTAGTTAATGAAGGGAACAATTTCTGTATTTAAATTGTTAGATTATCAACCAAATAACTCAAAGTAATTGCTCTTTAATTTCTATGTAAGGCAATACGTAGCTATATATAATGGAGTCATATGGTGTCATTTGTCAGTCGAATGGCCGACGTTAAAGATACTTGCTGCCATACAGCGCTATTGCTTTATCAGACGAAAGCACATCGGCCTTAATGGGTTAATGGACAGAACAGTAATATACATGTTAAAATTAATAACGCAGCCACAGCTGTGGACTTCAATAGAACATATATATATATATATATATATATATATATATATATATATATATATATATATATATATATATATATATATATATATATATATATATATATATATATATATATATATATATATATATATATATATATATATATATATATATATATATATATATATATATATATAAGAGAAAATAAGAATTGGACGCGAATGAGCAAATGAGAGAAGAAACCGGAGTTTTTTTAAAGACAAGAGAGAGGGACATTAGAAGAATCCAGAATCAAAGGGAGCAGAGGGCGGACACAGTGAAGGTGATCCTTTACCGAGAAGACAGAAATAACGCCAGGGGAAAAAAAGTTTTGAATTCCTGGCCGGAACTCGAACCCGGGTCTGCTGATTGCCGTTCAGATGCTTTACCGCTAAGCTACCAGGCACAGTAACTATATTTCGCCCAAAGCGTTACCGCATCAAACCCAGTATCTTCCTAAGCTAGGAACTTCCAAGGAATTTTTATACCATATGCTTTTACCCGCCTAAATCGTCAAAATAAAAGTTTTCTAGAACGCGAACAGTAAAATGAATAAAAGAAGATAAAACAAAACAATAAAATACCACAGGAATACTGAAAAGTAACAAACACGAGAAGTTTCAAAACCATGTACTGAAACAATACATAAATACCACAAATTGTGATACAATACCGCAAGCATCATAGAGTATTACATCGAGTATTGCTTACGGTATTTAGTCGAATTCGAAATTCAAATGAGGCCAATTAATGCCAGCCATCACGCCAGATAGCACTTCTTTCAGACAAAATTCAAACAAATGCTCATTAATTGGGTCATAACACTCATTAGAGAAGCAGGAGAAGGCGAGATAGAGGACTCGTGCAGTTACATGAATCTAAATGTTTCTACAGCACCGAGAGGGCAAGGAATTGGTCAGACGATGATTATATTGTTGTTTATCAAAACAATTGAGAAGCCGGACGGTTCGCACACACATGGTACTAGTCAGTCCGCGACCAGACGGACATCAGATATTTCACACACACGCACGCATCAGTCAGTTAAAGCCTACACCAACCACTACTCTCTCTCTCTCTCTCTCCCTCTCTTTCACACACACACAAACACACCAGTCAGTTAAAACCTACACCAGCATTGTACTCACACACAGGCACATACATACACTACACCACTCAGTATAGACACAGACACCCACGTAACAGTCATTTCACCCATAGACCAGTCACACTTGCACACGCACACACAATTATATTCACGCATATGCCCATACAAGTGAGTTCAGACAAACACACATACCAGTTTGTTCATAGACACAAACACACGTACCAGTCAATTCATACACATACGGAAATGGGACAGAGAAGTGCTAAACAAACAAAATAAAAACGCATACTACACAGCTGATGGCAGCACATGTGTACATATAATTATGAAAAAATAATTTATTTACACCAAACCTCAGAAATAAGATTGTTAACGTACATGAAGCATCTCCTACCGGTTGTCATAGTGACGTTGTGAAGGCTTCTTGCAGTTCCACATCTCGATCATGCCAACCCCATAAATCACTACAAATCACACACATAAAAGGCCATTTGAGGATACACATGTACACCCCAATAAACTATACCCTATCATTGTGAAAAGCGTGGCTGAGGATTGGCATCGGAGAAAATTTCGATCACCATCGAAGGCATAGGCCACTTACAGGGGCACTCATTAAGGCAAGGTGGCACCCTTTTGTCACTACAGGCACTGTGACAGACTGTAAGAGTAGGGTGAAAATGAGAATTAAATGGCTTTGCCGACGATCCAAAGCTCAGGAACTAAATAAAAGATGAAGAAAATGGAAAGAGAAAAAAGAAGATGGAAATAGAATAAAAAATAAATAAAATAAAAATAGAATACAAAATTAAGTATAGGGAAATAGGATACAAAATAAAGAAACTGTAAATAGAATACAAAAGTAATAAGGAAGGTGGAAATCTATACAAAACGATGGAAATAGAAAGAAATAATAAAGAAAAGAAAATAGAATACGAAATAAAGAAGATGAAAATAGAATAGAAAATCAAGAAGATGTAAATAAAATATAGTAATAATAAAAAAGATGGAAATAGAATTTGAAAAGTTAAAGACGATAGAAATAGAATACAAAATGAAGAAGATGGAATTATAATGCAACAATAATCAGGAAGAGGGAAATAGAATACAAAAGAAGAAGAGTGAAATAGAATATAGTAATAAAGACAAATGGAAGAGGAATACAAAATAAAAAAAGATGGAAATAGAATTAAAAGGTTAAAGACAATGGAAATAGAATACAAAGATAATAAAGAAGATGGGAATAAAATACAAAATACAGATGATGAAAAAGAATACAAAATAAAGAAGATTGAAATAGAATAAAAATATAAAGAAGATAGAAATGTAATGCAAAGTAAAGAAGATAAAAATATAATACAAAATTATGAGGGGAGATGTAAATAGAATACAGCAATAATAAAAAAGATGTAAATAGAAAATGATAATAAAGAAGATAGAAATATAATACAAATTAAAGAAGATGGAAATAGGATACAAAAAAATGAAGTTGAAAATATAATACAAAATAAAGAAGATTAGAATAAAATACAAAAAAAAATGGAAATAGATTACAAAATAATAAAAAGAGAAAAGGATAAAAAAATTGAAAGAAGATGCAGATAGAATACTAATTAAAGAAGAAGGAAAGAGAATAAAAATGAAATAGATAGAGAGCGAATAAAAAATGAAGAAGATGAAAATAGAATAAAAATATAAAGAAGATGGAAATAAAATATAAAATAAAAAGTTAGAAATAGAATACCAAGAATATAAAGATGATGCAAATAGAAAATAAAAAAGAGAGAATAAAATATGGAAATAGAATACAAAATAAAGTAGATGCGAATAGAAGGAAAAAATAGAGAAGATGGAAATTGAATATAAAAGTATAAAGATTTAAACAATACAAAATAAAGATGATAGAAATATAATATAAATAGAGAAAATGGAAATAGAACAAAAATAAAAAAAAGAGGAAATAGAATACAAAATAAATTAGCTGGAAAGGGAATAAGAAATAAATAAGATGCAAATAGAATAGAAATAAAAAAGATGTAAATATGATACAAAATAAAGATCGAAATAGAATAAAAAATAAAGAAGAATGGAAATAGAATAAAAAAAGTAGATGGAAAGCGAATACGAAATAAAGAAAATTGAGATAGAATAATTTTGTTTAAAGAAGATGGAAATATAATAGAAAATAAAGAAGATTGAAATAGGTACCAGCATAGGTACCAGGCGTTGCCCTCGGGTAAAAAGTCCTATCGCAAATATTGAGGGGAAATTCTGATGTTGTGGTACAAAAATATCTTTACTTGCTGATTATTATTAATATTTGTGGGGCGAAGAAAAATTCAGGAGAGTTGCGCGCTCTCAATATTCTATAATATACTTACAATGAGTGAACGTTTCATATCGTGAGCCCGGCAGTTTACGCGCACCCATGAATGAGCGTTAGTGATGAGCGAACAACGAACGTTGTGGGCGCAGGAACAGATCGAGCGTCTTTCGCTACAGATCCGAAAGCGATTCTTTTAAAAGGACTAATGAGAAAAAAGGGCCGAGCGTCCGCAGTTGCCGCCCAATTAAAAGGTAAAGAAAATAAATGGAATGAAAATGTGAATTACGGGGAAGAAATTAGACGAAGCAAAGATAAAAAGGAATGTCCATCTGCGTAAGTCGCCACAACCGTGAATATTAAGCTCAGATAAATTACATGTAACGTTGTACTCAGGTATGTACTCCTTAATGTACATATTGCATCAATGAGCATAAACTATATCTCGTCCTACTTTGTCTTCAATCCACTTGAATCTCATTCGTGCTTAAATCAGCCGCAATTTCAATCCCATTCGTGATTACTCTCGCCTATTTCCTTCGCGCTTTCTTCCTCCACAACTTGAATCTCATTCGTGCTTAAATCAGCCGCAATTTCAATCCCATTCGTGATTACTCTCGCCTATTTCCTTCGCGCTTTCTTCCTCCACAACTTGAATCTCATTCGTGCTTAAATCAGCCGCAATTTCAATCCCATTTGTGATTACTCTCGTCTATTTCCTTCGCGCTTTCTTCCTCTACAACTTGAATCTCATTCGTGATTAAATCAGCCGCAATTTCAATCCCATTCGTGATTACTCTCGCCTATTTCCTTCGCGCTTTCTTCCTCCACAACTTGAATCTCATTCGTGCTTAAATCAGCCGCAATTTCAATCCCATTCGTGATTACTCTCGTCTATTTCCTTCGCGCTTTCTTCCTCCACAACTTGAATCTCATTCGTGCGGACATCAGCCGCAATTTCAATCCCATTCGTGATTACTCTTGTCTATTTCCTTCGCGCTTTCTTCCTCTACAACTTGAATCTCATTCGTGCTTAAATCAGCCGCAATTTCAATCCCATTCGTGATTACTCTCGCCTATTTCCTTCGCGCTTTCTTCCTCTACAACTTGAAACTCATTCGTGCTTAAATCAGCCGCAATTTCAATCCCATTCGTGATTACTTTCGCCTATTTTCTTCGCGCTTTCTTCCTCCACAACTTGAATCTCATTCGTGCTTAAATCAGCCGCAATTTCAATCCCATTCGTGATTACTTTCGCCTATTTCCTTCGCGCTTTCTTCCTCCACAACTTGAATCTCATTCGTGCTTAAATCAGCCGCAATTTCAATCCCATTCGTGATTACTCTCGCCTATTTCCTTCGCGCTTTCTTCCTCCACAACTTGTATCTCATTCGTGCTTAAATCAGCCGCAATTTCAATCCGATTCGTGATTACTCTCGTCTATTTCCTTCGCGTCTTCTTCCTCCACAACTTGAATCTCATTCGTGCTTAAATCAGCCGCAATTTCAATCCCATTCGTGATTACTCTCGTCTATTTCCTTCGCGTCTTCTTCCTCCACAACTTGAATCTCATTCGTGCTTAAATCAGCCGCAATTTCAATCCCATTCGTGATTACTCTCGCCTATTTCCTTCGCGCTTTCTTCCTCCACAACTTGAATCTCATTCGTGCTTAAATCAGCCGCAATTTAAATCCCATTCGTGATTACTCTCGTCTATTTTCTTCGCGCTTTCTTCTTCCACAACTTGAATCTCATTCGTGCTTAAATCAGCCGCAATTTCAATCCCATTCGTGATTACTCTCGCCTATTTTCTTCGCGCTTTCTTCCTCCACAACTTGAATCTCATTCGTGCTTAAATCAGCCACAATTTCAATCCCATTCGTGATTACTTTCGCATATTTCCTTCGCGCTTTCTTCCTCCACAACTTGAATCTCATTCGTGCTTAAATCAGCCGCAATTTCAATCCCATTCGTGATTACTCTCGCCTATTTCCTTCGCGCTTTCTTCCTCCACAACTTGAATCTCATTCGTGCTTAAATCAGCCGCAATTTCAATCCGATTCGTGATTACTCTCGTCTATTTCCTTCGCCCTTTCTTCCTCCACAACTTAAATCTCATTCGTGCTTAAATCAGCCGCAATTTCAATCCCATTCGTGATTACTCTCGCCTATTTCCTTCGCGCTTTCTTCCTCCACAACTTGAATCTCATTCGTGCTTAAATCAGCCGCAATTTCAATCCCATTCGTGATTACTCTCGCCTATTTTCTTCGCGCTTTCTTCCTCCACAACTTGAATCTCATTCGTGCTTAAATCAGCCACAATTTCAATCCCATTCGTGATTACTTTCGCATATTTCCTTCGCGCTTTCTTCCTCCACAACTTGAATCTCATTCGTGCTTAAATCAGCCGCAATTTCAATCCCATTCGTGATTACTCTCGCCTATTTCCTTCGCGCTTTCTTCCTCCACAACTTGAATCTCATTCGTGCTTAAATCAGCCGCAATTTCAATCCGATTCGTGATTACTCTCGTCTATTTCCTTCGCCCTTTCTTCCTCCACAACTTGAATCTCATTCGTGCTTAAATCAGCCGCAATTTCAATCCCATTCGTGATTACTCTCGCCTATTTCCTTCGCGCTTTCTTCCTCCACAACTTGAATCTCATTCGTGCTTAAATCAGCCGCAATTTCAATCCCATTCGTAATTACTCTCGTCTATTTCCTTCGCGCTTTCTTCCTCTACAACTTGAATCTCATTCGTGCTTAAATCAGCCGCAATTTCAATCCCATTCGTGATTACTCTCGTCTATTTCCTTCGCGTTTTCTTCCTCCACAACTTGAATCTCATTCGTGCTTAAATCAGCCGCAATTTCAATCCCATTCGTGATTATTCTCTTCTATTTCCTTCGCGCTTTCTTCCTCCACAACTTGAATCTCATTCGTGCTTAAATCAGCCGCAATTTCAATCTAATTCGTGATTACTCTCGCCTATTTCCTTCGCGCTTTCTTCCTCCACAACTTGAATCTCATTCGTGCTTAAATCAGCCGCAATTTCAATCCCATTCGTGATTACTCTCGTCTATTTCCTTCGCGCTTTCTTCCTCCACAACCTGAATCTCATTCGTGATTAAATCAGCCGCAATTTCAATCCCATTCGTGATGACTCTCGTCTATTTCCTTCGCGTTTTCTTCCTCCACAACTTGAATCTCATTCGTGCTTAAATCAGCCGCAATTTCAATCCCATTCGTGATTACTCTCGTCTATTTCCTTCGCGCTTTCTTTCTCCACAACTTGAATCTCATTCTTGCTTAAATCAGCCGCAATTTCAATCCCATTCGTGATTACTCTCGCCTATTTCCTTCGCGCTTTCTTCGTTCACAACTTGAATCTCATTCGTGCTTAAATCAGCCGCAATTTCAATCCCATTCGTGATTACTCTCGTCTATTTCCTTCGCGCTTTCTTCCTCCACAACCTGAATCTCATTCGTGCTTAAATCAGCCGCAATTTCAATCCCATTCGTGATGACTCTCGTCTATTTCCTTCGCGTTTTCTTCCTCCACAACTTGAATCTCATTCGTGCTTAAATCAGCCGCAATTTCAATCCCATTCGTGATTACTCTCGTCTATTTCCTTCGCGCTTTCTTCCTCCACAACTTGAATCTCATTCGTGCTTAAATCAGCCGCAATTTAAATCCCATTCGTGATTACTCTCGTCTATTTTCTTCGCACTTTCTTCTTCCACAACTTGAATCTCATTCGTGCGGACATCAGCCGCAATTTCAATCCCATTCGTGATTACTCTCGTCTATTTCTTTCACGCTTTCTTCCTCTACAACTTGAATCCCATTCGTGCTTAAATCAGCCGCAATTTCAATCCCATTCGTGCTTACTCTCGTCTATTTACTTCGCGCTTTCTTCCTCCACAACTTGAATCTCATTCGTGCTTAATCAGCCGCAATTTCAATCCCATTCGTGCTTACTCTCGTCTATTTACTTCACGCTTTCTTCCTCCACAACTTGAATCTCATTCGTGCGGACATCAGCCCTAATTTCAATCCCATTCGTGATTACTCTCGCCTATTTCCTTCGCCCTTTCTTCTTCCACAACTTGAATCTCATTCGTGCTTAAATCAGCCGCAATTTCAATCCCATTCGTGATTACTCTCGCCTATTTCCTTCGCGCTTTCTTCCTCCACAACTTGAATCTCATTCGTGCTTAAATCAGCCGCAATTTCAATCCCATTCGTGATTACTCTCGTCTATTTCCTTCGCGCTTTCTTCCTCTACAACTTGAATCTCATTCGTGCTTAAAATCAGCCACAATTTCAATCCCATTCGTGATTACTTTCGCCTATTTCCTTCGCGCTTTCTTCCTCCACAACTTGAATCTCATTCGTGCTTAAATCAGCCGCAATTTCAATCCCATTCGTGATTACTCTCGTCTATTTCCTTCGCGCTTTCTTCCTCCACAACTTGAATCTCATTCGTGCTTAAATCAGCCGCAATTTCAATCCGATTCGTGATTACTCTCGTCTATTTCCTTCGCGTCTTCTTCCTCCACAACTTGAATCTCATTCGTGCTTAAATCAGCCGCAATTTCAATCCCATTCGTGATTACTTTCGCCTATTTCCTTCGCGCTTTCTTCCTCCACAACTTGAATCTCATTCGTGCTTAAATCAGCCGCAATTTCAATCCCATTCGTGATTACTCTCGTCTATTTCCTTCGCGCTTTCTTCCTCTACAACTTGAATCTCATTCGTGCTTAAATCAGCCGCAATTTCAATCCCATTCGTGATTACTCTCGTCTATTTCCTTCGCGTTTTCTTCCTCCACAACTTGAATCTCATTCGTGCTTAAATCAGCCGCAATTTCAATCCCATTCGTGATTATTCTCGTCTATTTCCTTCGCGCTTTCTTCCTCCACAACTTGAATCTCATTCGTGCTTAAATCAGCCGCAATTTCAATCTAATTCGTGATTACTCTCGCCTATTTCCTTCGCGCTTTCTTCCTCCACAACTTGAATCTCATTCGTGCTTAAATCAGCCGCAATTTCAATCCCATTCGTGATTACTCTCGTCTATTTCCTTCGCGCTTTCTTCCTCCACAACCTGAATCTCATTCGTGCTTAAATCAGCCGCAATTTCAATCCCGTTCGTGATGACTCTCGTCTATTTCCTTCGCGTTTTCTTCCTCCACAACTTGAATCTCATTCGTGCTTAAATCAGCCGCAATTTCAATCCCATTCGTGATTACTCTCGTCTATTTCCTTCGCGCTTTCTTCCTCCACAACTTGAATCTCATTCGTGCTTAAATCAGCCGCAATTTCAATCCCATTCGTGATTACTCTCGCCTATTTCCTTCGCGCTTTCTTCGTCCACAACTTGAATCTCATTCGTGCTTAAATCAGCCGCAATTTAAATCCCATTCGTGATTACTCTCGTCTATTTTCTTCGCACTTTCTTCTTCCACAACTTGAATCTCATTCGTGCGGACATCAGCCGCAATTTCAATCCCATTCGTGATTACTCTCGTCTATTTCTTTCACGCTTTCTTCCTCTACAACTTGAATCTCATTCGTGCGGACATCAGCCGCAATTTAAATCCCATTCGTGATTACTCTTGTCTATTTCCTTCGCGCTTTCTTCTTCCACAACTTGAATCTCATTCGTGCTTAAATCAGCCGCAATTTCAATCCCATTCGTGCTTACTCTCGTCTATTTACTTCACGCTTTCTTCCTCCACAACTTGAATCTCATTCGTGCGGACATCAGCCGCAATTTCAATCCCATTCGTGATTACTCTCGCCTATTTCCTTCGCGCTTTCTTCCTCCACAACTTGAATCTCATTCGTGCTTAAATCAGCCGCAATTTCAATCCCATTCGTGATTACTCTCGCCTATTTCCTTCGCGCTTTCTTCCTCCACAACTTGAATCTCATTCGTGCTTAAATCAGCCGCAATTTCAATCCCATTTGTGATTACTCTCGTCTATTTCCTTCGCGCTTTCTTCCTCTACAACTTGAATCTCATTCGTGATTAAATCAGCCGCAATTTCAATCCCATTCGTGATTACTCTCGCCTATTTCCTTCGCGCTTTCTTCCTCCACAACTTGAATCTCATTCGTGCTTAAATCAGCCGCAATTTCAATCCCATTCGTGATTACTCTCGTCTATTTCCTTCGCGCTTTCTTCCTCCACAACTTGAATCTCATTCGTGCGGACATCAGCCGCAATTTCAATCCCATTCGTGATTACTCTTGTCTATTTCCTTCGCGCTTTCTTCCTCTACAACTTGAATCTCATTCGTGCTTAAATCAGCCGCAATTTCAATCCCATTCGTGATTACTCTCGCCTATTTCCTTCGCGCTTTCTTTCTCTACAACTTGAAACTCATTCGTGCTTAAATCAGCCGCAGTTTTAATCCCATTCGTGATTACTCTCGCCTATTTCCTTCGCGCTTTCTTCCTCCACAACTTGAACCTCATTCGTGCGGACATCAGCCGCAATTTAAATCCCATTCGTGATTACTCTCGTCTATTTCCTTTGCGCTTTCTTCCTCCACAACTTGAAACTCATTCGTGCGGACATCAGCCGCAATTTCAATCCCATTCGTGATTACTCTCGTCTATTTCTTTCACGCTTTCTTCCTCTACAACTTGAATCTCATTCGTGCGGACATCAGCCGCAATTTAAATCCCATTCGTGATTACTCTTGTCTATTTCCTTCGCGCTTTCTTCCTCCACAACTTGAATCTCATTCGTGCTTAAATCAGCCGCAATTTCAATCCCATTCGTGCTTACTCTCGTCTATTTACTTCGCGCTTTCTTCCTCCACAACTTGAATCTCATTCGTGCGGACATCAGCCGCAATTTCAATCCCATTCGTGATTACTCTCGCCTATTTCCTTCGCCCTTTCTTCCTCCACAACTTGAATCTCATTCGTGCTTAAATCAGCCGCAATTTCAATCCCATTCGTGATTACTCTCGCCTATTTCCTTCGCGCTTTCTTCCTCCACAACTTGAATCTCATTCGTGTGGACATCAGCCGCAATTTAAATCCCATTCGTGATTACTCTCGTCTATTTCCTTTGCGTTTTCTTCCTCCACAACTTGAATCTATTTCGTGCGGACATCAGCCGCAATTTCAATCCCATTCGTGATTACTCTCGCCTATTTCCTTCGCGCTTTCTTCCTCCAAAACTTAAAATCTCATTCGTGCTTAAATCAGACGCAATTTCAATCCCATTCGTGATTACTCTCGCCTATTTCCTTCGCGCTTTCTTCCTCCACAACTTGCATCTCATTCGTGCTTAAATCAGCCCCAATTTCAAACCCATTCGTGATTACTCTCGCCTATTTCCTTCGCGCTTTCTTCCTCCACAACCTGAATCTCATTCGTGCTTAAATCAGCTCCAATTTCAATCCCATTCGTGATTACTCTCGCCTATTCCCTTCGCGCTTTCTTCCTCCACAACTTGAAACTCATTCGTGCTTAAATCAGCCGCAATTTCAATCCCATTCGTGATTACTCTCGCCTATTTCCTTCGCACTTTCTTCCTCCACAACTTGAATCTCATTCGTGCTTAAATCAGCCGCAATTTCAATCCCATTCCTGATTACTCTCGTCTATTTCCTTCACGCTTTCTTCTTCTACAACTTGAATCTCAATCGTGTTTAAATCAGCCGCAATTTCAATCCCATTCGTGATTACTCTCGCCTATTTCCTTCGCGCTTTCTTCCTCCACAACTTGAATCTCATTCGTGCTTAAATCAGCCGCAATTTCAATCCCATTAGTAATTACTCTCGCCTATTTCCTTCGCGCTTTCTTCCTCCACAACTTGAATCTCATTCGTGCTTAAATCAGCCGCAATTTCAATCCCATTCGTGATTACTCTCGCCTATTTCCTTCGCGCTTTTTTCCTCCACAACTTTCTATCTCATTTGTGCTTAAATCAGCCGCAATTTCAATCCCATTCGTGATTACTCTCGTCTATTTCTTTCGCGCTTTCTTCCTCCACAACTTGAATCTCATTCGTGCTTAAATCAGCCGCAATTTCAATCCCATTCGTGATTACTCTCGTCTATTTCCTTCGCGCTCTCTTCCTTCACAATTTGAATCTCATTCGTGCTTAAATCAGCCGCAATTTCAATCCCATTCGTGAGTACCTTTTGTCTATTTCCTTCGCGCTTTCTTCCTCTATAACTTGAATCCCATTCGTGCTTAAATCAGCCGCAATTTCAATCCCATTCGTGATTACTCTCGTCTATTTCCTTCGCGCTTTCTTCCTCTACAACTTGAATCTCATTCGTGCTTAAATTAGCCACAATTTCAATCCCATTCGTGATTACTCTCGCCTATTTCCTTCGCGCTTTCTTCCTCCACAACTTGAATCCAATTCGTGCTTAAATCAGCCGCAATTTCAATTCCCATTCGTGATTACCTTTTGTCTATTTCCTTCGCGCTTTCTTCCTCCACAACTTGAATCTCATTCGTGCTTAAATCAGCCGCAATTTCAATCCCATTCGTGATTACTCTCGCCTATTTCCTTCGCGCTTTCTTCCTGCACAAATTGAATCTCATTCGTGCTTAAATCAGCCGCAATTTCAATCCCATTCGTGATTACTCTCGCCTATTCCCTTCGCTCTTTCTTCCTCCACAACTTGAATCTCATTCGTGCTTAAATCAGCCGCAATTTCAATCTCATTCGTAATTACTCTCGTCTATTTCCTTCGCGCTTTCTTCCTCTACAACTTGAATCTCATTCGTGCTTAAATCAGCCGCAATTTCAATCCTATTCGTGATTACTCTCGCCTATTTCCTTTGCCCTTTCTTCCTTCACAACTTGAATCTCATTCGTGCTTAAATCAGCCGCAATTTCAATCCCATTCGTAATTACTCTCGCCTATTTCCTTCGCGCTTTCTTCCTCCACAACTTGAATCTCATTCGTGCTTAAATCAGCCGCAATTTCAATCCCATTCGTGATTACTCTCGTCTATTTCCTTCGCGTCTTCTTCCTCCACAACTTGAATCTCATTCGTGCTTAAATCAGCCGCAATTTCAATCCCATTCGTGATTACACTCGTTTTTTTCCTTCGCGTCTTCTTCCTCCACAACTTGAATCTCATTCGTGCTTAAATCAGCCGCAATTTCAATCCCATTCGTGATTACTCTCGCCTATTTCCTTCGCGCTTTCTTCCTCCACAACTTGAATCTCATTCGTGCTTAAATCAGACGCAATTTCAATCCCATTCGTGATTACTCTCGTCTATTTCCTTCGCGCTTTCTTCCTCCACAAATTGAATCTCATTCGTGCTTAAATCAGCCGCAATTTCAATCCCATTCGTGATTACTCTCGCCTATTTCCTTCGCGCTTTCTTCCTCCACAACTTGAATCTCATTCGTGCTTAAATCAGCCGCAATTTTAATCCCATTCGTGATTACTCTCGTCTATTTCCTTCACGCTTTCTTCCTCTACAACTTGAATCTCGATCGTGTTTAAGTCAGCCGCAATTTTAATCCCATTCCTTATTACTCTCGCCTATTTCCTTCGCGCTTTCTTCCTCCACAACTTGAATCTCATTCGTGCTTAAATTAGCCGCAATTTCTATCCCATTCGTAATTGCTCTCGCCTATTTCCTTCGCGCTTTCTTCCTCCACAACTTGAATCTCATTCGTGCTTAAATTAGACGCAATTTCAATCCCATTCGTGATTACTCTAGCCTATTTCCTTCGCGCTTTCTTCCTCCACAACTTGAATCTCATTCGTGCTTAAATCAGTCGCAATTTCAATCCCATTCGTGATAGCTCTCGCCTATTCCCTTCGCGCTTTCTTCCTCCACAACTTGAATCTCATTGTTGCTTAAATCAGCCGCAATTTCAATCTCATTCATGATTACTCTCGTCTATTTCCTTCGCGCTTTCTTCCTCTACAACTTGAATCTCATTCGTGCTTAAATCAGCCGCAATTTCAATCCCATTCGTGATTACTCTCGCCTATTTCCTTCGCGCTTTCTTCCTCCACAACTTGAATCTTATTCGTGCTTAAATCAGCCGCAATTTCAATCCCATTTGTGATTACTCTCGCCTATTTTCTTCGCGCTTTCTTCCTCCACAACTTGAATCTCATTCGTGCTTAAATCAGCCGCAATTTCAATCCCATTCGTGATTACTCTCGCCTATTTCCTTGCCCTTTCTTCCTCCACAACTTGAATCTCATTCGTGCTTAAATCAGCCGCAATTTCAATCCCATTCGTGATTACTCTCGCCTATTTCCTTCGCGCTTTCTTCCTCCACAACTTGAATCTCATTCGTGCGGACATCAGCCGCAATTTAAATCCCATTCGTGATTACTCTCGTCTATTTCCTTCGCGCTTTCTTCCTCCACAACTTGAATCTAATTCGTGCGGACATCAGCCGCAATTTCAATCCCATTCGTGATTACTCTCGCCTATTTCCTTCGCGCTTTCTTCCTCCACAACTTGAATCTCATTCGTGCTTAAATCAGCCGCAATTTCCATCCCATTTGTGATTACTCTCGCCTATTTTCTTCGCGCTTTCTTCCTCCACAACTTGAATCTCATTCGTGCTTAAATCAGCCGCAATTTCAATCCCATTCGTGATTACTCTCGCCTATTTCCTTCGCGCTTTCTTCCTCCACAACTTGAATCTCATTTGTGCTTAAATCAGACGCAATTTCAATCCCATTCGTGATTACTCTCGTCTATTTCTTTCGCGCTTTCTTCCTCCACAACTTGAATCTCATTCGTGCTTAAATCAGCCGCAATTTCAATCCCCTTCGTGATTACTCTCGTCTATTTCCTTCGCGCTCTCTTCCTTCACAATTTGAATCTCATTCGTGCTTAAATCAGCCGCAATTTCAATCCCATTCGTGATTACCTTTTGTCTATTTCCTTCGCGCTTTCTTCCTCTACAACTTGAATCCCATTCGTGCTTAAATCAGCCGCAATTTCAATCCCATTCGTGATTACTCTCGTCTATTTCCTTCGCGCTTTCTTCCTCTACAACTTGAATCTCATTCGTGCTTAAATTAGCCGCAATTTCAATCCCATTCGTGATTACTCTCGCCTATTTCCTTCGCGCTTTCTTCCTCCACAACTTGAATCTAATTCGTGCGGACATCAGCCGCAATTTATATCCCATTCGTGATTACTCTCGCCTATTTCCTTCGCGCTTTCTTCCTCCACAACTTGAATCTCATTCGTGCTTAAATTCGCCGCAATTTCAATCCCATTCGTGATTACTCTCGCCTATTTCCTTCGCGCTTTCTTCCTGCACAAATTGAATCTCATTCGTGCTTAAATCAGCCGCAATTTCAATCCCATTCGTGATTACTCTCGCCTATTCCCTTCGCTCTTTCTTCCTCCACAACTTGAATCTCATTCGTGCTTAAATCAGCCGCAATTTCAATCTCATTCGTGATTACTCTCGTCTATTTCCTTCGCGCTTTCTTCCTCCACAACTTGAATCTAATTCGTGCTTAAATCAGCCGCAATTTCAATCCTATTCGTGATTACTCTCGCCTATTTCCTTCGCCCTTTCTTCCTTCACAACTTGAATCTCATTCGTGCTTAAATCAGCTGCAATTTCAATCCCATTCGTGATTACTCTCGCCTATTTCCTTCGCGCTTTCTTCCTCCACAACTTGAATCTCATTCGTGTGGACATCAGCCGCAATTTCAATCCCATTCGTGATTACTCTCGTCTATTTCCTTCGCGCTTTCTTCCTCCACAACTTGAATCTCATTCGTGCTTAAATCAGCCGCAATTTCAATCCCATTCGTGATTACTCTCGCCTATTTCCTTCGCGCTTTCTTCCTCCACAACTTGAATCTCATTCGTGCTTAAATCAGACGCAATTTCAATCCCATTCGTGATTACTCTCGCCTATTTCCTTCGCGCTTTCTTCCTCCACAACTTGAATCTCATTCGTGCTTAAATCAGCCGCAATTTCAATCCCATTCGTGATTACTCTCGCCTATTTCCTTCGCGCTTTCTTCCTCCACAACTTGAATCTCATTCGTGCTTAAATCAGCCGCAATTTTAATCCCATTCGTGATTACTCTCGTCTATTTCCTTCACGCTTTCTTGCTCTACAACTTGAATCTCGATCGTGTTTAAGTCAGCCGCAATTTTAATCCCATTCCTTATTACTCTCGCCTATTTCCTTCGCGCTTTCTTCCTCCACAACTTGAATCTCATTCGTGCTTAAATTAGCCGCAATTTCAATCCCATTCGTAATTGCTCTCGCCTATTTCCTTCGCGCTTTCTTCCTCCACAACTTGAATCTCATTCGTGCTTAAATCAGACGCAATTTCAATCCCATTCGTGATTACTCTGGGCCTATTTTCTTCGCGCTTTCTTCCTCCACAACTTGAATCTCATTGTTGCTTAAATCAGCCGCAATTTCAATCTCATTCATGATTACTCTCGTCTATTTCCTTCGCGCTTCCTTCCTCTACAACTTGAATCTCATTCGTGCTTAAATCAGCCGCAATTTCAATCCCATTCGTGATTACTCTCGCCTATTTCCTTCGCGCTTTCTTCCTCCACAACTTGAATCTTATTCGTGCTTAAATCAGCCGCAATTTCAATCCCATTTGTGATTACTCTCGCCTATTTTCTTCGCGCTTTCTTCCTCCACAACTTGAATCTCATTCGTGCTTAAATCAGCCGCAATTTCCATCCCATTCGTGATTACTCTCGCCTATTTCCTTCGCCCTTTCTTCCTCCACAACTTGAATCTCATTCGTGCTTAAATCAGCCGCAATTTCAATCCCATTCGTGATTACTCTCGCCTATTTCCTTCGCGCTTTCTTCCTCCACAACTTGAATCTCATTCGTGCGGACATCAGCCGCAATTTAAATCCCATTCGTGATTACTCTCCTCTATTTCCTTCGCGCTTTCTTCCTCCACAACTTGAATCTAATTCGTGCGGACATCAGCCGCAATTTCAATCCCATTCGTGATTACTCTCGTCTATTTCCTTCGTGCTTTCTTCCTCCACAACTTGAATCTCATTCGTGCTTAAATCAGCCGCAATTTTCATCCCATTTGTGATTACTCTCGCCTATTTTCTTCGCGCTTTCTTCCTCCACAACTTGAATCTTATTCGTGCTTAAATCAGCCGCAATTTCAATCCCATTTGTGATTACTCTCGCCTATTTTCTTCGCGCTTTCTTCCTCCACAACTTGAATCTCATTCGTGCTTAAATCAGCCGCAATTTCCATCCCATTCGTGATTACTCTCGCCTATTTCCTTCGCCCTTTCTTCCTCCACAACTTGAATCTCATTCGTGCTTAAATCAGCCGCAATTTCAATCCCATTCGTGATTACTCTCGCCTATTTCCTTCGCGCTTTCTTCCTCCACAACTTGAATCTCATTCGTGCGGACATCAGCCGCAATTTAAATCCCATTCGTGATTACTCTCCTCTATTTCCTTCGCGCTTTCTTCCTCCACAACTTGAATCTAATTCGTGCGGACATCAGCCGCAATTTCAATCCCATTCGTGATTACTCTCGTCTATTTCCTTCGTGCTTTCTTCCTCCACAACTTGAATCTCATTCGTGCTTAAATCAGCCGCAATTTTCATCCCATTTGTGATTACTCTCGCCTATTTTCTTCGCGCTTTCTTCCTCCACAACTTGAATCTCATTCGTGCTTAAATCAGCCGCAATTTCAATCCCATTCGTGATTACTCTCGCCTATTTCCTTCGCGCTTTCTTCCTCCACAACTTGAATCTCATTCGTGCTTAAATCAGCCGCAATTTCAATCCCATTCGTGATTACTCTCGCCTATTTCCTTCGCGCTTTCTTCCTCTACAACTTGAATCTCATTCGTGCTTAAATCAACCGCAATTTCAATCCCATTCGTGATTACTCTCGCCTTTTTCCTTTGCGCTTTTTCCTCCACAACTTGAATCTCATTTGTGCTTAAATCAGCCGCAATTTCAATCCCATTCGTGATTACTCTCGTCTATTTCCTTCACGCTTTCTTCCTCCAAAACTTAAAATCTCATTCGTGCTTAAATCAGACGCAATTTCAATCCCATTCGTGATTACTCTCGCCTATTTCCTTCGCGCTTGCTTCTTCCACAACTTGAATCTCATTTGTGCTTAAATCAGCCGCAATTTCAATCCCATTCGTGATTACTCTCGTCTATTTCTTTCGCGCTTTCTTCCTCCACAACTTGAATCTCATTCGTGCTTAAATCAGCCGCAATTTCAATCCCATTCGTGATTACTCTCGTCTATTTCCTTCGCGCTTTTTTCCTCCACAACTTGAATCTCATTCGTGCTTAAATCAGCCGCAATTTCAATCCCATTCGTGATTACTCTCGTCTATTTCCTTCGCGCTTTCTTCCTCCACAACTTGAATCTCATTTGTGCTTAAATCAGCCGCAATTTGAATCTCGCTCGTGAATTTAAAACTCCTTAGTATTCACACCTCCAGCGACACAATTCTAATCCAATTCCACCTACACTCCTCCAATTTGAATGCCATTCGAACTTAAATTTTCCGCAATTTAGATTCCATTTGTGCTTTTCTCCTCCTCCTACAATTTGAATAAAATTCGCCCAGACATTACATGCCATTTGAACAATCCCAGTCCTGATTACAACCCCTTCAATTTGAATCCCATACTTTTTTATATACCCTGCGCATATCTCCCGCGGACGGGGTGGCGCATGGCCACAGACACTTCCACTCCAACATTCGCACACATTATCCGCTGCTTAACCAAGGTGACTCACCTACTACATTTTCCCATTACCTGCGTTTGTGTGTCACCCTACACAGCTCGTCCTCCCCTAACCATTCGTCTCCATTCATTCCTATCCCCAGCACGCCTTTGTGCCTCCTGGATGTTCAGACCCCGCCCAACAAGGACATCTCTCATACACTCCATCCACCCCACCTCACTTCTCGGAAGCCCACGCTGTCTTCTTTCTATCATTCGGGATCTATACACTCTCTTTACCAGCCTTTCATCCTCCATTCTCTCTTGGTGATCATACCATCTCATCACACCTTTATCAGTTCTTTCAAGCAAACTCGCTTTACTTCCACATCTTTCTCGCACTGTTTCGTTTCTCACTCTGTCAATCAACCTCACACAATTTCATTTCCATATATTCAACCTACGTCCTTTCGTTTGCACTCAACACCCATGTTTCACATCAATAAAGAGCAGTGGGAACCACCACTCTCTCACACAATCCAATTTGCGCCTGCCTGCTCATTCGTTTCTCTTTCGTGAGACTCCATATCGCACCATATGCTTTCACTCCCTTTTCCATTCGCTACAATATTTCATTTCCACTCCTTCCATTAGCTGCCAGATCCACACCCAGATACTTAAAACACTTCACTTCTTCCAGCCTCCTCCCATTTAGACTCACTTGCAGGCCACTCATTCCTTCCCTAGTGCATCACATTACTTTGCCTTTGCCTTCATTCACACTGAGCTTCCTTCTGTCACACACAATCGCAAATGCATCGACCAGTGCCTGTAGTTTCTCTTCCGAGTCAGCCACCAGCACTGAATCACCCGCAAGCAACAATTGTTCTAGCTCTTACATCTCTCCATTTTCACTCACTACTGCTGCACTCTTGCTTTCACCTCTCTCACCACCCCATCCATATACAAATTGAACAGCCGGGGTGACATCACGCATCCTTGTCTGAGTCAAGTTTTTACACTGAACCATTCACCTTCCTTTCTCCCAACCCTCACACATGCTTTACAGTCATCATAAAAACTTTTCATAGCTCTTAATAGTGTGCATTTAATCCCAAGCACTCTCAGTACATTCCACATCCCCTTTCGGTCAACTCTCTCGTACGCTTTCTCCAGATCCATAAAAGCCATGAACATACGTTTATTCTTTTCCAGGTTTTTCTCACATACATTTCTTCTTCAAGGTAAAAATCTGATCCACACTACCTTTCCCCTTACTAAACCCCCCTTGTTCCTCTCCAATCAGACTTTCCCTAAATCTCTTAATTCTTTCACTCTATACTCGTCCATATACCTTTCCAGGCACACTCAACAGACTTATACCCCTATAACTACCACACTCAGTTTTTTCACCCTTTACCTTGCAACTAGGAACAATACATGCATCCATCTAATCTTCTGGCACACACCGCTGGTCTATACATACATTAAACAACCTCACCAACCACTCTACTACACTCTATGCCCCTGCTTTCAGCATCTCACTTGTTATCACATCCATACCCGCTACCTTTCCACACTTTGTCTTTTTTACTGCTTCTTCCACTTTCTTTTTGCTAATTCTTTCCCTCTCTCTAATTCTCTCTCATGTCATCCCACCTCTCATAAGACATGACAACTGTATTTCTCTACACTCGTCCGCATTTAGCAAATTCTCAAAAGATTCTCCCGATCTCTTCCTTACTTCTTCATCTGTACTGATTACTTCACCCCTTCCATCCTTCACTCTCATTTCTATCGCGTCTTTCTTCTTTCTCACACAATCGACTTCTTACAAAATTGCTTTTATTGTCTCTAAAGCACTCAAACACTCTTTCACCCCACCTATTATTCGCTTCTCTCTTCAGTTCAGACACTCGATTTTTCACCTCCTCTCGCTTCCTCCTATACCTTTCCTTGTTTTCTGCGCTTCTGTTCTGTCTATACTCGTTGAACAGTTTACACTTCTCTTTCACTAGCTCTTCCACTTCAGCATTACAACATTTGCTACCCTTCCAAACTCTCCCTTCTCCAAGCACCCTAATTTCACATGCTTTCCTGGCAGATTCTTCTATGCTTTCATGCATCAACTTCAACTCATCTTCCACACTCAAACCCTCAGACTCTCTTATCACTTCCCACTCCCTCGCAACCAATTCTTTGTATTCTTCCTTGCACCTCGCCTCTTTCAGCTTTTCCACCCTTACCACCTCCTTCTTTGGCAAGCTCCTTCTTTTGCCAACCCATTCACTCTTTACTCTTACTTCTGCCATCACCAGGTGATGGTCGGATAAGTCTCTCACCATCCCACACTTTACATCTACATCCAAAAGTCTCTTCACATTCTCTCTTCCTATCAAAACATAGTCTAACATGCTGCTTTGATCCTCATTCACCCCTTCTCCCACCTGCTTACCCAGTCTTTCGTAGGTATACTTCTTGTGCTCTTTCTTTTTAAACCATGTGTTACCAGCTACCAGCTCTCTTTCAACACACATTTCCACGAGCCTTACACCATTATCATTCACTCCCGGCACTCCGTATCTCCCAACTACCCCATTCACTACTCGATCACCTACCTTTGCGTTCAGGTCACCCATTACAACTACTTTCTCATTTACATTAAAAACTTGCAGACATCCATTCAGCTATTCTCCAAACAATTCTTTCACACACTTTCAGGTTCATCCATATGCGGATCATACACGCTTACCATCACCCACTTTTCGCATCCGAACTTCATTTCAACCCACAACACTCTTCAATTTACCTCCTTGTACTCTCTTACACACTTCCTCATTTATCAGTACCGCCACCCCATGCTTTGTTCTCACGCTCTCATTTACATCTGATTTTATCGCTTTCACCCCAACAAACCATTCTACACCTTTTCCTTTCAACCTGGTTTCACTTAGGGCCAGAACATCCAGTTTTCCTTTTTCAAACAGAAAACCAATTTCACTTTTCTTCGCATTCTCTCCACATTCACGCACATTCAAACACTCCATCTGAAGCGCCGGAGTGGCTCGACCTCTCCTGGCCACTTCGAGTAATAATTACAGAAACAACGATTCCTAGCCCCTACTTTTCCGATATATATATATATATATATATATATATATATATATATTATATATATTTGTGTATGTTTAAGTAGGCTGCTCTAATGGCCAGTAATACACTGTAAGTGGGCCAGATATATTAAATACATTTATTCCATTATTCTCAATCATTTAAAGTAACCCGATTTTATATAGTCTTTGTTCATCACTTTGCGATTCATTTAATATCGTGAATCATTTACCAAATAAAATTACACCATTCACCAAATAAGCTCTGATAAGTAATTAGAAGAAAGAATAACTGGATAAATGTTGTTGTAAAGATATGT